>OY979695.1:105112988-105464352 GCA_963855945.1 Thereva nobilitata | reverse complement strand
AGGGAAATTTATTTAGATAAATATGATTTGTAATTAAGAATTCAATGCTAAAAAACTCAACAGACTTTATATTTCTGGTTTTTGTAAGCTATTTGTCTACACTGTGAAAAAATATATAAATTCACAGTCCAAATGTATAGTAAAATTACAAATCGCGGTTTGAAATACTAATTTACTACACAATTATTGTAATTTTAGTATACATTTTGTAATTTCACAATACTGCATGACGTAAACATAACATGAATGTGATCTATATTTTACACAATGTTGTGTATTTTTCTAAATCGTTTAAGTAGGAAAATTACAATATTTCTTAGTATTATTTATCAATGTTATGTACTGTACTGAACTGTAATTTTACAGTAACAGGCGTAATTTTAGAACTTATATTTTCAGTAAAATTACAAATTGTTCATTGGAATCTAAGGTTTAAATTTTCCCTCTCATGGATATAATTCACAGGTAACAAAGGAATACTAAGCATAAGTTAAGGTCAGACCTTTGACTTTCTAAGTGTGGGTCTGGGCAGTTCTTGTAACAGCCAAGAAATTTTTGATCATTTTTGATGCTTAGGGCCGATGCAGAATTAAAGTTTCAAGCTGCAAGCTTCAAGCTTCGAAAATTATGATAAAAGGTTTTGTACGATTCACATTCACAGCTTCAAGCTGCAGTGCTCAAATAAAGCAAAACTAAGATGAAGCTTGTAGTTTGAAGCTTGCAGCTTGACGCTTGCAGCTTGAAGCTTTCATTGCGAATCGGTCCTTGCATGGTGAACAAAATTTTATTTTTATGTATAGGGTGAGGGCATACACAAAAGTTTTGGAAATTTACAAAACTATGAAGTGGAAGCTCCAATACTGATTGTATTTTTACATCCCACAAATAATGTATAATTATTACACAGTTGGTAAAAATGCGTAAACTAGAATTGGAATATTCCTAATAATATATATTGCAAATTTACAAAACTGCTTGTGAATAAAACTTCCAGTATTTTTTTTTTGTAAAATTACCACAGAATTTTTTTTACAGTGTAGCTGTTGAAGAATAAGGTTGATTTCAATTGCAAGGGTCTTATCGAGTCTTTTGGTGGCACTGTTTAGAGCCCAAACTTTAACTGAAAAAGCCTATAGCAGATCCTTATGCGTTTTTTATTGATGTTAGTAAACTAAAGACGAGTAAGCTAAACTACACTGTAAAAAATACATAGTGCCAATGTACAGTAAAATTGAGGAGCTGGGGAACAAAACCGGACTTGTCCCAAAAATTGATTTTTACACTAGAGCAAAAATACTGAATTCGATAGTTGCACATTAGTTAAAATTTTTGCGTTTGAATATAATTATAGCTTATTGTATAAATAATCAATAGCCTAATTTTTGGGCACAAAAATTCATGTTTTCTATTTTTTTTTAATTTTTTTTGAATGGACAAGTCCGGTTTTGTTTCGCAACGATGGATATGTATGGGACATCTCCGGTTTTGATTCAAAACCGTCATGGACAAGTCTAGTTATGAAACAAATTCCTTTGAATTTTTTCATTTTTTAACAGGACAAGTCCACTTATGAACCAAATCAGTATTTTTAAAATTTTTTTTTTGTGGGTTTGCAACACTTTTGGATGGAAATATTTCAGGGGTCTATAGAGGTGGGCTTAGAGAGTAAAAAAAAAATTTAAAAAAAAAACCGTTATCGTGGACAAGTCCGGTTTTGTTCCCCAGCTCCTCAATTACAATCACATGAAGAAATTGCGTGGATGAGGAATATTCCTTTTACAAAACTGCTTGTGAATAAAACTTCCACTGCATTTTTGTAAAATAACCGCAGAGATTTTTTACAGTGTAGTAAGACTTGGAAATTTTCGCTTCTTTGCAACTGAGGCAAGTATAAGACCATTCATAGCAACTTTTGTTGATTGCATGGCAGAAATATTAGGCTGGGAGAAGGTTCGTGGCGCTTTCACGATAGATGACATCAATTGCAATTAAGTTACGAACCACTGATCGCAGCGACAATACCACTACTACGCTCGTTTGAAAGATGACAGTTCGAGTATTACTTTAAGTAGGTATATGGTGAAGGTGTATTTTGAAAATGGAGCAAAATATTTAAAAGTTGCGGCATATTTTCCAATATTATTACGACAAAGGAAAGCACTCGGAAGAACTTCATCAAAGTTTACTGCGGTGAAGGCATTTCTTCAAATCCGACTGCGCAGAAATGGATTGCTCGCTTGCGTTCTGGTAATTGTGGTGAAAAGCAGAGTAGTTAGGTTTCGCGGGTGACTTTTTCGAATAAAAACGAGTGGTAGCCACCGATGACTGATGGTCAAATTGTCGCAGAACTCCTCCCATTGCGTAGGCAGTGTTAGTATCAGAAGTGATTGTTATCTTCAAGGGTATGAGGTGTGTTATACCATCTAAATTGGCTAAGTTTATTTCGAGTACCCTAAACTGAATTTTTCGAGCTTAATATTCAAGTCGAAACTGTATATTAAAGTTGAGATAACAAAAATGGAGTGAAGCGAATAAAGTTATATTTCCAAAATAACGAAGGTTTTAGCAGGGACGAAATGTTGTGCTATGTTTGATGAAAAAGAAATACAAACTTAACAAAATTGCAAAGATTAATCCCAACCGAATAGGAAAATCTAATAATTTTAAATTGGAATTATATTATTTCAAGTACGATTTTGAGCGAGAGAGAGAGAGGCGAGACTGGCTTTTCCCAGTGAACGGGAGATCGTAAGTGTATGTGATAGTGGAATCTGCGAAGCCATTTTCTTGACCGTCACTGTGGCCTGCGTAAAACTGCCGATTAAGTTATACGCAATTGTGCCATACTCCCCCGCGTAGCATTAAGCGAAACTTACCGTTCAATGCGGCTTGGCTTCGTCGTTATGGTCACCATCGAAGGCTGGCTTTAGCCTGTCGATCGAAATCTTTTTGTTTGTGCCAATAATGGTATAGTATTTAAGTATGTAATAGCTTCATTACTTTGTACGGGTCTTCATATGGAGGTTAATACGGTTTTCGCACCCGGTCGATACATACGAAGATATAGTAGGAATCCTCCATGGTGCGAGGTCCATAAGCATCCTTGCTTTCAAGTTTTGCATATGCGATATTCTGAGTAGGCATACGGAATCGGTTAGGTCTGTGAAGTTGGCACCACGAAATGCGAATTTTGGAAATTTTTTTTTCATACGTTTGTCCATCGTTTGTCCAAGTTTGTCCACGGAAAAGTTTTTTTTGTCCAGGCACCGTTAATAAGTTACAAGCAAAAACATTTTTGTGCAAATTTTTTCAACCAGCACCCCAACTTTGCAAAAAAAATTGTTTACCACATAGATCGTTTGTCCATCGTTTGTCCAAGTTTGTCCAGCAGTTATTTTTATTTGCCCACTCACCCATTAATTATAATAAATAATTGAAATTATTCAATTTTGTGAAGTTGGCAACCCCGATTGCGAATTTCGTTCGTTTGTCCATCGTTTGTCCAAGTTTGTCCAGCAGCTATTTTTATTTGTCCACTCACCCATTAATTATAATAAACAATTGAAATTTTTCAATTTTGTGAAGTTGGCAGTCCCAGTTGCGAATTTCGCACTTTTTCTTCGCACGTTCGTTTGTCCATCGCTTGTCCATATTTGTCCACGAAATAGTTGCATTTGTCCACGGTCCGATAAAATTTTATTAATTAATCAATTATTCGGGAAAATCAAATTGGCCATAAAATAGGCGCATTTCGAAATTCGTATTTCTGTATTTCTGTAACCATTGGAAGTTCAATTTTATTCCGAACCGACATCAATACGACACGAAATAAAGAAAAAAAACCAAATTAATCCACCCCTCGGAGAAATAACAATTGCAACTAAATTATTTAGTCGAAATTTTTTCGACACAGCGTGGATTTCGACGAATCGACTCCGCACAGAAAATTTTCTAACACCGACTACATAATCTATTGCTACACTTCGGAGTAGTAGTTATAAATTTAAAAAAAATACGAAAACATATTTTCATCACATTGCGTTTTTTAATTGCAGTTTATCCAGGGATAAAAAATGCCAGAATTCGTTTGTCCATGGACAGAAATCGTTTGTTCAGGCACAGATTCGTTTGTCCATTGCTGGAAATCGTTTGTCGAGGCACAGATTCATTTGCCAATTGCTGGAAATTATTTGTCCAGGCACAGATTCGTTTGTCCATGCCAGAATTCGTTTGTCCATTGCTGGAAATCGTTTGTCCAGGCACAGATTCGTTTGTCCATTGCTGGAAATCGTTTGTCCAGGCACAGATTCGTTTGTCCATGCCAGAATTCGTTTGTCCATTGCTGGAAATCGTTTTTCCAGGCACAGATTCGTTTGTCCAGGCACAGATTCGTTTGTCCATGCCAGAATTCGTTTGTCAATTGCTGAAAATCGTTTGTCCAGGCACAGATTCGTTTGTCCAGGCACAGATTCGTTTGTCCATTATTGGAAATCGTTTGTCCAGGCACAGATTCGTTTGTCCATGCCAGAATTCGTTTCTCCATTGGTGGAAATCGTTTGTCAAGGCACAGATTCATTTGCCCATTGCTGGAAATCGTTTGTCCAGGCACAGATTCGTTTGTCCATGCCAGAATTCGTTTGTCCATGGACAGAAATCGTTTGTCCAGGCACAGATTCGTTTGTCCATGCCAGAATGGACAAACGAATCTGTGCCTGGACAAACGATTTCCAGCAATGGACAAACGAATTCTGGCATGGACAAACGAATCTGTGCCTAGACACACGATTTCCAGCAATGGTCAAACGAATCTGTGCCTGGACAAACGGTTTCCAGCAATGGACAAACGAATTCTGGCATGGACAAACGAATCTGTGCCTGGACAAACGATTTCTGTCCATGGACAAACGAATTCTGGCATGGACAAACGAATCTGTGCCTGGACAAACGATTTCCAGCAATGGACAAACGAATCTGTGCCTGGACAAACGATTTCTGTCCATGGACAAACGAATTCTGGCATTTTTTATCCCTGGATAAACTGCAATTAAAAAACGCAATGTGATGAAAATATATGTTTTCGTATTTTTTTTAAATTTATAACTACTACTCCGAAGTGTAGCAATAGATTATGTAGTCGGTGTTAGAAAATTTTCTGTGCGGAGTCGATTCGTCGAAATCCACGCTGTGTCGAAAAAATTTCGACTAAATAATTTAGTTGCAATTGTTATTTCTCCGAGGGGTGGATTAATTTGGTTTTTTTTCTTTATTTCGTGTCGTATTGATGTCGGTTCGGAATAAAATTGAACTTCCAATGGTTACAGAAATACAGAAATACGAATTTCGAAATGCGCCTATTTTATGGCCAATTTGATCTTCCCGAATAATTGATTAGTTAATAAAATTTTATCGGACCGTGGACAAATGCAACTATTTCGTGGACAAATATAGACAAGCGATGGACAAACGAACGTGCAAAGAAAAAGTGCGAAATTCGCAACTGGGACTGCCAACTTCACAAAATTGAAAAATTTCAATTATTTATTATAATTAATGGGTGAGTGGGCAAATAAAAATAACTGCTGGACAAACTTGGACAAACGATGGACAAACGATGGTTAAACAATTTTTTTTGCAAAGTTGGGGTGCTGGTTGAAAAAATTTGCAAAAAAATGTTTTTGCTTGTAACTTATTAACGGTGCCTGGACAAAAAAAACTTTTCCGTGGACAAACTTGGACAAACGATGGACAAACGTGTGAAAAAAAAAATTTCCAAAATTCGCATTTCGTGGTGCCAACTTCACAGACCTGAATCGGTTCTCCATTGTTTACTCATTATGAGTATTTGGCTTTCGATTCTACTCATATCAGTACTCGATTCTTTCACTGAGTACTTTTACTTATATCTGTACTTGCGCTCACACTTTTTTCGACTAAATGGGGAAAATTGGGGCTTTAAAAAATTGTATAGGACGAACAAAACGGGCAATAAACTTGGTGACTATAAAGAGTGCCATTAAGCATACTCAGTTGATAGGTTCTCGTTCGATTGCGCAGGTCAAGCAGCATTGGACATGGTTAGTACTTAGTTGGGGGACCGCTTGGTAACACGGCATTCGCGTTTGGATTGGTTTATTACTAATCCATTCATATCTGTAACAGAGGCGTGCGACTTCTAGCGGGTGCATTTTTACATTTTCATGCATGTAGCGGAAGCGTGCATATGGCTGACGGGCGCATTTTTAGACTTTCGTGCATTTCCTGCATGGGAGAGTGCATACCCATGAGGCAGGCGCATTTGTTCGCTATTTTACTCGAGATGTAAGCTTCATAAGCTTTTGTAATCTGTAGCAGCCGAAAATTGTGTAATTCATACGCTAAGGGAGTTCGCTGAAATGTCAAAAAAATACTCATCGATTCTCAAAGAATCGGGTACTTTTGAACGAGTAAATGTAAATTTTTCTTCGATTCTACTCATGAGTACATATTTAATCGAGTACTCTCCATTGATTCCGTATCTCTAGTTCTGACTGCTCGATTGGATTTTTATCCTAAGGGATAAAACTTACGTTGGGTAGTCTCAGATTCTAGCTATAGACTAGTTTTGCTGCTGAGCTTTGTTAGTCGGGTTTAATTGTCGTATGTTGCCTAGTAAGACGGAGGGCAAATCTTTACTCCAATGAGTAGTATTTTCCAAAACTCTTGTGTTGTAACTTTTAACCAGAGAGCGGAACAGGGATAAACATAAAGCTAAAGATTCCTGCCCTGTGCCAATGTGCTTGGCCCTGTCTGAAAAAAAAATATATAAGAAAGACGAAAAACCAAATATTTTCATCAAAAAATTGCATTTTGCTCACCATGACTTGTTAAGCGTGCTCGTTTGCCAAAATTTCTTAGCTGGTACTATAACTACCCAGACTCTGATCAAAATCAAAGGTCTGGCGTTAACTTAAAAACAATTGGGTATATATGCTAAGTATTCTATTTTTGCCTGTGAGTTATATGCATGAGAGGAAAAATTTAAACCTTACATTCCAAAAACCAATTTGTAATTTCACTGAAAATTTATGTTCTAAAATTACGCATCTTAATGTAAAATTACAGTACAAAGGGTTAGGATTTTTTTAGCACATAACATTGATAAATATACTAAGAAATATTGTAATTTTCATACATAAACGATTTAGAAAAATACACAACATTGTGTAAAATATAGGTCACATTCATGTAATCAACATTTACATTATGTAGTATTGGATATTCTCAATTTCTTTATGTAAAGTTACAAAATTTATAGTTAAATTACAATATTTGTGTAGTAAATTAGTATTTCATATCGCGATTTGTAATTTTACTGTACATTTACACTGTTAATTTACATATGTTTTTTACAGTGTAGAGAATTGAAAAATAAATAAGTAAATTATCATCTTAAGAAATCATGTACTTACATATTTGAATTCACATGCGTTACAAAGGGTGTTAATATCTTCCGTAAACACTTTTGATTTTGCCGTAGCGTAACTAATTGTTAACAGAGAAATGCACTTAAAGCACCAAGCTACCCCAAACGTATTTCCCGGTGTAAGGTGCCATATGAATTGTCTTTAATGGTATCTATCTTTTAGATCATCTAAACAATGGCGATAATGGTAGAATGACAAAACTGCAATTAACGGACAACATATACCAAGATTTCGTTCGTTTTTGAACTACAAAATCCATAAAGTACTTATTAAAGGAACAGAATGTGTAAAATTATGCGTCAGGATACACAAGTTTTTGTTAAGATTACTAGAAATTATATACAGGCGTTGGATTTTGTATGGGAGCTGTAAAGATTGTTGAATTTATAACCTATGATTTACTGCCACATTAAAAGGCAGGAAGGGCTTATTAACGCTTGCATGAAATTAAAATTATAAAAAAATTGTTCTGTAGAAAAATTATTGTGACTCAAATTAGATCTAGGAATAGTTTTGGAGGTTAAATTAACCTATTATAACACAAAAAAAAAATAGTTGTAAATTAACCATTGAATGAACTAATCAGTATTTTTACGCATTGTACATCGCAATTTATATAGTATGGATATTGTGGTTATAGTGTAAATGCATTTTGGTCATATTATATTAAAAAAATACCTTAGAAGTTTTTTAAGGGAGATTTTAATTGAAAAATATTTCTTCTTAAATGGCGCTAGAGCCCTTGTAGGGCTCGGTCCTCTTGAAATCTCCTAGTCGTCTCTATGTCTTGCTAGTTCTCTCGAGTTTGCTATACGAATTTCCATTCTAGGCTGATGCTTCGTCCTTCTCTTTTCGATACTATCATGTACTTTGTTTTCTTGTCACTGAATTTTGTTGAGCCTTCTACAATTCTTGAAAAGATCTGCTTTACGCCTTGTGCTTTGTGCTAAATTATGACTATGTCGTTTGAATGTTTCTTGCAAAGACGCTATTTGCTCTATTAAGTTCTGATTCTCTCATTATTGCTTAACATCTCCTACTTCTTAAAATAAAGGTTCAGCCATGGTTAGGACGCTCATGCAGAGGATAAGTAATTAGTTGGGGTTGTTGCAGACAGACAGTGTGTGAGAGATGTTGCAGGTTTTGTTGAAAATAAGACAGTTTTTGGTTTTGGAGGAATTGAATTCGACACGATTCTTGTGGTTCCAATCAACAATGATCCAATGTCCTTGTTGATTGAGTCAGACAAGCACTTTTAATTGATTGGTTTTTCTGATATCTAATAAATTCGTTTAAATGAAACCCATTCTAAATGAAATTACACTTTCTAGATTCAGCAGAGAAATAGCTTTCCACCAAGATCTCACTTGTCAAAATCGGAGCGCTCTTTAAAAACCATGCAAAAATTACGTAACCCTTTACAAACATCACGAATTTGTCAAACTTTTAAGTCAGCACTTTTATGACAGAGAGAGCATTGTTCTTCACGTCCTACAGGTTCTGGAAATTGAAGTTCATTCCGGAATTTCCAGTAGTTACGAAACATTTGGCCTTTTCAGTCAAGTCTGACAAGTCCTTTACATTGAATAGTTTTGCTAATACATATCTCCTGAAATCGTTCGAATTTGCAAATGAAGTCATTTGCTTCCAAGTTAATCGTTATCTGAACTAGCTACTGTCAGGATTACTTTGGCACCAGTTCTGATACTAGCCAATTTCCCACTACTCAGTGGCGTAGCGTGGGTGTCAGCCGCCCGGGGCGGAAGAAAATTTTGCCGCCCTCTTATTAGCTTCGCAGTTTATAGGGAAGTGATTGTAATCGGTCCGAAAATCGAAATCGTAATTTTCAACTTATTTTCATTTTTCAAGGTCCCAATAGCATTTTAAGCAAAAATTTGAGAAGAAATGTGCGTGTGTGTATGTGTGCGAATGTATGTGGTCATTTTTTAATGCACGATCTTGCTCGAACCAAAAAAGATATCGACTTCATTGAGCTGCTGACCGACGCGTATTACCGAAGTTATAATCTGAAAATATTTTGATTTTTGTACCGCCAAGCGAGCATCAAATATGATACCGACTTCGTTGAGGTGCCGATCGGCGCGTATTAACGAAAACATGCTCTGAAAAAAATTTCATAACATTCGGTCAAGCCCTTTTGTTGTTATGAAATTTTTTTTCTGGATTCAGCAGAGCGATAGGATGGTTTTTTTTCCAAAATTTCCTCTCTTTTTGTATTGGATCGCCTTTCTGAGTTGTTGCAACACCCAGTGGCGGCTTTAGGGGTGGGCGACCGGGGCGGCCGCCCGGGGCGCCAGCAACTGAAGGGCGCCGCGGTGTACAGGGAACTGCGCGCCAGCTTAACTTATCCACTTAATTTGAATACCTATCTCTATCGATATAAATAAAAACTAAATTCAGCGTACTAACTTTTATGAACCTATCTTGCAGGAGTGAGTATGAGTATTCAGAATTTATCTGCCACGGCTTATCATTTTGTTGCTTATCTTATCGTATCCCTCACTTACTTATGTAGGGCGAAAGAGAGACGCACTGAGCGACAGACGAGAAATAGCAACTCGTATTACACTGGGAAAAATAATTTAGAATTTCAAGTAAATAAGTGCTTACATTAAGTAAATGTGCTCTTGAAACAGTATTAAGAGAATATTTACTCAAATCTAATATTTGGTTATAAAAATTTGGAATTGAGGTAAATAAATAATAAATTTGAAAATACACCTTCACTCAGCTGAAATGATTTTGACTTTCTTCTAGAACATATAATGACTGCAGAGGGCAGGGTTATGACAATAGGGGCCCATACACTACAAGGTTTTATGCGTTCAAACACGTCCCTTAAGGCTCAACTGTAATGCACGTAAGAAAAGCACGTCAGCCGACGTGCGTAAATATTAAACTTTTGTCAAACGTTTAATGGTTTGTGTATACGGAAAGTTTTCAAAAGCATAAATACACACTGTTTTCAATACTCTTTCTTCTTTAAAACCCAAACAACAACAAAAATCAACTGTCGTCATTCTAACGACAAATCATTTCACAAAACGTACGTTGAGCGCGGTTCTTTTCGCATTCTTACGTTTAACGAAACAAACCATGGACGACGTACGTCCAATATAGCCGAGAACATTAATTTCCACAAGACCGCCCAGGTGACGTACGTTTCTTACGTGCATTATAGTTGGGCCTATAGTCTTTGTGACAAACTATTACGGTTTTCATTTTGATTTAAAATTTCAAATCGAAATGAGTTCTTTAACTAGAAATAAATTGTTATCAGTGTTCCAACGCACACGAGATCATAGTTATGGCACATAAAACCGGTTTTACTACACTCCTCGGAACGCAGACGGGGTAATAGCATCTTGTGTAGTAACTTGAATCTTTACAGCAAGTTTTAAATGTATTTGTGCATATGAAAATTACTTGTTATATCGTTGACAAATAGAAATAATAAAAAAAGTCCTTAATATAACTCTTTTCAATATGCTCAGAAAAAAAACAAAATTTTCAGACCATTTGAACCGAGTTGATGAACAAAAAGCGAATGATTAAAGAATTTCAGTGGGAAAATGCTGAGCCCAGAAAGAAGAAGATTTGACATAAGAAAAAATATAATATGCATCTGTTTAGTTTTCACGCTTTTGGTTTTGCGTGAAAATTGTTTCGTTAAGTTCTTTCCTTCCCTTCCCTCTCTCTTCTATAAAACCGGTTTTATGTGCCATAACTATGCGCCGTGTGCGTTGGCCCAATAGCCATTGAAATATTATTCATACTGAAAAAATTGTTGTAATATGAACAAACAAAACTAAAAATTAACAAAAACAACAGAAACAAAGCAAACAACCCCATAGGGGAAGTTTTTTAGTTCATGCATAGAACTGTCAGATAAAACCACGGAAAAATCAAACCATTTTGATATTTGCGACAAACTTGTGACAATCATAAATTCGAAAACCACACATTGTCAATCTTTGTTTGAACGCTTAAAACCTTGTAGTGTATGGGCTCCTAATGGCGCGAGCATGGAGGGGAAAAATAAAGACGTACAGAAAAGAATTACGGGCATAAATCCGCTAACTTTTTTTTATACCATGTGAATGCCATAGTTATAATTTGGTATTATGTAATATGCGGCAAAATCATGCGTTTAATCCGTTACTCTGTTCGGAATTTTGCAGAAATTGTTAAATTTATTTGTAGGATCAGTAAATAGATGAAAAATTTTGAGAGATCATTTGCAAATATACACCCTGAAAAATTTAAGTGACACGCGCTGGGAAGGTCGTATTGGTAACGTCAAAGCGGTTCGTTATCAGTTATGCTTTGGTTTACTTGACCGATGTTACCAAACAAAGCCATGCTGCGACACAAGAATTGGCTACACTGGCAGGACAACTAAAAGATTTTACATTTGTCGTTTCTCTGATAAAATGTTATGACGTTTTGTTTCAAATCAACTTTGTGAGCAAAGATATTCAGTCACCTAAAATCAATTTTGTCGACTTTACCGAAATGCTTAACAAATGTTGCTCTTATTTGGAAACATATAGACAAACAGGTTTCAAACCGGCCATTGTCTGAATTACCATCGGAACTTGGTACGCAGCCATTTCTCAAACCACTAGCGCGATTAAGACGCATTTAAATTCAAAAAAGATATAGAAAATGGCACTCGAATTTCGAAAGCTGGGTCCTGCTAGTTCAATAATAAATATGGTACACAATTGAAAATAATTTTTTTAATTATAATGAAATATAAAAGGGCGCCAAATGCATGACTCGCCCGGGGCGCCTAGATGGCTAAGGCCGGCCCTGGCAACACCCCACAAAAGCGTGCAGCTGTGATCGTGGTCCCACGGGGCAGGTAATTGTTCAACAGCACCCTTTTGGAATCTCAAAGGAACGTTTCCCATTTTCCTGATTCCGGATTCCGCATCTTTCGCTTTATTTGGCGTTTTGGCCGTAGGAGCTCGTGGAGTCTCCATAGTGGCTGAAGCCTGACTGCCGGATCAATCGACGCAAACGTATAGAAATTTTACAGTGCTGCCACTACACCCAGACGCAAATTCCCTGAGACTCCCAGACTTTTCCCGCCAACGACACGGATTTAAAAAAAATAGTGGAACTTAATTTTGAGACGACCCTCGTACAATATTGAATACTATTCTTTATATGATAGAAGTCATTCTCGTTGAATATTAGTCACAAACAATCCAAGCACAAAATAAAATACGGGGAGTCCCTGCAAGTCAGTACAGACGGTGTTGCCAGTCGCTACAATGAGCAAGATATCATTATTATACATTCAATTAAAGAAAGGCGATTCCCCGATTTCGTCACAGTATAAGTAATAAAAAATTCCGTGCTCATTTCGATCGGTCCGAATCGTAGGTGCAACAAAAATAATATTTACAAGATATTATTATTATTTATTGTGAAATTGTGCCGCCCCCTAAAGGTGCCGCCCCCACTACGCTACGCCACTGCCACTACTACTAAAACTACATATTACTATTTTCTAAGTAGACAATTTATTAATATTTATATTATTTAAAATTACAAGGTTTTTGCTATTAGGTATAGGAGTTGTGTTAGTTTGGGAAGTTGATCGTGTGGACCGAAAGGGTCAAACCTACATCACAAATAGTTTTTTTTATTTAAATAAAAAACTTGGGAATTAAAATATCCCAACTTGGCGAGTTAAATATCTCTTGTTTTATTTATTATTACCGCAAACGCGATTAAAACAATAACAAAAGTATTTTAGCGAATTTCCGGTACTTTGCGCAACATAATTGTGACTATTAGGTAAAAATGGTCACTTCGGTTTTACGTAACGTTGAGAGAAAATAATAGGCCCAACCAGAGAGGATAGAATATGGCGAAGGAGATACAACAGCATGAAATTTTTGACGACCCAGGACTCTCAACTTTAGTAAAAATTAACAGACTAAAGGCCCCCCTACACGGTCAAATTGGATGTACATCCAGATGTTTATCAAACCCATGCCCGCAACGTATTTTGATCGGCCGACCGGCTCACAATCGATAGTTTTGGTTGTACATCCGCACTTCGATGTACATCCAATTTGACCGTGTATGGGGGCCTTAAGACTAGCTGGCCAAGTAATCAGGATAGGCATAGAGGAAAATCGCATCCTAAAGCTGGCCGTACATTGGATCCGTTTTCGTACCAATTTGTCTTGTACGAACACGCACGAAAAATCCCGATACTCCGAGTATGGTACCTCGCACACTAGGTGCGAGCTAGTCGTATGTGTACGTGCTTATAGTATACTTCCGAAGTACGAAATCAATCCCAGCATGCTCGGATTATTTATGCGGCCGTACGTTAAAAATACAATATGGATATAGAAAAATTGATTAATTTAGTGTGTAGACACAGTTTATGGGATCAAAGTGATTCGGCGTATCACTTACGTGACCGTCAACGCAAGGCATGGCGAGAAATATCAGAAGATAGAGATAGGTCTTGCAGAAGTTTACTGTATTTAGTCAGATTTGATCATATGGCGCTTAGAATATATTCAAAGGTTTCTTTATTCATGCGTAGATAACCATGAAATCGCCCGCGGTCATTATTTAAGTCCGTCCTAATATGATGGAACTCGCCATATTCATCTCTACGATGGCCATTGCGCTGCCCCCGCAGTCTTCGAATCAGCGAAGAATTATCTAACAGATATAAATATTCATTATGACGATGTCACAGGCCACAAGTCACAGTCACTTCTGGCATTTCAACGGAGAAAAACGCAACCAGTGTGCGCGCTCAGTTCGGACGACCAATAACGTACGTTTACGTATGATACAAATTCGTATCCAATGTGCGGCCGGCTTTAACGGCTTATGATATCAGAAATTTCGCAATATAGACCAGTAGGCAGACCCACGAGGAGATGGATAGACCCTGTCACGGCTACCGCAGAGGCAATGCTAAACATCCGGAACTGGAGACACGCTACAAGGGACGGTCAAACTTGCAGAAATACCCTAGAGGAGGCCAATGTTCGATTTGGGCTGTAGCGCCATTGGATGGATGGATGGGTAACAAGGTGTTTTTGATAGACTTATCAGCTTTTTATAAGCAAGCGATTTATCACCTTTTTAAAAGCACTATAAGTATACTTTTAATTTGTAACCGACAATCACAATATAAATACATAATTTATTGAGTTTTTTTTCCTATCCTTCTTCGTTTTCTTTATTTTTACATTTTTTACATTTCGACATGAACATTTTTTTCCTATTTCAGTCAAGTTATTTGATTAAAAGTGGGTATCCAAAATTATGATATCAGATGGCGTTATAAGTTATTTCAATTGCTCAATCAATGACATGGGGTTACTAGTTTGTCGAAAACTGTTTGTTTACTCGCACTGTTTATGTCAGATGGCATTACCAAAATTTCATATAAAGCGTTCATATAAAAGTGGTTGGTCGCAACTATGGTGTCACATGGCGTTACTAGTCATTTATCTGAGCTTTTATGACGGAGGGGGTAATTTTTTGTTATTCCCGAATGAATATGCACGCTCCATAAATTTTAAGTTTTCGCTTGAATTCAAATTTTTTGTTTGTGTTCTGTTTTGTACATGCGCACATAGTAAATTTCAGTTTTTGTTAGATGTTTGCAATCCAATTTTTTAGAAACACTTTGAAAAGACATGAAAATGAATTAAATTTGAAAATATGTGAAATTTGCATATACTAAAACAATTTATGCAGTTACAACTTGAAAACAACATAAAATAAAAGAGCGACATGGCAAAATAATATACCTACATTTCCGTAAAATTCTCTGTATATTAATGATACCATTTGTCCTGAACAACCAATAAGTAAGTGGTAATAATTTATTTTCAATTTAATAATTGGCACAAAAACTCAAATTCAAACTCAAATAGTTTATTCATCAATTACGTTGCAATTGTACAGGAGTTTTTATAAAAATGCTTAAATACTAGACGATAAGTCAACTGTAAGACGCTAAAGTACACAAATGTGCACTTCAGGTCTATAAACGCTGCCAACTCTTTCGCGGTTTCAGAATAATAATATTTTATTGAGTTTTCAGAAATAAATGGCAGTTGAGTTCGTTGAATAGCACGAATCTTAGGTGTTCTTCTAAAATGTAACAAACTTTATTAGAAACACTATAGACCGAGCCACAGTGAATTCGTTCGTAAATGTACGTGATTAATTAGGCATTTCGTGCTATTTACAATTTATCTTGACTGATTCATATCACTTCTTTTTGTTATTAGTTTTGTTTCCAATAAATAATCTCCATGCCCACGAACTTTAAATTTATATTTGTAATGTTTTGTGTAGGTTAGGAATAACTCCAAAAAAATTAATTCGAATATCAATCAAGGTTGCATACTCCCCAACCAACGCTGTATATTAATAAATCATTAAATAAATAATTTTTAAACTATACAATTAACTGCTACATGTTATTCCATTCATTTGCACGCTCCAATTCCAATCAAGTCGAAGACAGAAAAACAAAACTTAAATCCCAAGTGCTTAATCACAATCAGAATAATCTTCAACCTAAATCCACTCATCAAGCATCAACATTCACCCCAATAAACTTTCAGCACAAAAGTGTTGATAATGTGCTGATGTTTGAAGTAATTAAAAGGATCCCAGCTAATCCCCAAGGCTTGACCATGCTCTGTCTGTCCATCAGGACCAATTTCGTGCACACATGCCTGTGCACACTACCAAATGTATATAAATGAATCCAGGATTAAATTCGTTCGTCGCACGTTTATTGGGTGTCCTTAATGGCATTTGTTGGTATCGCATCGAGGAGTTTTATAAAAGGAGTAAAAATGGACCTAGGAACACCGACCATTTTTTCGGCTGCAGAAGACAAGAGTTGCCGGCCGCTTCTTAAAAGAGGAAATATGAATTCAATTTTGGGTTGGGTCCTGACCTTTAGGACCGTTTTCAAAATTTTGACAGGTTTTCAAGATGTTCTCACTGGCTGAGAAAAATGTCTGCTTTTTTGTTCTATTCCATATAAAATGTTCTGACCTGGTTTATAAGAGGTTAGGGAGGGTCAAAATGGCGACTCCTTTGTATTGGTTATGTAACATATTTCGAGCCATTTATTCTACGAGTTTTAGAGCAGAGATTTAAGCAAACTATTTGATTGATGGCGAGCAATTTGTGAATTTAAGAATTGTAGTGATAAAACTATTTGGAAAGTAAAGAAGTACATAGTTTTAAGTAAGCTTAGAAATTACTAGATGTTTCATATTTTTAATCAAATACAACACTTCTAGGTATATATCGGCCCATGTTAAGGAGATTGTTTTAGCAGTATGCAATCTTCAGAATGCATGTACAGCAGAAATGCAATTAATAAGTATATTAATACGGAGTCGTTCAATAAGTCGTTAAAAAATTAAAAAGATGACGCTCGTAGTATCGAAAAAGGTTTGCTTTTAGTGAACGCCATCTATCAGTAGACTGCTACCCAAGTTTCAGCTATGTCCATCACGTGGTTTAATCGGACGAAACCGACCGGACGGGTCGGAGCAGTGGGTTCCTAAAGGCGATCCGGCCCCAAGTAGGCTAAGAGAGTGAAATCGGTCGTGAGATAACTAAGGTTTTTCAGGATGCACGTGGACACTGTAAACTCAAGTATTTACTTTCTAAACACTTAAAGCGTTGACGAATTTTAAACACTTAGCGGCGTTTAATGAGTAAATATTTAACTGTTTAATTAGTAAACGTTTGTAGCGTCTTTTTGGTTATAGTACAGGATCCGTAGAACAACGACCTTCACCGATCGAGTAACCAAATGAAATTTTTTTTCATGATAGATAATATGCTAACAAAAGTCACGGTGATGGGTTGCCTAACGAAATATGTTCAAGGCTATATTTTATAGGCGTTTTTTCGCCATTTTCCGCCTTTTTCTCTATTTTGAGGAGAAACTATGCATTTTGGAGAAAATACCAAAAGAGCAAAGTTGTAGAGCATAAAATTTCCTACAAATTTTGTCTGCACTGTTTTTTTCGAATTCTGCATAGTTTCGCCGCTGCGCCTTTTTTCAGATTCTGTTGATAAATCAAAGCGTCCAAAGAAAAGCCGTTGAAAATTGCAACTACTACTTTGATCTCATTTAATTTTTCATACAAATGCATAAATTTAGCTCCATACTATGCGGAATTCGAAAAAAACAGTGCAGACAAAATTTATAGGAAATTTTATACTCTACAACTTTGCTCTTTTGGTATTTTCTCCAAAATGCATAGTTTCTCCTCAAAATAGAGAAAAAGGCGGAAAATGGCGAAAAAACGCCTATTAAATATAGCCTTGAACATATTTCGTTAGGCAACCCATCACCGTGACTTTTGTTAGCATATTATCTATCATGAAAAAAAATTTCATTTGGTTACTCGATCGGTGAAGGTCGCTCTTCTACGTATCTTAGACTATTATGAATAATAAAAATTTTATTGATAGAACTATTAATCAATATTATATTAAAACATAATACTATCATTGCAAAAACTGAAAAACAAATAAAAAAAAAAGAAAAAAAGAAGAAAAAAAATAAAAAAAAAACAAAAAAAAATCCAGCCAGAGTGCCGTTTTCCCAAGCGGGCCCCGACTAAGTACAAAACGCTTCCAATATTGCTTGACTTCCGTGATAAAAGGAGATGCGCTTTACTGAATATGCTGAATGGTAGCCTTGGCGGGCATTAGCATAATTGCGTGAAATATGGGTCGCTCATATTTTTTCTCGTCTTATCACTGCAAATCTCAGGTTTTGAAAGTGTTTTATTTCAAAACGCTTAAAACGTTTTATTTTGACGTCACACATTTGATTAACATTTAAGTGTCGACAACGTTTATCAAATGGGAGACGTCAAAATGAAACGTTTTAAGCGTTTTGAAATAAAACACTTCTAAAACCTCAGATTTGCAGTGATACTGATAATTTTAAATTCGTAATATTTAAGCAGCTTTATGGTTTTATTTTCATATTAAAAACATACCTGTCAATAAAGGCATAAACAATTCAGGGAAAACTAAGTTAAATAAATGAAAACAACAAATGAAGTAAAAATTGGTCAAAAAATGATGAATAGGTATATTCTAAAATAATTTTGGATGTAATTTTGGTAGCTTTTTTTACTTCTGTTTATTACTCAAATAACAACAATTGGATTTTTTTGGCCATTTTGAAAAAACAATTTAAAATTTTTTATCAGATCTCGTAGAGAATTTTGGGACCTTTCATTTAAAAAAAATTAAGTTCAGTTTTGTTAACATGAGCTCGAGATCTAAAACCTTTTGTATTTTGACCAATTGTTAATTAACAAATACATATTTTGAGCTATAATTTGGACTGTATTATGTTGAAACCTATTCATTTCATGTGATAAAATCAAAAAAAAATTAATTTTTATAGAAACTTATTTTCAAGCATTATAGTGTAAGTATTGTTAATTGAGTGATTTTTTTGGTTTTTCCATAAAGCTGAATGTCAAAATGCAATAACTTCCTTGTTTCTTAAAATTCTAGGTCTCTTGTATTATAATAAAAGTTAACCGATAAAATTAAATGTTTTTTTTTATTTCTGAAAAAAATACCTCTAAATGGATCACCCAGTATTTCATTTTTAGAGAGACACTTCCTACCGCTTAGCACTTTATCGTTTAAAAAGAAAACGCTAGGGCGTTTAGTTTCCCGTAAGTGTTTTTATCATAACTAAGTGCTTACCTTCCCAATTGTTTAATTGGCGAATAAATGTTTTACTTTTATACACTTGTGCTTAGGTTAGAATTTTTTGGTAAACACCGTACGCGTTTAATTTCCGTTAAATGCTTTAAGTGTTTAAGAATCAAACACTTTAGCGTTTAGATTTTGTGCATTAATCGTTTCTTCTGTTTTAAAAGTAAACACTTCCCACCATTATATACCTTATCGTTTAGAAAAAAAACACTAGAATGATTTATTTCTAAACACTTGGATTTGCAGTGTACGCACTCTACTTAAACTCGTACGACAACGGGAAGGAAACTATACAAATACGCCTGTGAATCTGTAATCTGGCAGTCAACGCCGACATTCTCTATCCTTTGAGGTTATTGAAGACTGCTGTATAAACAGAACTCTCACATACCTTTTGTAACAATCATGTGTAATCCAATATAAAGTTTGGAGAAGTCTATTTCTGATTGGATTGTTGAAATTTCATACAGCTATCCACCATTGAGCAGCCAGATCAGACTCACCTAAACGATGGATACTTTACGTTGTTACTCATTTAGTAATATCCTGTTTTAGAGGTCCAGCCCGATCATACTAGCCCAACCTCTCGTTAAGCACGATTACCAGTGCTCATCACTTGGAAGTTATGACCGCACTTTCCAAAATCTCTGAAACAGTCACAGTTCATATACTACATGTAAGTCCCTCTATTCCGCTGTTTTACGCATTGCTTAGCGAAAAAATTAAATCTTATCATTTGCTTCCTTAAATATAATTTGTTTAGCTAGTTAATTTAATCAATGAAAACAGTGCATATAAACGTAAATTGAGCAAACATTTTTAACCTGTTTTTAATATGACGAAACGATTTCCGAAAGTAAGTTAAGTTGTATTTAAAACTCCTTAAAATATGTATTTATTCAAATTATTTAAATATTATCAGTAATTTAAAAATATTTCTAAAGAGTCAGACTATCTCCATGAATATGAAAATTGAAGGTGGTACAAAAAACGCAAAACATAATATTTTAAACAGGTAAAATCACAACCCAAACCATTCGAACTACTCTTCTTCGAAAAAATCGGTTTATTGCCACCTTAAAAGGGTTAAAACCTTGACTTTTGCAAAATAGCACAAGTACACAGCAGGAATTTTGGAATCTTTAAAACAATTTGACTACAGTAGTTTTGCCGATAGACCCTCAACCCTGAAAGGTATGCAAATTTTTTTCTATTCCTTTTTTCCCGTCCATCAAAACAAAAGATTTAAGAAAAGGATGAAATCTGCTAATAGACAAAAATCCCAGAAAAATCCGCAACCCTTCCGGCATTCATCCAATTACTGGGCACCACCCACTCCAAGTGACGGCGGCTGCGGCTCATTTATGGCCCTTTAGAATTCGGGATCGAACAGAAATATTTGCAAAGACAGGAGTCAGGAGTTCACTTTAAGAAAAGGACACAAAAGTTTATTCCCTAAGGGCAATAAAGCTGCAAATTGCAGAGGAGTTGTGTTGATCACAATACCTTTGAACCTTGCCAAATTGCCGCAACTAATTCTTCACTCTTTTCCTTTGGCTACTGGAATTTGTGTCTGTTTTTATCTGTCATAAATCTTGAAGGATTGTTGACTTTTGGTAAAATGTTTTTTTGGTCTTGTGTTGTATTTTGATAAATTTTGATTTATTACAAATATTTTGAATTTTAATGCTCTTTTGAATGGTTAGTTTGATCGATTGGGCTTATTGAAGTGTTTGATTGCTAGTGGATGGTTTGGTTGTTTGTTTATTTGATTCAGTTGAAACATGTTTGATGTTAATTCAAGAAGTAATTATATTTTTAGGCAAAAATACACTACAAATATAATAAATTGATTTTTGAAAGCAGATCTGCTTCGTTCTTCCGCTTAATAGCCCGTCCACACGACACCTTGTTCCCATGGCCCACACAAAAATCCATAAAAATCTTGCTTCCTGGAAAACTTGTAACTAAGGCTCCCATACACGAGCGAGTTACTTTCCACGACCACACATCATAGGACACATGTCCTCGGCCATAAGTCCACGAGCCTTCCAGCACAAGCCATCATCGATGACTTCGATACCTAGGAAGCATCCGGCCATCTAGACCAGTGATTCTTAACAGGTGGACCGCGGCCCCCTGGGGGTCCGCAAGAAGGTTTGAGGGGGGCCGTCAAATTATTCAAAACTTCCTTCAGAATACAATAAAAAGAAAATTCATGTATAACTTTGTTAGTACAGAAGAAATAAATCCAAATATGCTACTTCAACGCAGTATTTAATTCTTTACCCCAAAGTGTAAAAAAAATTGTATACAAGAATAAACTTGTTGTTGACTTAGTAGTAGGCTTTGAAAATTTAAAGATATTTGTAAAAGATATTCAAAATCTTTACGAGCATTTTTAAGTGTTTTGTTTTAGTTTAGTTTTAGCATCGACTTTGAATCGAATAAATAGTGCATTTCTTTCGCATATTGTGTGTTTAGTTTTAATTATTTATAACTAACCCATAAAAATGAGCAGCAAAGAGAAGGGAACATTAAAAAAAAATTTTAATGTAATTAATCGCGGACCAGGACCTTCAAAAAGAAAACATAGTGAAGAAAATACTAGTGAAAGTTCCGATGAAGATACAGTGAAACAGTGTCCTAAAACTAAAGGTATAAAATTAAGTAACATTAAAATTAGAAAATACGATAGTGATTATATCCAATATGGATTCGTAAGCATAGAAGTTCAAGGGATTACAAAACTACTATGCGTCATTTGCGGTGTAGTTCTCTCCAATGAAGCAATGAAACCAAATAAATTGTTGAGGCATTTAAATTCTAAGCACGAAGAATATAAAAACAAAACGCAGGATTTTTTTATAAGAAAAAACGATGAATTAAAAAATCAAAAGACACTCATAAGTGTGACAACTACTAAACACAAAGAATTATTAAAAGCTTCATTTATCGCAGCTCTTCACGTTGGTAAAGCAAAAAAACCATTTACTATAGCCGAAGAATTATTAAAACCTGCCATGTTTAATATTTGTAAAGAACTTTTTGAACCATTTGTGTCAAACAAAATTAAAGAAATACCTAGGTATGTCTAACGATACAATTTGTAATAGGACTATATTGATAGCTAATAATCTTCAGGAGCAGTTAACTAGCAATATCAAAAATTCTCCTTGGTTTTCATTGCAAATAGATGAATCTACAGATATTGCTAACAGGGGCATCTGCTTAGGATACGTGGGACTTATTGATTATACAAAAATGGATATATCTGAAGAATTTCATTTTTGGATAGATTTAGAAACAGATACAACAGGTGAAAATGTATTTAACAAAATCGACTCATTTCTGAATACTAATGGCATACTCTGGAAAAACTGTGTTGGTTGGTTTTGACTGGTTGTTATAAGGGCATTACATCAAGAAAAAAACATGTTATGCATGCAAATGTAATAACTACTCATTGTTTCATTCATAGGGAACAATTAGCTTCCAAGGAAATGAATTCAGAATTGAATGAAGTTATGATGATTTTAGTAAAAATTATAAATTTCATAAAAGGAAATGCACTAACTAAATTCAAGATTATTTTCAATTTTTTGTGAAGAAATTGGCGCAGATCATACTTCTCTCCTATTTCACACGGAAGTGAGATGGCCCTCACGAGGCAAAGTCTTTACTCGTTTATTTGAATTGAGATTGGAAGTTGAACTTTTTTTAAATGATAAATGCCTATCAAGCTATTTTGATGATAATAATTGGGATGCCAAACTGTCATATCTGGCGGATATTTTTACAATTCTAAATCAATTGAATATTTTTAATATGTATAACAAAATTGAGGCTATGAAAATGAAATTACGAAGATGGATCCAAAGAATAGATTCAAATATATATGAAATGTTTCCATTCTATTCACAATTAATCTTTGATTTAAAATTTCCATTTGAGAAACAAAATGTAAATTTCTTAATTAAATGTCATCTTTTAAAATTAATTGAAAGATTTGATAAATATTTTCCTAATGATGAAGGCCACATTACAAAAATTTGGATTCAGGATCCATACAGCAATTATACAAATACCAATTTATCAACAGCTGATGAAGATACATTATTAGAATTTAGTTTATAAGGTAAGTTAACATTAACAATGCTTCATACTGTCTATCCGAATGACCTGACCCTTTCCTACAACTAATATAACTAGTAAATAAATATACGATCTAACCTCAATTTTCTAACATATTCTTCTTTTATAATTTTATTGTTAAATATACTAACTTATTTTAGCAAACTTCGAAGTCTCTTCCGGTGTGGAACGTCATCCAATTGGCATCAGATAAGTATACTTCTTTATTTGATATTTGGTTTCTTTGTGGTTTGTTTTGGTTTCTTTTTAGGTGATGCAGCCACTACTCAACAGAATTCATAAATGATTGTAATTTGAATTCTGTTTTCAAAACTAAAAGTGTGTCCCCAGTTTGGATACAAATTAAAGCAGAATATCCTACTCTCTTTTCAGAAGCAATGCAAAATTTGCCGACTTTCGTTAGTACATATTTGTGTGAAAAAAGCTTCTCAACTATGATGGATATAAAAACAAAAAAACGCAATCAATTGCGATTAGATGCTAGCATGCGAATAGCATTACAAACAATTGAACCGTGATTGAATAAATTAGTTGAGGATATTCAGTAGCAGAAATCGCATTAAATTATTTTTGAATATTTTTGTTTTTTCTATGAATTTTTAAATGATTCTTATTTTATTTTTTGCTAAAAATGAAAGAGTTTTTATGTTTTTTTACGTTTATTTTATTTTTTGATAAAAATTAATGAGTTTTTATTAATTGCGTAGTTTGAATGTTATTAAAATAGATAATGAATTAATAAAGTTATGTTTTATATTTATTATATAAAAAATAAAAGAATAATAAAAAAAGATTTTATTATTTGTAATTTAGTAAATATGTATGAACTATTATTAAAAAAGGGGGGTCACAAACAAATTTTGAAATATTTGGTGGGCCGCGAGTATAAAAAGGTTAAAAACCACTGATCTAGAAGACAAGTTAGCAATATTGCTACATTATTAATATTATGTAAATCACAGGTGTAAGCTCTTCTTTCCCCTTTCGGAAAACTAAATTAAAAACCAGAGCTTCACTCTCGGTTTAGTCTTCATTAAAACCAGTCCTAAAACTGTAATTCGTTTAATTGTCCTTATTAAAATATTTAAATCACTGTGATTTGTTTAATAATAATAGAATAAACCCTTCTAACGCAGAAGGCACACCTCTCAGCTGGGCCAAGAAAAATTTACCAACTCAGCACAAGCAAGTGCTGAGATGAGCCTAAACTAAAGCATGCAAATCATGTAACAAAAAAAATAAAAATAGCACACAAAGAAGCGTTTTATTCACATTAATTAACATACGATTTACGGTTCGAATCTGCCGTAATTGATGTTAGAGGAGTTGATGTGTAAGAGAGGTGGCCCTCTCAGATTATACCTGCTCTCTCTAAACGACACACGGCGACTTAGAAAACCTGAGTCAACTCTACAATTGAGGAGCTGATGAACGAATACAACATCGGCCACCTCACGACGCTTGTAGAGTGTGCTTAAGTTGAGTAACTTAAGCCGATATTCGTATAATGGAAGAACTAATGGGTCATCCCAAGGAAGATGACTCAGCGCGAATCGGACGAACCTCCGTTGAACCGATTCAATTCTACCAACGTGCAAAGAGTAGTAAGGAGACCAAACCGGGGCGCATATTCAAGTAATTGTTTGACTAAAGAAATATATAGTATAGGTGTTTAGTGATCAAGGGGTTGCTAAATTCTTTGGACCACTTTTTTATAAAACCTAGGACTAAACTACCTTTGGAAGAAATATAGTTGATGTGAGTGGAAAAGTCCAGCTTACAATCAAATCTAACCCCGAGATCTTTAACAAAATTAACACGAGGGACACCCTCCTTAAGGGGTTATACGTAGTTGCAAAGCCAAAAAAAGTTGCTTATTTACGAATTTTTTCTGAAAAGGGAGTTTATTTGGCAAATAAAAGAAATATTAATACATGTAGTGGCAGGCGCGGATCTAGAATTTTGTTTTGGGGGGGTCACGGAATTAAAAGTGGCGAAAAAAAATTTTTACTCCTAAAAAAACAAAAACAAAATTAACAAAACGAACAAAACTAACCGAATTTTCTGGTGGATTAAAAACAAACGTGCCCTAATGTGTTTTTGAGGAAGACGCGCCCTTTCTTGTGAGTGCAGCTAACTTCAGAGTTTGCAAATCAAAACATATAGAAAGAGTATAGATCAATTAATCCAGGAGAGATAGCGGAAAAGTATTCAAAAGTTGAAATAAATCTACCCTGAGATTTTTCGACTCTATAATTAAGAGAAAAATCCTAGGAATTCAATGAATGTGTTTTGGAAAAAATCGGTCCAGGAGAACAGGTGGAAAAAAGCTAATAATGGTAGCGAAAACACGTTTTTCAATGTTAGGTGCGAAAATTTTTTTTTTGGAAAACAAAAAATAGTACGTAATAGCGCTTAAAAAGACGAAAATTATGAGTTTTGGAGAATTGAAATCGGTCAACAGGTTTGTGCAAAACAAAACAAAAACCACGAAATATGGCCATTTTTTGACATTTAATTACAGGGACTATTATTATCGTAGAGCCTTGTTTCAGGGCTGAAATTTTGGCTTCTGTTAGTGCCTACCTACAATAAAAATTTCATGCAAAAATAATTATAATATCTCAAAAATGTAAAAACAGCCGTTTCAGAAAAAAGTTTGAACAAGGCCCACGGTGGTGCTAGAGTTATTTTGAAAAGCCCTATTTATTCTCGAAGAGTTACTCTACGAACCCATTTTCATGAAAAGTTGGTGAGGCTCGAATTAATACCTCATAAACACGTTTGAAAACAGGCACTTTTCTTGATTTTCAGAAAAAGCGCCTTTTGGGCGAAGGGAAAGTGAAATATGGTGTGGATTTCTATTCAGTAGATTTCGAGAAATCAAAATTTTTTCCTGTCAGGCATATATGGAAACGCTCGAAATGCCTACGATTTTTCTCTTAATTATAGTGTCCAAAATTCGCAGGGTAAATTTATTTCAACTTTTTTTCTATCCCTCCTGGACTAAATCTGCTGTTGACCTTGAATGTCATTTTTTAAGGTTGTTTTTTTTAATTTGAAAAAAAGTTGGGTCGGTTTTGTGCGTTTGGTTATTTTTTGTTTTTGTTTTTTGAGTTAGGTCAATTTTGTTTTTTAAACAGCGAGCGCTTTTGAGCAGTGCCGATGCTGGCATATGTGCAACTGCACGGGGCCCCGTGTGTTGGGGCCTCGCGAGCGAAAAATTGTTTTGGCAATAAAAATCATTTGAATTCATTATTTGCATATTTACTTCATCGAATGGACTACACAAATGAGTACGAGCCACAGAAATCAGCATATGGGCCATAGTTCTGTCACGGGTACGGGCAATCTGCGAGCGAAGCGAGCGAAAATTTTTTTTGGACTCTCTGGGGCCTCTCAATTGTCTAGCCGCGGCACTGCTTTTGGGGGGCTTTATATCAGCATGTTTAATTTTTAAACATATTGAGTTACAGTGCTCCTGTAGACGATCTCCTGGCGGTCCTCCAAAAAAAGGTGTCAGACGGTGAGCACGATATCTCCGGTTTGGACTATTTCTATTAGTGGATAAATAAATCTAGGTATTGATCGAAGGAACAGTCGAAACTTTGATTTTTGACAAAATGGCGGCTTCAAAAAGCAAAAATTCCGATTTTCGACCAAAATATTTTTCCTTAAATTGTTTAAAAAAATAGAAATAATTTTCGGTCATCTTATTCCTTCGTTCAGTCCCTGAAGAATATATCTGAGAAGGTTGTGTTAAAATTTCAGACCGATTGGTTGAGCCATTTTTGAGAAATCATGCTCACCGACTTTGAAAACACCGTTTTGAGAAAAACGCGTTCAAAGTTTTCAAAGACGTTTACACATAGTTAAAATTTCGTGTTTTCAACTTACATGAAGTCATCTATTCCGAGCTATAAGATGAACCCTCTGCATCATCAGCAACATACCGAAAATACAATAAAAATAAATTTTTTTTAAATTTTTAACTGCGTATAACCCCTTTAAAAGGGTGTAGTTATAAATAATAATAGGATTACGTCTCCTACAAAAAGTCATGACTTGGCATTAGAGGCAGGAGAGCGTTTATTTATATGGAACAATCTTAATCCAGAACTGCTTCAATACGAAAAGCTTGGAGTTTAGCTTACATGGCGGAGCGCCAGACTTACTAAATCAATGCATACGTTGACGTCGTTGGTTGAGGGATTTATATTCATATTCACGAACATATTATTTCAATTATGAAAAAACTTCCACGATTATTTGTATGTTGTAAATTTTATAAAAATATTTCAGTACGATTTTTGAGAATTCCTGAATCAAATTAGCAACGAAATCTTCGAGTAAAAATGCCTTTTTTCTTCCTTGGTACGATCCATTCATTCTTGAAAAGAATTTTATGAATGTGTATGGCGGTAATTAGTTTTCAGACTCGGGAAAGAAGAATTCTCGAAAATGATATTCTTTCGTAATATGCTCTAGTTTTATTAGATAAGCTATGTCTTCACTACATCTCAGCTTTTAAAAGAGTTCTATTTCAAAATGCTCAAGGTGTTTCATTGCGACGTTATCCAGGTGTTTAAAAAGTAACTAAAATGTTAATCAAATAGGTGACTTTACCGCCAACTAATAGCTAACATCTACTATAGTCCAGTCAAATTAGTAAATGAAATTTCATTTTAAGAGATACAGAATTTTTTTTGGGCATTTGTTCGGATACATCTGACAATGATAAAACCAAGTTTGTGGGGTCGCAGTGGCTTGGGAAAAGCCGCCATCTTGAAAAAGAGGGAGAGCTTGTTTATATTAAATGGCTCGTTTGCATGCAATTATAGCTGAAAATGATCAATTGCAAAGTTGTGGAGAATAAAATTATCTACAAAATGAGCCCTCAACGAGCTCTGTAAGTTGATTTGGCTCAAAGTAATGGCCGGTCAAAGTTCAACCATAATCGTGTGGTGAGGGTTGAATGCAGTTTTTTTGCATCTTTAAAATGAGCCCTTAATCGTCGTTATCGCTTATATAGTTTGCGAGCAATCCAACGCCAAAATTCGCAGTGCACGTGCCTGAAACAACTGATAACCCCATTTTTTTTTGGAATATTTCGTTAACGGTTGCTCATATGAAAATGTGGTAAATAGCAGAAATACGGGCAATGAAAATATCTTTTCAACGAGGTATTGGTCAAAACTCCATGTCGTTTTATGTCCGCGACCCAGCGCGTCAAAAGTCAACCTAGAGGTTTACGAATTTTTAGCCATTTAACAATTTTGGAAAATTATAATTATGGGAAATAGTAGCTGAGAATCATCTGTTTTGACATTCTGACCTTGATTTTTTTAGCAAAACCTTGAACAAGAGAATATTATGAACGTTACTTGTTTATAAAAAAAACGTATTAACAATAAAGGCCATAGTATTACATGAAAACAAGCTCCCATCATTACCCCCACAAAAAACACTCTCGCACATACTTCGGACGTATAATCAGGTCCAGAGTTGGTTCGGGAACTACGGGATCCCGAAGATTGGGGTTGGACAAAAAAGACTCGGATGTATGTTCCGGTTACTTCCACCAAGGACCCTGCTCCTCCTGAGTTAACGAAAATAATCACTTGTTCGTGCATGTCCAAATGTGGCGCAGCTTGTGGATGTCGCAAAGCCGGCTTAAGTGCTCCAGCATTTGTAAACACTGCAGTGGTGAAACCTGCACCAACATTAACAAAGATGTGTAAATCACCAATGACGAAGACTCCGACGATGACAGCGTGTCTCTGTTTCGTATGCAACTTTCGCGTGGCGCTATTAGTTTTTCGAAATTTTTTTTATTTTTCGATATATGTATAATATAAAGCAAAAACCAAATTTTCGAATTTGTTTTCGAAATTGTGAACTTAGCATACACTTTAGAGCCGCAAAGATTTTTTTATCGTTTTCTACACCCAAAAAAGTACCTAAGTTCCAATTTTCAGCGAGATCACATTTTGTGCGAGCTTTCGGTCTAAATTATGCTCTGTCTACTGGGCTAGCCTGCATGTTGAACAAATTACAAGAAAGTTGACAGCAGGGAATTATTTTCTTCAAGTATACTCCTTCAGAGGGGCTTGGAAGAGATCCTACAAATCTTGCTGCCAATATTCCGGGGTAACTTTGCACTGGCTCATATTCAGAGGTGCTGGAGACAAGCTAGGTTGGTCTTTATTCCTAAATCGGGGAAGCAGATCGTATAAGGAAGCAAAATCCTATCGACCCATCAGCCTTTCTTCCTTTCTCCTGAAAACGACGGAGACAGGCATATTAGGGGGGTCTTACGGCGAACCCAATCCACTACTTGCAAGTTGCCTACCGTCCATGCAGATGTACGGAGACTGCCATCGGCGTGCTAGTAAGAGATACCGAGAGGTCCCCCCGGGCAAGGAAATCTGATATATCGAGGGTACATATGACAACGTTACCTTTGACACAATCCATGAAGCCGCAGAAAAAAGGCAATGATCGACAAATTTCCTACCGACCTGAATAAGCGGGGTTTCAAAACACAGGGATATGTAGATGATATCGTCATGATGGTACCCTCTTAGACCTTTTGCTTTTTCGCTCAATCAGATGTCAGAGCAAGAAGTTGGGAACTAATAGAAGGAACCTAAATTTAAAAGCTCCCTCTCTAGATAGTAAAAAAATGGTCGCCTCAATAATATCTAGGTATAATCCTGGATCAAAAGCTCTCCTGGAAACCACAGATTGAGGGAGTAATATTGCCAAGGCATTTAAATCTTTCCATATCTGTCGTTAATTTGTAGGTAAACCTGGAGCCTCAAACCGAGGTTAATGTTTATGGTATGGACTGTCGTAAGGCGCATGCATGGCCACTTATGCTTCCATTGTGTGCTGAGTCAAGACCAAGCTAAAGGTTGCTGTGATTAAACTGGCCGAAGTGCAAAGCCTGGTCTTCCTCGGTATCACGGGAGCTAAAAGCACCTGTCCGACTGCGGCTTTGGAAGCTCCACTGATCCTCCCTTTGTGCCGCCTAGTAGTGAGGAAGGGGGCTCTGGACGGGGTGCTGCATCTACCCTACCATTCTCCTTTAAGCCAGGAAAACGTGTGAATCACTTATCGATTTCCAAGGAAAATTATCACTTGGACAAAAATGTGGAGATTGGCTGTCAAAAATTGGGTCGACCGATTAATTCTTCTTAGCTTCAAGCTATGAGATTCATTCAAAATGACAACGTTAAAGCGGGCAAACTTTTAAATTCCACGAGGTGGGAGCGAAAAAGGATGGCAGAGCTCCTGATAGGCCACTGTTCGTTCAATTACCATTAGTGATGAGCAAAAATGGTGTTGGTCTTGCAGTCTTGTCTTGGTCTTGCACCTTTAGCAAGACCAAGACCAAGACTTAGCTCTCCTCGCAAGACCAAGACCAAGACTCACTGAACAAGACCAAGACCACTTTCGCAAGCGTATCGCAAATTTCGCAACAAGACTATCATCATCAGATTCTGATGTTTGGTCTTCGCGTAAAAATAAAAGCCAGGAAACACAAAAGAGAGTAGGAAAAAATTTATTTATAATTTATTTACCAGCACACATGTATTTACGAACGTAACGCAATGTTACTGTTAACAATAGAGTTTCCATTTCTCTACATTATTATTGTTATTATTATTATTATTAGCATTCTTATTACATGAAGGGTAATATAAAAAGTAATAAATAATTGAATTAATTTTAGTAAAAAAATAAAACTAAAGTACATTAAATAACTATACATTATATATTTTTTAATTTTCCTAAACTGTTATAATAATTCTTGCAAAAACAAGAACCAATCTCGCAAGAACAAGACCAAGACCAAGACTTAACTACCCTCGCAAGACCAATCCAAAGTCTAACTGAACAAGACCAAGACTATATTAGTCTTGTCTTGTTGCGTTTGCTCGTCACTAATGGGCCTATTCAGACAGTGCATATTCATGGCGCCTAAAACCGGTTTCATAGATGACAGAGTTCTATCTCTGGCATTCTTTAGCTCTGTTTTTCTCTAACAAGTAAATTTCATCTGCAATACATTTAAATGTTCCTGTACAGCATTCAAATTTACTATCCATAATTTACGCCCCGTGTGAGTCGCTAGGAGTTGAATAAAACCGGTTTTACTCACCACACTTATGGCAACGTGTGAATATGCTCAATTACCATCTAAGTAGAATAGGGCTGGTAGTTGATTGTAGCTGTCGGTTCCGCGGGGTAGCTGCCGAAACTGCGAAACACTTGCTGAGCGACTCTCAGGCTACAGCGAGGAGGAGATCAAGTATCGCGACTTTTTTTTTATGTGATAGTCTAAGCTCAGGTGTCAACCTTTGTACTACCAGTTCGTCATGTCGTACAAGTCATGGTGCAATGTCTGGTATTAAGCTTAGCACGAAGAAGAGAGAAGGAGAGGATAGGTTAGGGGGAGACAAGGGAGTGTTGGGGGAGATGGCGATAAACCTTGCGTTTAAACTCTTGGGTGTTGTATTAGTTCGGAAATACTGGCGTTAGAAGGTTGTTCCACAGTCGTGTTGTTCTTGTTATAATCGAATTTCTAAACCGAAGTGTGCGCGAGATGAGGGCTGTAAACTGTGGGGGTGAGCCAAGCGGGCCAGTCTTGTGTTGCGGGGGAAATGTTGCCGTGGAGGCATGAGGTTACTTATTTTAGTGGAGCAGTCATTGTGGTAAAAGCGGTAATATTTTGCAAAAGCTGCTACATTCCTACGGTGGCTTAATGAGTCAATTGAGGAATAAATGGCGCTATCAGCAATAAGTTTGAGAGCGCGGTTTTGCACCTTGTCCAGCCAAGCTAAGGTGGTTGTCCGGGCCCCGGCCCAGATATACGAGTTGTAAGGACGAATGTAGGACTTGTAGATTATAGCCCTGGCGGAAGGCTGAAGGAGGAATTTGCACCTTTTAATTTATCCAAGGCACTGCGATGCTTGTTTAGCAATTTGGAATATGGTTATTCCAACGCAGATCTTCGGCTAATGTTATGCCTAGGATATTTAGAGACGGTTCAGCCGTTAGGTTCTTATTGCCCACTGAAATAGAAGGAGGGTCGGTACAAGTTTTATTGGAGATGAGACAGTACTTCGTTTTTGATGCATTAAATTCAACACGGTTCTTGCGGCCCCAATCAAGAATTAGTTTGATGTCCCTGTTGATTGAATTGGACATGAGCTCACGATGATGCAGACAAGGTCTGGTGCGTGCTTGTCTTACATTATCGAAGCCATAGGAGTAACGTAGAGTACCGTCGTCGGCAAAACTGTGAAGTGAGTTGGTGGGGATCAGGTCATTGATGAAAACTAAGAAGAGAGCTAGTGATAGGATTAAGCCCTGGGAACACCTGCGGAGAAGGTGTGGGGGTTGGATTCGACGCCATCCAATACTACCTTGATTGAGCGGCCAGAAAGAAAGCTCTTAATCCAGTTCTTAGAACAAAGTCAATACCAATAGCTTGGAGTTTGGACACCAGAGCGGGATGCCATACTCTGTCAAAAGCCTTGGAGATATCTAGAGCAACCAGGGCAGATTCACCAAATTGGTGAATACTTTGGTTAAGGTGTTCCGTTAGGCAAACAAGGAGGTCGCCAGTACATCTTTTCCATCTAAAGCCGTACTGTTTGTCGTCCAATATTTGGTTGCATTCGAGATATTCAACAAGGTTTCTGTTTACTTTGCTTGCTCCCAAGAAGATTACAAATCAATTTTAGGCTATAAAAAAAACTTGACCTGGAAAGTTTTTAACGACGGAGTTAAAACTAAGACGCCCCATTAAAGAATAGATGAATTATTATATTTAATCAAAAATAATTGTCCAGTTAATGATTCTAGCAAAAGGTAGAAGATGCTGCTAAAATTTTATGTACAATGCGCGTCATATCCTTGTATTTGTCGTGTTTTGAAACTATTGCCGACTAAAAATAATGTTGTATTTTATTTAATAGTAGACCAGACAGCCTTGTTTTTTGCTATCGGGGATATCATGCTAAAATTTTAGTTTTATAGAAATTGCAATAATATAAAATATGACATTTCACTATGGCGTTGTCATATCTTCTAGATAAAAGTTGCCATCACCATGGAAAACCAGGGAAATAATAATTAAATAGGAATAGGAAGTAAGCAAGGTCCCCACCAATTTCTATTACTTCATCATATTATCTAAACATAAAAAATGCAAGTAATTATGATAAAAAGTAAGTCAGAGTAATTATCCAAGTGAATCAACACCATTAAAAAATTTTACTCGTTTTTAACCAAAAATAAAAATAACCAATAAACCAAAAATGGGCCTCGTGCACACATATACATACATACATCTGACAAGTTCAATTTTAATTCCACTAAAAGTAGATTAATGGATGAAAGTCTCAAGTAGTAAAACAAGCTGTCAAGGAATATCACTCGTATACGAGTATGCTCAAAAATATCCCGGTTATATCTTGAACAATATAAAAATCCAGCTACAAACTGTCACTAAAATATTCTTAGAAAACTCGAGCAGGATAAAGAGTCCTTTTAGCTGCCTTTGTCACACTTTATCCTTCTTTCACCCTCAGTGAAATGAGCTGACAACAAGCAACGTCGTCGGCAAAGGGCAGCTGGGAGGCATTCAGAAATAGAGACTAAGAGGAAGAAAGCCTGAAAACCTGGATCCTTGGGCTTTGAGCCTTGAGCTCCTGCTTCTAGTCTTATTTCCCTTATTACAAATGAAACAGCTCCGGATAAGATAAGAATTACATTTGCATTTGTATACTCTGTCCCGGTGCCAGGGTACTGTGAATGTGTGTTTGATATGTATTTATGTGTGTGTTTGCTGGATTTTCTTGGTGTATCTAGAAATTGACGGAGGATCATTAATCAAATTGCAGAGTGCAGGCAGTGTGGTGTTGTTTAGTTCACTTCGCTAAGCATAGACCCAACGTCGTTTTTTCTGCTCACAGTAATCAAAAGTAGAGGACGTCTGCGGAACAACAGAAGGAAAAGGAGGTTTCCTATTAAGGGTTCCCAGTTCGTATTCTTGTTTTTCTCTGCCCGATGTTTTCCCCTAAAAACCCTTAGTTTCAAGAGACCCACCCTCATCGCATTCTTTCCCTGCAACTGTTGCCGGGTTCCCTTTTTCTCTTCGTTACGGTTTTGTTATATTTTCGGGAATTTTCCTGCCTTAAGAGCAATGGCGAAGGGCGGCAAGGAACAAGGTACCCACTTTGTGCGTGGACTTCTGTTTTTTAGATTGAAGCTATTTTTCTCAGCGGATTTGTGTCTGAAATGACATTTCTATATGAGAAATGCTTTCAACTGTGAATGAAGCAGAACTTTTGAGGAGTGGAAGCTGGGCTTTCAACGCTGCGAAGCATCGAGTTCCTTTTGGATTACTCGACAAGAACCTTTTTCTCTAGTATTTATATTTGGCAGGATATAAGCAAATTTAAAAACGGATTTTGGAATTTTCTTCATTTTTGTTTCCGATGATGGGTTTATAAAAAAAGGATCTTTAACTATCTCCGCTGTCAGCTTGTATTTTTTACGGCTTGATGTGCAGATCCATACAATTATCGCCTTTTGTTTTACCCTACGAAATACTGAGCTATACACTGGATTTACTTAGATACAATTTTCTGTTGAATTAGGTCCATCTTGAAAAGTGCCAAGTCTAGAGACTCTAAAATTTTCTTGGAAATGCTACGTATAATCGCAGCCCGATGCTCGAGCCTCGGAAGCACTGACATATAGATATGGACTGCTAATTGACAACTTTCAATGGCACCATTTTTCTCCAGAAGAAGAATACCTTTTCTATTAAACAACAGTTTTTTTTCGAATTTAGAGGAAAATAAGTAATAAGATGTATGTTATAATTGGTAGAAAAAATTTTCCATCATTATTTTTTATTTAGTAGCAGTTTTTTCGTTAAATAAATGTATTTTTTTAAATATGTCAGGGTTTTTTCCCTCTGTTTAACGAACTTTTAAAAATAAAGAAAATAGAGAAAGAAGAAAAAACTCTATAGCTGTCTACACTGATAAAAAAAAATTCTTGGCTTAAAGCACTTTTTCTTGAACCAAGCAACTCATGTTTTGGATATAACGAAAACAAAATTGTCTCGGGATGAGCAATACTCATAGTCTTGGTTTTATTGTCTTGGATGAAGACCAAAGCTGACTTGAAGTTAAAAAATTTACGAAACCGATGATATTATAATTGAAAAAAATTCAAGTTCTAAAATCGGTCTTAATAGTTTGTGATACATTTTTAGAGCGAGAAAGTCCGGTAAACGAAAAAAGTCCGATGAATTAAGAATTTAGTTTCTTGAGTAAAAAATTAAATAATCTTAGTTCGAGAAAGAAATATCTTGGTCGAAAAATATAAGTATTGAGCGAAGAAATACTTTTGCTTGGCTCAAGAATTTCCAGTGTCTTCCTCTGAGACAGCATTCTCATGTTAAGACTGAAAAATTTTTCTACTCAAGACAACGAAACGAAGACTATCGAATTGCTGGAATCAAGACAATTTTTTTATCAGTGTAGTTTTTTCTAATTATGTTTATATCGCTGACATGCACTGAACTGTTTTTTATTTTAAAACCGATTAAAGTTCATAGGATTTTGAAGGGGGAACGAGACAACGATAGTTTTTAGTGCCACTTTTTTGTATGGGATTTTGCTTATTTAGCAGTCCATATCTATTATGTCAGTGCTCGGAGGACTTCACTACCTTTTCGTGCGCATCGCACGTGTACGAAAACCTTTCGAATCTCCATACGAAGGCCCGTACGAAGTAACCATGTGATTTCGTAAATACTTCGTCATTTATTTAGTCGGCACAAACAAATCGATTTTGATCGACAAGCTAAAGCCACCCTTCGAATGTGGCCATGACGACGAAGCCGAGCCGCATCGAACGCTAACTTTCTGTTAACAATATGCTGGTGGGGAGGATGTGACAACGTGATATGGAGGCCTTGTCAGGATGAACCTTTCTTTCCTCCCATACTCATGGGAATTTTGTGGACCAACTAGGCTGGAGAGGGCCAATGCGAGAGGGTTGGAGTGGAATTGGCCAGACCCGCTTTCGTGAACGCCTTCCTTACATAACAAAGGTAGGACGGCGGCCAGGAAGCCAAGAAGCAGACCTAGACAGCTGCCGCTCTGCTTAAAATTTCTGGACCCGCCAGAAAATTGGCAGCACCAGCTCCCATATAATCTAGGGAACATTCCCATCATTCCGTGGAACGGGGACACCAGAAGAAGAGAAAAAAAGGGCGGAGGCGCAGTTACGCTCCAACCGGGACAACCACAACAAGCAGACTCAGATACAGCCGACGCTCTGCGCTAAGTATCTGGACCCACTAAAGGGCCAGGGAGAGCCTGAGTGGGATTGGGGAGCCCTCAACCAAGGCAAGATTGCGGTCGAGGGCCTGGGAAGCTTGAACAGTGTAAGCGACAAGCCAGTAGGCAGGCTGCTGAACTTCTGGCCTACAAATATAAGGGTATAGGGGTGTACTACAATGGATCAAGCGAATGACCGTGGTATTTTTGGATCCAATACCGCATTACAAAAAAAGGAAAAGTACCAACATCGTCCAATGCTGCTTGACCACCGCGATCGAACGAGAAGGAAAACGTCTATTGAGTATGCTAAATGGCGCCCTTTTTAACGTCTTTCGTGTCACCACACCATAAAATATTTCAGGCAAGCATTTATTTCGTTTGCAGGTGTCGATCGAAAAATTATAGGTAATGTTTACCTGAAACCTCCTGCAAGCAAAATTAATCCGTTCCCAAATGATCAGATGTTTCCACTGAAATCTTGCAATGATCGATCAAGACCCTCGAGCGATTTGTGTGCCATTGTGCATTCATCACAAAGAATAAGTTTGCATTTCTGCAATACAATAAATGACACAGCTCAATTCCGATGCACTATCACACGTAATAGTTAGTGTCCGACCGAAGGTTCGGCTTCGGCTTCGGCCAACTTCGGCCAAAAAAACACCTTCGGCCGCACATTCGGCTTCGGCCAAAGGAGCCGAAGGTTAGCCGAAGCCAAAGTTTTTATATCCAGCCAGGCCAGTCGCTGAAAACGAAAAGAATTGAGAGTGTGATGTGAATGTGACATTGAAACGTATGGTATTCCTCAAATAAAAATAAACAAATCTTAGTTTATTATTTTTGGAAAGCCGCAACTTAGTTATTTAAAATGCATATTGCAATCATTTTCGGCACTATGACTATAAAACAAAATAACAGTGAAGAATTTTCATTATTATGTATATTTTTCAGTCAGTATACCAAGATTTCTGTGTATGATTGAACCTTCGGCTCCGGCTTCGGTTTCGCCCGAAGGTTATGGCAAAAGCCGAACATTCGGCATCGGCTTCGGCTTCGGCCTAAAACTGACCTTCGGTCGGACACTAGTAATAATTAAATCAAAATGAAAAAAAAATTGAAATCTATGAAAATTCAATTTTACAATGCAATCTGAAACTTTGTAAATGCTGTCAAGAATCACGCTCTCCGGCATGAGCAATATTTTCTATTGCGTGTGTTGCTGTTACGTTCAACAGATGCCGCTGCCATTGACGTAAAATATTTGGTACAGCGTGTGTTCCTTTAACGTCCAACAGATGGTGTTGTTTTGGACGGCTACAGCTAGTACGTATATAAAAACACGAGTTGTGTCAAAATTTCGAAGCTTTCAGGGATTTAGGATTTTGAACAAACTAACATTTACATTTTTATTTATATAAATTAAAATCTTTGGTAACAATAAAAATCGTACAAATAATTATAATAATAATAGCAATAAATAAATAAACCTTTATAAAAAAAGCATTGAAACAAAGACAGCTTTCGATGGAGTCAGAAGGGTGTTTACTTACATCTACGGAAGATCAGATACAAAAATGGCGGGAATACTATATACAACGAAACCAACAGAGAGAGATCAATGAATGGCAATCAATATGAACGGAAGAAATAATACAACGGAACAGGGTGTCAACTGATATAAATTCATCAACGCTAAGAGAAGTCAAAGAAGCAATTAGTGCATCTGAAAAATAAGAAAACAGAACGCCCAGATGGAGTTCCAGCTGAATTGCTCAAAGCCAACATTGCAGTAATATCAGAGATATAACGTTCAATATTAGAGCAGATATGGAACGAAGAAATATTGCCAAATAAACGGAAGGAGGCAATAATAATTATTAATTTGCCAAAGATCTCAAAGTATGCGGAAATTGGAGATATACAAAATATTGTAGCAAAAATACTGGTCTAAAAAATTCTTTGTAGAATTTAAGATAAAATAGATTTCGAGCTAGTAGAATAACAAGATGTAGGGAAAGTTGCGGATGTACATATATATAGACAACTAAGATTAATAGTAGAAAAATCTATAGAATGGAAGTCACCATTATACGCTACCTTCGCTAAGAAGAGCTAAGAGCTAAGACAAATTCATAATGGACAATTGATCGATCCAATAACAACGACAACTGGAGTGAAACAAGGTTGTCCCCTTTCACTATTCCTTCTCATTACTGTACTTGACGAAGTAATGAAGAAAGAAGAAAACCAGCGAGAAGCAAAAGGGATCCGATGGGGAATGGTATAACGGAAATAGAAGATCTCAAATATGTAGATGATATCGCACTTTCTCATTCAAGAGAAGAAATACAAAGGCAAACAGTTTAGAACTATGTGTATGTATTGGGAATAGATTTAAAAATAAATCAACGAGAATTAATACTACAAACACTAACCCATTAATTATAAAAGATAGTATAATAGAAGACGGAATGAGTTCAATTAGTTTGGAAGTATAATTACAACAAAAGGAGGTAAGAGGAAGTATATCTTAAGTAGGATTGAAAAAGCTAGAGGTGCATTCAATAGATTATAGAAAGTGTGGAAATCGCCACAACTATCTAGAAATGTAAAGGTAAATATTTTTAACTCATTCGTGAAATCCATGTTACTCTATGGCAATGAAACTTGGCTCATAAAACAACCGGATAAAAACAAAATAGAAGTTTTTGTCAACAAATCTCTGCTCTTCAAATATTCTGGCCCAGAAAAATAACAAACATAGAATTATGGACCTTGACAAAACAAGAACTAATTATCGATCAGATAAAGAAAAGAAAATGGCAGTGGACAGGGCACATACACACTACAACAATAACTTATTGCGTTAACAAAGAGCAGGGGCGGATCGTGAATTTATGGGGCCCTGGGCTAATACTACTTAGGAATTCGAAAAAACAGTGCAGACAAAATTTGTAGGAAATTTTAAGCTCTACAACTTTGCTCATTTGATGTTTTCACCAAAATGCATAGTTGCTCCTCAAAATAGAGAAAAAGGAGGAAAAAGGCGAAAAACGCCTATAAAGCCTTGGCCACATTTCGTTAAGCAACCCATCACCGTTACTTTTGTTAGCATATTTTTTTATCATAAAAAATAGATTTCATTCGGTTACTCGATTGGTGAAGGTCGTCCGTCTACGGATCCTGTACTATTAGCTTCTAATCTGATTGTTGCCTTGTGTTTTTCACGAACTCTTTTAATGACACAATTAACTTATTGCCTTCACAAATATCTAAACCAGGGCTCTGTATTTTTTATACGCTTTATATTAGCTTTAGTTGTAACTATGTAACAAAATCTAAATTTAAAGTTAAATTTGACCCACTTCCCGGTTTCCGATTTTGCTGAAATTTTTCATACACGTTTAATTTGGATGACAATGCAATCTAACCATTTTGTAAATAAAATCAAGATGACGGTTCCAAGATGGCGGCCGATTTTTGCAATTGGGTTTTACGACCCGCCGAGATGGGTATCAAGTGAAAGGGTATGAGAGGTAAAATACAATTAGCTGTGTGGCGTCATTCCATATTCAAAATGGCCGCCACACAAAATGGCGGAAGACATATAATAGACCAAAAATTAGAAAATATACTTATCAACTTCAAATTTTGTTCATATGCATAGTTCGCGTGACAATGAAATCTGACTTTTTTATAAAAAAATCAAGATGGCGGTTCCAAGATGGCGAGCGAATTTTGCAATTGTGTTCCCCGACTCGCCGACATGGGTATCAAATGAAAGGGTATGACAGGTAGAATAAAATTAACTGTGTGGCTCCATTCCAAATTCAAAATGGCGGCCACACAAAATGGCGGATTACCTTATGGGTATCTAATGAAAGGGTATGGCGAGTAGAATACAGTAGCCTGTGTGACGTCATTTTAAAACTAATAGGGAAGCTGCCACACAATAGACATTTAATAGACTAAAAAGTAGAAAATAAAAATAAATAGTTTAAAAAATCTAAAAAATACGCTTTTATTTTAAAATGTAAAAATAATTTTGAATGGAAAGTCTTGATTGCTTCAGCCAGTATATGGGAACAGCCTACCTTTAGAAACCAAGCTCAGAATAAAATTAATGAGGTTATGATGGTTAAATTATAAACATAACTTACTTAAATGTAAAACAGAGTGGGGCGTTAACTAAAAGTTCCAGTATTAATAAAATAAGAATATAGGTAAAGAGCCCCCACGATTTTTTACATTTAAGTAAGTTGTATTTATAATTTTTACCAATTTTGCTACATTTCTAAAGGTAGGCTGTTCCCATATACTGGCTGAAGCAATAAAGACTTTCCATTCAAAATTATTTTTACTTTTTAGTTCATTTTAATATAAAGGCGTATTTTAGATTTTCTAAACTATTATTTTTTATTAACTAAATTAAATCAATAAAAAAAAACAAATAAAAAATAATGAAAATTGCAGTTTCGAGTTTCGTCAGTTTATTAAATAAATTTCGTGCCTCTTTTCGGAAATCAATGGAAGGATTTCCATCCTCATTTTCGCTGAAACTTTTGAAAATTTTCATAATATCATCATAATTATTTTTTAAAGCTTTGGCAGCATATAAAAAGTCTTGTAGAATATTAAACAAATGTAAACAAGTATAACTACTAATTTTAATGAACGACACACATCTTTCATACAGTTTTCCCCGAAAACAGTATCGTAATACAATAGGAAGTTGGTCATTGTGAGACAGATCTGGGGTTGAATCCATCACAATTGAATAATACTTTGTGTCTTCGTTATTTATTTGAGTTATAATTTGTTTAATTATCTGTTTACCAATAATCTTAATTATTTCCTCATACTGTTTTTGATAAGTACGATATTATCGGTTTTGGTCGCAGCTCTCGTTGTTCAATATGTTCACCAATGAATGGGTCGAACTCTGCCAATAGCTCAAGAGCACCCACAAAAATACCATTTTGTGGAGAACTAAATACTTCCTCGGAACCTCTAAATGCTAAGCCCCTTATACTCAAACATTTTACCACTGCAATAACCCGTTTTAGGACATTGTGATAATATTCTGTTTCTTTCCTTAATTGCTCCTAAAGCTGCTTGTCTAAAACAGACTTAGGTATTTTCTTTTCGTGTCAACCACACTAACATTGAATTCTTATGTTCATTAGAATTTTCGTGATTTTCTAAACGCGCATATGAGTTGATGATTTTTAATTTTAGATATTTATTTTCACAATATCGTCTATTGTTTTCTATGGAGGCTAGGGGCCTTTTGTATCCACGGCGCCCTGGGCTGTAGCCCAAAAAGCCCTTAAGTAGGTAGATCCGCTCCTGACTAAAAGAGCACTTGAAAGGAATCAGCAAAGAAGTGGAGCTGTTGGTAGGCCGAAACAAGGAACTTTAAAGGCCCTAAGTTCTGCTTTCTACAACGACTTTAGCGGTGTTTACGAAAGATATGAAGAGAACAGTTTTGTTAAAAAAATTAGTAATATTTACTGTTTTGCTTGAAAATCCAATCTGCTCCATTAATTTTGTTCATCACGTTATGGGGGCATGTTGAACGGATAGTCGGAAAGATATTTAATAAAGCACTACAATACAAAAATAACTTACTTCAATTTTTCTAAGGTAATGTTCCGAATTACAACAAATGCCCAGAGGTAAATTTCTATCAATTATTAAAGCACATCGAAAGTGCTTCCCCTACACTTCAGCTCTACACATGAGTTCGCAAGTATGTAGAATAGCTAAAATATTTCAGGGAATCTTTATTTAATTATTCATACCTGCAAGAAACGTAACCGTGAATATAATTTTCAAGTGCAACGAACTAGTCTACATCAGCATAAACCGCGGCTCTATTTTCTCTAATCATGATTTTTTTCATTTTGTAGTTGTTTTTGCTTCCACTTCTCATAATTAAAACACGACGCGAATCAGATAAGTTGCGGCCGACTGTCGTGACTCATCGAAAATCCATCAGACTTGGTTTCTTATCAGACGACTTCAGCTATAACGTGACCCACGGAATCCACCTTGCAAAAAGTCCGTCCGTCCGTCAGTCAGCCAGGTTACAGCCCATCAAAATCCCAGAATTTATATACATATGTACATATACCAAAGGCAGACACCGGCAGACACATTGAAACCTGCAAGAAAGTGCAGCGAACAGGTTCATATTGTAATTAAGAAGGCACGAAGCGCACCACAGGTGAGAAGCCATGTAGCAGAAAGGAGCTGCGCACCTTAAAGGAGAAGAATCGCGCACGGCAAGGCACAGCCCGGCAAGCATAGTTCCTTTTGTTCGTCCGCGATGGAGAACGCCTGCAATTGATATGCACGGACAAGGGTCACCCGCACGGGGAACGCCTTTGATAGACAACAGGAAATTAAGCTCGCAGTGTTGGATTCAATTTAAATGCAAATTTTTTTTTGTCTTGCGGGCGGATTTTCTGCCCGTTCTGCTTTAAGTTTGAGCGAGGGCGAAAAGGCGGCAAGGAAGAAAAACATCGCCACCACCGACGCCATGTTTTAGGGCTCCTTTGAAGCCATGGAAAGTGCTAAAACCTGGGGAGGGGTGGATTGAATTCAGGCGTTTCTGGTGGAAGTTCCTGTTCAATAACTTTTTTCGTTTTTTCCTCTATTTTTTGAGTAAAGCCCTTTTTTCTTTTGTTAACCTTCTCCCCGCCGCTAGGAGCCCAGCAAGTTCGTGGTGGGTAGGCTTTTGTTTTCGCCAGAAAATGGAATCCTTAAAATTAGGTCGGGGGTGGGGATGGCGCAAAGTGGAGAGGCTCCGGGAGGAAACTGAGTAACAATAAAATATTCAAGCCAGAAAGGATGGATTGAGGATGGCATCATGCGGAGCGAAATTGTGAACCAGTTCGTTTTTTCCTCCTTGCTCTTCTTCTTCTTCAATTTTTTTCTTCGTTTATTTTTTTTGCCTTTTTTGTTTTTCTTAAGAAAATTCCTTCAGCATCATTAATCAATCCTTTCATTACAAGGAGTGCGTGTCCTCTTGCTGCTTTCTTTATGGGTACATCTGCGGATAGGAAAGTCTTTCAAGAGGTATTCGTGCTCTTTAAACTGATTTACATGCGGCCTTTAGATTATTCTTCTCCGTTCAATTTTTTTTCTCCTCGCTTTTATTGTTTATTGTTGATGAATTCTTGATTGCGATTATAATTTGGGTGACAGCTACTTTTAGATTAAAACCAAAATTTGATTTAATCGCGACTTTCACTGTACTGAGACCCGTCGCGAAATTCCGTTTTTTTATTACAAGTGTAGGAGGATTAAATGTGTTGAAATGTGCGTTGGAATGAACGGATGTGAAAAAAATTATTTTTGTGAGATTTGGTATGAGATTGAGTGAAAGCAAGTAAAACTCATAGAAGTGTTTTTCGTCCTGCAGATTAGCAGTTATGTTCGTTAGATTCGAAAGCACTTTTTAAACTTATTCTTAGCACTAACACATATTTTGTAACAATCGAAAGTAATAAGTTTCGATCCAAATAAATATATTTTTGTAGCAACGGTAAAGAAATAAAATAATTAATTTGCTAATTTTTCAAATTGAGGTCGGTTGACGATTAAAAAGCAACATAAAATCCCACATAAGATTTTCACTGTATATTTTATTAAATTTATTGTCGGAAAATGAAAAAAAAACATACATATACATACATATCCGACTTGGAAATGACTAAATTGCTGATTTAAAACATAATTATCTCAGTTAGAAGCAATGGACTAAAGATGAAGACTAGAAGATACTGAAAGAGATAGTAGTAATTTTTGACCTTCTACTCTCTATACCTAACACTGCGCAAATCCGGAAATATCGATATATGGCAAATTACTCCCCTAATAAAGTTGTTCGGTTAAGTAATTTTTATAGCAGCTGATGTGTCGATAAATCAGTCAGATGCTGCAAAGCAGTCGCAAATTTCACTTAAACGGTGAATAATGACTGAGCAAAGAGTGTGCACAGAAGTTTATGCCCACTACAGACAGCGCTTTTAATGGGCATTAAAAGCATTGAGAATTAAACGCTTAAGAAATTGTAGCACTTTACATTGAAAACAACCGTTCAATTGTGAAAACTTTGCGTGCTTATCGTAAAAAACATGGGAGAAATTAGGCGCCTTCAGACAACACAATTCGTAGTTTGGTGAAGAATGAAGTTGTTGAAGCGGTAAGAGAGAATGTTGCGGATAATGCAAATGTGTCGTATCGCACGCTATCGTTGGGTGTTGGCGCACTTTGTGTCTGAAAATTCATGAGACCTTTTCTGACGAACTTCTATTTTCAACACGACGGCGCACCTTGCCACACCGCAGCCGCTAGGATTAAGTTCTTGCAGCCCAAGTTTCCGAGACACGTTGTCAAAAAATTGTGATTTGGAGTGGCTTCCTCGTATTCGGGTGGCTTCCTCGTGGTGCTAGATTCTCGCACCAATTGCAATGATGTCATCTTGCCTTGTTGAGTCAGTCTGAAACTTAGGTGTTGAGTTTATTTCTAAATTTAGCTGTTATTGTCATACAAGTAGAGTTCTTCAAAAAATGTATAGGTGCCTAAATATGGATGAGCTCTAGCTTTCTTACACCTGATATGCGAGAAATGCTTATGATTGCTCTAATTATGTCCCACTTCAAGTATGGTGGACTAATTTCCCCGAAACTTGACTCGGTGTTTATGTATGAGAAAGATGTGCATTTAACGATTGTCTCCGTTTTGTCTAATAGGCTAAGACGGCATGATCATATCACACTATATGCATCAAGCTTATTGGGTCTTACCTTTGTAAGCTATCGCTAGTACCATAAATTAAAATTTATTTTTAAACTTATGAATAAAATGTGTTCTCGATAATTGTTTGAGAAACTGCGTTACTTGCAATCCAGGTACAGTACAGATTTCTAATTTATTATTCTTGATTGTGTTTTGAATGAACATACCGTTTTCCGTATTCTTCCGAAGCTCGTACAACATGTTCAAGCCATCGCAGTCTGCTCAGTTTTATGTGTAACTATATTTATTTCGTCATACGTTTCTACAAGCTCTTCTTTCGCTCTAATGCGTCGTTCATTTTGGTTAACCTTTAATGGACCAAATATTTTTCATCGACTTTTCCTTTCGAAGCTTTTGATCTGATATTCTGTTTGTTTAGTCAATGTTCAAGCCTCAGACCAGTAGCGTAGAATTGGGCGGATTAATGTCATGTATTCTCACTTCGAATTGCCTTGTGGCGTTGTATCTGGAGTGATTTGCAACCTGATAACGAATCCTCGGATATGACACCTCCCACCTCTGACACCTAATCCTCTACTACGGCCTTTAAGTGGTGAAATTGTTAACTCCGAACGGATGTTGCGCAACCCGCAGACAAAACGTAAAAAACTAATGCAGTAGGTGAGAACGAGCACATCCTTGAAAGCCTACCAAGCCAAGATGTAAATGTCATCGTGTCTAGTGCTGCATGGTAATGCGTAGTTTTTGCACTGTCGCTATAACGATATCTTCTGGACACAGGGTTCACCCAGTTGTATAATTCTTTATGCTAATATGGAGGCTCTGTCAGGATGGAAATTCCATTCCCTAGCATGCTTGTAGGACTTTTATAGACCAATTAAAAAGCGGATGCCCTGGCTAGGTACAAGGCTCTGACATTGTATTTATTGTTCCAGAACCGGCTATTGGGGCGCGGCGCCCACTAGTTTGGGAAAGAGGGCATTTCCTTTGATGAAACACACCGAACGCTGACGGCTTACGCCTGGATTGGTCACTTCTAAGCGGTTCCTACCCGTTCCGTTTCTTAACATCATCATGATGCCCTCCAATTCCGTACGCCTAACTTAACTTGATCTTCCTCCATGTATAGCTTCTTTGGTCGACCTGAATTTCTCTTTCCATCAATGATTCGATTTATGGCTATTTTAGCAGGATCATTATCGCCAAGCCTTTGTATGTGTGCCAGCCATATTAATCTACTTAATTTTATACTTTTAAGTTTGATAACGTCGGGTCCCCTGTACAGTTGGCATTATTCATGATTATATCTCCTTCTCCATTGAGATCAGCCACTTTCAAAGTCCATGCTCCTGATCCAAATATCAGAACGGGCTTGATTAGAGTACACTTCATTCCTCTAGACAAGATTCTTCGATGTTGTCGAAGGCCAAAATAGCTTCTCTTAGCTTAGCAAGGTTTATTCTAATTTTGATCTCCGTTGTCTTTGCCACTGTCAGCTTGCAATACTGTTCCAATATAAGTAAATTCTTAGATCTTCTAATTCGTCAGTAGATCTGTGTCCCTGTATTGTTATCCAATATAGGACCTATATTAATCTTAAAATTCTCCTTTCAAAAATGTTTAGTACATTTTCTTCTGCCTTTTTTTTCTTCCGTATATGGGCTCAATCTATTATCTATATCTCGCTTAGTTTTTGAGGTATCGATACTTGAAATTTTTAGTTTTACATACATATACTATAACATAAATTGCGATAATTTCCTTAATAAGACAATTTTGGCATGAGAATCTTAGCATTGGTAAACTCGGTGAATGTAATACTTGTATGTAAAACTAAAACTTTTGTCTCACCTCTTGCCACAAATTATTTAATTTTCTTTCCCTTTATCTTTTGTTAAAAAAACCTTCGCTATATCGGAGTTTTGCTCCATAAATTGTACCATGACTTGGAATTGGCCTAATATATTCAACAATATTTATTAGTTTCATAACTTCCAACTGAAACATTAAAAAATACTTCGGTGACAACAAAAGTGACAACAATTTCTTGTCACCACCAATTTGGTGATTCTGGCAGGTGACAGTCGCCATCCATGAACTGAAATCAGTATAAATGATTGGTGATAATCAACGATCACCTTACATGAAGCCAGCCCTGGTTTTTACGAAAAAATTTTATGATCAGTCAATACCAAAAGTTATTGCCTACAAAAAGCTCTGTTGTCATTTTTTCGAAAACCTAACCCTTTCGAAGTTATTCAAGGTCAAAGTTTCCAAAAATCACTTTTCGGCCAAAAAATACTTTGAATAATTCAGAAAGTTCAAGGTTTTCGAAAAAATTCAAGAGGGGTATTTTGTAGGCAATAATGTTTGTGATTTCGTAATTGTTTTCTTAAAAAGTCCCAACGAAGCTGTGGTTCAATTTTCGGCCATTTTGGAATTTTGTCTCCTTAAAATGCTAATTTCCCCGGACTAAAAAGGAGACATCCTTCGTGCTTTTTTTGCTAATTTCCCGGATTATTTGTGAAGTTCTCTTGTAAAACTTCTTCGTTTGTTTACTTTCTCTCAGAATTTCATTTATATTTAATTCTTATTTCCTTGAGGATACTTTTTCATTCTATTTTAACCCTACCCAAAACTATTCCTATCCCAATAGAAGAGAAGTGCAGAATCAAGTTCCAAGAAATGTCGAAAGAAAAAATAAAAATTAATAATATATTTTTTCAAATAAAAATAAAAATTTTGAATTTGCCTTCAGTTTTTTTAAAATAATTTTAAATCCCATGTTCCTCCAAAAAACTTAGAATCATATTCGAATGTCCCGCCTTCTGTGAAATACTTCAGTTACACAGGACTACTGTGCTAACACCTATTAGCAAGTAGCCACACAGTTTTGGGACAAAAAGCTTGATTCGCAAGCAAGAGGTTTGCTTCTTCGGTAAGCAGATACAACATAATCAATCACATCATGTGCTTTCAGACAACAGACAACTTACTTACCAAAATAAACAATAATTTATTGTGAATATTTTGGTACAAACATATTTCGAAAAAGTGAAGGAATCGAATATGACTTTGTAAGGTTTATTGATGGAGGATTAAATTTTCCAGCAGCGAAAAGTTAACTAAACATGTTGCAGGCAACTTTGACAATTGGGAAGCGTAAAGGTATTATTCTTGAAATTTTTTTGTTTGATCAAAATACATCTAACTTGAAACTTTGTTTTTAACTTGCCTTTGTTTTTAGCCGGTTTTATTTAGTTTCATGGTGGCGTTTATTTTATTTATATTCATTTCATTTCCTCAAATCTCGCAACTTGAATAAATTATCCTATTGATAACCATGGGCATGTGCACAATTCGCGCGTTAATGCAAATTTAGATATTTTGAAAGCAAATGAATTTGTGCTCATAATTTATGAAATGAAAATCGTAACACCAAATATGGCGAACGAAGTAAAGCAATTACGCTCCGATAAAAAATTGTAAAATGACAAAACATGATATCAAAATATGCTCCAAATCAGGCCATCCTATCCCAGCGGGAAATGTAATGGCTAGGTAAGCGAGGTGGTAATGAGCTGGACCCATTACCTTTGTGATGAAATAATAGGTTACTTTTACATAGGGATGTCCTAGGGCGGTAAGTACTTACAGTAGGCATTACAGACGAGGACTTATTTCAGAGGTGAAATGTATTAGGTGAATACTTAGATTACCATGTAAGGCATGCAGAATAAATTACTGACTACCCTTTTCAGCATTAAAAACATTGCTTTCCGAAATTACCATTCCATTTCTGCTACATTTGGTGAGGATTTTACTAGCAAGATATCTTTTTGATTTTGTTGCTCAATGTTAGTGGTATAAATTACTCTTATAAAAATTTACTCCTATAAATTATTTAAAATTAAAACATTATTATAAACGCTCACGATCCACTCTGAACGAATTTTGAGGACGGAATAAACTCAAGAAGAGAGGCTTCGACAAGACAAAGAAATATAAAAGTACATCACGAGCGAAATCACCAACGAAAGTATTTCACAAGCCATTACCTAGTCGCTTACCAAGTCATTACAATGTAAAGACCTCCATTTTCTTAAATTTTCAGTAGAATCTTTCGATTACCATGTAGGCGGTTACACAAATCATTAAAGAATTCTTGGCTTACCAGAGTAACCCCTCGCTAGTTTTCCCGCTGGGATCAGCTGCTAAACCTCACATATACATTTTGATTTTTTATGTAGAAAAACTAACCCAGCGGGAAATGTAATGGCTAGGTAAGCGAGGTGGTAATGAGCTGGACCCATTACCTTTGTGATGAAATAATAGGTTACTTTTACATAGGGATGTCCTAGGGCGGTAAGTACTTACAGTAGGCATTACAGACGAGGACTTATTTCAGAGGTGAAATGTATTAGGTGAATACTTAGATTACCATGTAAGGCATGCAGAATAAATTACTGACTACCCTTTTCAGCATTAAAAACATTGCTTTCCGAAATTACCATTCCATTTCTGCTACATTTGGTGAGGATTTTACTAGCAAGATATCTTTTTGATTTTGTTGCTCAATGTTAGTGGTATAAATTACTCTTATAAAAATTTACTCCTATAAATTATTTAAAATTAAAACATTATTATAAACGCTCACGATCCACTCTGAACGAATTTTGAGGACGGAATAAACTCAAGAAGAGAGGCTTCGACAAGACAAAGAAATATAAAAGTACATCACGAGCGAAATCACCAACGAAAGTATTTCACAAGCCATTACCTAGTCGCTTACCAAGTCATTACAATGTAAAGACCTCCATTTTCTTAAATTTTCAGTAGAATCTTTCGATTACCATGTAGGCGGTTACACAAATCATTAAAGAATTCTTGGCTTACCAGAGTAACCCCTCGCTAGTTTTCCCGCTGGGAAGCCTAGGACTCACCCTCGGTACTACCATTCTTCATGGTGCAGTGTCTAGTAGGAAGCTTAGTTTAAAGGATAGAAGCGAGTAGTATTGGGCGTGTCGCGGCTTGGGGCGTGTTGGAGCAGATGACTGTGAGCCTTGCGTTTAAACTCGTAGGTATACGGAATCGGTGGAAAGTACTCAAGTAAATACTCATGAGTAGAATCAAAAGAAAATTACTTAATGAGTACTTTTTACTTCTTCAAAAGAACTCGATTCCTTGAAAATCGATGAATACTTTTTTTGACATACATATGTATATTCTCTCTAATTGCTTTGGCATTACTAATAACTTTCAAGGTTAGCGGCGTCCATTAATTACGTGAGGCGATTTTGGTGATTTTTCGACCGCCCTCCGCCCTTTTTGAGATGCCGCCCTCTAATCTAACTTGAGATTTTTCAAATTTTAAAAAATCTCTTGTTTTTACACTAAAAACACGTATTTACGGGCGTAAAAACAACAAGTCGGGCCTTTCCGCGGGTCGCAGCCATTCCGCTCGTACGCCGCGACGTTCGTCAAGTCCCGCGTTTGGCTGGTTGGTGGCGGCTAACTAAACAATCGAAGTACTGTGCTACTTTGTGGCGTTCGCATAACCACGATAAATATATTTGTGTAGGCTCGTCTCGTTTACATCCCAAACGCAAAGTGGAAATAGAAACTGTAGCTCTTTTATAGCACAGAAATTTGTATGCATGAAGATGGATTGGATATCCATGAAGATGGATTCCACGTCGGTGAATAGAAAGCGAAGTATTCAAACTGCTATACGATAAAAGAATTTCAAATTTGTTTACTTTACGATTGGAAAGTAAACGTCCCTAAACCCTCGTTAATTTGAGACAGAAAAATACATATACATATGTGCAAAGCGTTTATATGGAAAATATTCGAGATAAGATATATTCGAGATAAACTCGAATTTTAGTCGGTAGTCGATTCTACCCTATAAGTTATGATTTTAGTAAAAGTACTTGGTAAAAAGTATCGAGTACTGATGTGAGTAGAATCGAAAGGCAAATACTCATATAAGTAAAGAATCGAGTACCGATTCCGTATCCCTACTTGAATGTTGTACAAGCTCGGAATGTTTGACTGTGGGAGATTATGCCACAGCCGAGTCGTTCTATTTATAAACGAACTTATAAAACGGAGTGTGCGCGAAAAGGATAATACAGGGCGGGAGGGTGAGCGAGTGGGATAGTCTTGTGTGGCGGGAAAACTATTGGTAGCTCAAGGAGTCGAGGAAAAAGCAAAAGGTGCCTTCTCCAATGAGTTTGATGGCGAGGTTTTGCACCTTGTCCAGCCACATTAGAAATGGGGTAAAACCCAAGCACTTTTTCTATTAGGGGAGGACCCGATTAATTGAATGATAACCAATAAATTCAACCAAACCTTAATTAAAAATTGACTCGCAATCCTCACCCAAGAAAGTTTTGCGGTAGCCCAATAAGGCCTCCCGGCAGCTTAACCGGTTAATAATAGGGTACCAAAGGATAGCAATGGAGCAATCACTATGATAACAACGATCAAGTTTTGTCCGGGAAACTAAATTCCTACAGGGATTCAAAAAGGCGATGATGCATTTCGAAGCCCCGCCCGAATTAAAGAAATTGCGTCCGACTAAAGGCCGAATACAAGATTTATATATTACATCGTTCGCTGATGAGCAGTGTTGTTCCTCTACGCGTAGACTTTCATTGTCCACACTTTGGAGTAAAGTAAACAATAGCGTAGACAATAATTTGGGTGTAGACAATGTCGAGTATGATGTAGACTTTATGAGATTGCGTTAAGGTTTATCAGCACGTGTAGTTCTATTGCATTACATTGTTAATACAACTTTTTAACCCCATATGTGAACTTATAAATACTTGTCAATCATCTGAGTGTTCATCTGAAGATGCTGTGAATCTTTGGCTAGATTTAAAACTTCCGGTTAGATTTGAACTCAAATTTTGTGCTAGTTTATAATTGCGAATAGATATAGATGGTCAGGCCCGGCTCAAGGATATTTGGCGCCCTGGGCAAACAAGTGTTTGGCGCCCCCCCCCTAAAGACATGGTACCATTGGTATATTCAATAATGGTAAAATATTTACTACAACGTAATAATAAACTGTTTTTTTATTGGTCACATCACAAATACTAAGATTACATAAGAAACCGTTATTATACGAAAAGTCAAAAAAAAATTGAGAAAAAATTATTAAACAATCTCAAGTTAAAAGTGTTAAATTTAAAGTTAAATAAATGAATTTTGATTGCATATAACTTGTAAACTATTGAATATAGCGAAATCATTATAAGGATTTTTTTGTAGAGCATACGATTCGATACAAAACTGTTATGAAGACATATTCGTGAAACGTTTTTTAGAAGAGCTATGTAAACAACTAACATCACGCGGAGTTTTCTCTATGTGATTCTTATGAAAAATCTAAAAGCTCGACGAGGCATCCTTAAATCCCATTTGCCAGGGTTCTCCTTGCAAGAAAATTTGTTGTTACTCCCATTTTAACAATTTTTCGTGTATCACTTAAAAAAATATTGCTTTTTTTGGCCCACCCTAGTTTCTGGTTCTGTTTGTTCCACCTGTCTTAAAAGCGAACTGGACTCGAAGCGAAGTGTAAACGTGGAAAAAGCGGGATTAGAAAGGTTACACAGATATAAGACGGATTCAGGGACCCCAATAGGAAAAACCTGGGTATCAAAATTTGTCAACAAAAAAAAGAATAACTACAAATGCCAGGTAAACAATTGAATTCGAATTTCATTCCTGAATGACTACTTGCTTTTACTTAGGAATAAATTAAAAATTTAAACTCGTCAGTGCCGCCCCCTTTCGACAGCGCCCTGGGCAGCTGCCCAGCTTGCCCGTGCCTTAAGCCGGGCCTGTAGATGGTATTGCACAAATATGCTTTGACGGCTTTTTATCTGCATCCTTCTTACGATAATGACAAATTGAGTAATATTCACAGGAACAAAATAAATAAATAAATAATTTTTTATTTATGGAACTTAATTGCACTGGAATTGAAAAATGGGATAGTTTTCGAAACAAAACTTCATTTTTTATAAATCTATATGAAAAAGGTATAAAAAGCCTTTAGTATTTTGGAATATGGCTGCAATGAAACTCCCAACTTTATGTAAATTGGCCAAAAAACTTTTACAAATTCCAGCATCATCTGCACAGATAGAAAGGGTGTTCTCAAGCTCGTCAAATGTTCATTCGCCAATCCGAAACCGGTTAAGCTGCAAAGAAAAATTACTGCACGTACATATATTATTCCCTCAGGATTCAAGATGATGATGATGATGATGAATAAATAGTAATTATTAATCTCATCAACAATGTTTTTGATGTTTGATTAATAAAATATAATATGTAGGATGTATGTAGGAATGTACATTGAAAAAATAAATTTTAATTATTAATTAAATTTTAATTAATAATAAAAACTTAACAATAAAAGTTTATTTTTATAATTTTCCCGATTTTTTGAAATTTTATTGAAAAGGTAATTTGGAAAAGCTTAGGCAATGAGTTTCTATTGTCGACAATGTCTACGCGTATACAATGAAGTAGACAATGACACGTAGACAATGATGTCGTCTACATCACATATTCTACGTCACACAACACTGCTGATGAGTGAAAGTTGAATTTGCATCTTTCTCAGAAATCCTAGCCATTTTAGCCGTCTGTAGCGAAGGAGTTCACGAAAGCGGGGCTCGGGTGTGCTCCGTGGGGCTCCCCAATCCCACTCCAGCCTTCTTTGCCTTGGCCTCTCCAGCTGAATTGGTCCAATGAGTATGGTAGGAAGGGGTTGGTCCATATTGACAGACCCTCCAAATCAGGATAAAGCATTATACAACTGAGTGCCCCCGGTGCCCAGAGAAGATCGTTAAACGACAGTGCAAAACCTACCCACTGCCATGCAGCCCTCGATACGACAACTTTGCATCTTGGCTTGGTAGGCCCGATCATATTAGCCCATCCTTTTCAGGACAGATTCCACGAGCAGTTATGATCGCACTTCCGCTACTCCTAGATAGTTACGGTAGGTGGGTATTTCAGTATTTAAATATACTACGTGTTGCTCCTCCTAACTCGCTGCTGACTGACCACCTATGAAATGGGCTAGAACGAACTTAGAGTAAACCATTTTTAAATATAGTTTTATTAATACACATTAGAGCAGGTAGTAGAATCGATAGGGATAGATGAAGGGAAGGGTATATTTGACGCCATCCAATATTATCTTGCTTGAACTGGCGGAAAGGAAAGTCCCAATACTGTTATTTAGAACTGATTTAATACCAAGAGCTTTAAGCCGAGCTATCAAGTAAATGTACCATTTTCTATCAAAAACCATATACATATACCTAGATGCCAGATTGAACTCACCAAGTTCTGTAAGACACACTAAAAGCTCGCCCGTGAACCTTTTTTTTCTAAAGTCATAGTGGTTTTGATAATGTTACATCCTTTATCTTCGCATTGATTTCTTCCATGGTTTTGAAGAGGATGAAGTAATTGCTATTGGGCGCTAGTTGAACATGTAACTTTTTTTTCAGAATGGTCTTAAGAAGTTAAAGTTTTCGAGAGTCTGGATTAGAAAGGTTATAAAGCCTTCGTCAATCTTTTTTTATTAATAAAGCCTTCTATAATATTAATATTTTTCCGCTTTATAAATGTTGAGATTTTAATCCCTTATCATCTTATCACTGCAAACTGAAGTGTTTAGTTTCGAAACACGTTTAAAGTGTGAGCAAAATCCCAATATTCTTCGTTTTTCAGCATTTTGCCCATACTTTAAACCTACATATTTTCTAAACGGAGTCACTCAACTTTTTGATCTTTATATCAAATTAAAGCATACACATTTACTATAGCTTAATTTTGTTGCTTTACGATAATTAGTCTAGGAGTAATTGAGGTTTAAGTAAATTTTAAAAACATTTTTTTTCGTAAACACCCTGTATTTTAGTGGATAGTGGGGATATCGCCAAATACATCCAGGAATCACCCCTGAAAATATTAGCCACGTAGTCCAACAAAAGATTTATTGAGCGTCTGAAGACCTTATACACGTCGCGAATGAGTGCATAAGAGTATTTTAAATCTTTAAAACGACGATATCTCATGAATGGCAAATCGCACGGGAAAATTTATAATACCTTTTTTTGTAGATAATCTCATAATCTACAAACTTTGTAAATACATACTATTTTATGATAACACATACTTAGTCAAAAACGGAATTTTTTTAGGGCTGAAATGATTTTAGTTTGGACTCAAAATGTCTTCTTTTAAGTAAAAGAACATAGTCCAACAGAAAAATACGGGTTACTTTTCGATCTTATAAAAACTTACTTCAAGGTTCAAGCTCACCGTGTTAATAGTTGGCATTATGCAGTATATTCTTTAAAGTACAATATGCCACTTATAGCACCATTTGTGTGCATCGCTTGTATGCCAAGGATCAAGTATTTTTTGGTCCATATTAATTTTTATTAATTACGATTTCGTTATTAATAAATTTCCTCATTGTTTAACCTTTAGCACATTTACATCGATTACTGCTTAATTTATTATTTTACATGGCTCTCTGCTGATTTATTATTTTTTAATCTGCGAATCGCATTTTTGCGTTCGTTGTGTAGTGTGAGGCTTGCAAATAGGACTCATGTTTTAAGTAAATGATTTTATTCGAAATAATGTAAGTATATAAAACTCCTTTATCCATGCAGAATTTGTAATTGTTAAGTTATTTCTGCAAATTTTTGATTTCATGTTTTTATTATCACCTGCTGGTCAAATTTATTTTCTTATGAGACTTGTTCGAATTCAGTTTCTTCTAAATCGTTATAAAAAATCTATTTCAAAATCGTAAAAATCAAATCTATACTAAAAAAACCAAAAGAAATAAAATGCTATGGCTTCGAACCTTATACCCATTTTATTTATTCAAACGCAGAAGAAGCCTGGATATTTTGAGTTCAGTCTTAATTTTAGCCAAACTTTACATTAGGGATTTTCTTTCCAAGCCCAGAAATTCGGTTCCTCGATTCAAGTTCAAATAAACGAAAATTTATTGCAAATTTTATCTGGAAAGCATTTTGTATACTTCTTGGTTGCTATTAACATTAATAAAACAATTCCTAGACCACAAAAAAATGTTTAACATCGCCTACTCACAACAAATAGTTTAAATTAATGGCGTCGAAATTTCGCAAAGTTTAAATCATAAATAATTAAAATCTCATCACAAAAACTATTAATATTTATTAACTGCACGTAGGACACTTACTAAATAGCCTACGAAGGATGCCAGAAAGGGGTCCGCCATTAGCAATTTAGTTTAATAGTTACGCTGAAAATCTGGAATGAGGGTTAGGGTTGGTGGGGAAAGTCATGTACAAAATACAAAGCGCCTGGTGACAGTAGAAGTAAAACGCAGTAAAAACCATAATAAACCAATTTTCAATTTTATTCCACGCTCGTATCCTGACGTGCAAATCATAATATAGGGATTTTAATCGAATTGAAGGAAATTTAAGCAGAACAAGGATCATAAGGAAACGAGCACAAATCCCAGGGGTGAAATAATTCACATCTCATCGCTGTATTTTTTTCGTGCTTCTTGTTTTGTTGCTTTTTTCCCTCTGTTCTATCATATCACAAATGTTTCAGGATCGTCGGGCATCCTTGAGAGAAAGATGTAAACTCATAGAAAGTTCCCGCTTCCTTTTTCCTGTTTCGGGTTCTTGTGTGACGAAAAGTCCTGAAGTGCGATGAATTATTAATGTGTGAGAAACACTTTATCGCACATTAAAGGAACTTCTGCGATGAAGTCAGGTGTGGAGTTAGTTTCTGTAATGTGTTGTGTGTAACACTTAAGAACTAGAAAGTCGTTGTCGAGAATAAATTAATAAAGGAATAGTTGCTACGAATGGGCAGGATTAGTTGTGCATTGTAATTTTTTCCCCGTAGTATTTGTGGATCTGATGAGTTCAGTCAGTGTTGAGAGAGATTTCCATGTTGGAATTTCAGATATATTGGAAATTTGGCGGATGGGAGACAACACTGTTCGTTATTAATTACATATAACTCTTAAGTATTATTAACGACTCGACTATGTGCTTTTTTAACTGCAGCAATGCCCATAGTTTGACCAAGTGGTCACACCAGCCCCGGACAATCTGGCCATATGCCAAATCTGGCCCGAGCAGCTGCAGCAGAGGCCATGCAACGAGAGGCGCAGCGAGAAACGGGCGGAGAAAGAACACTCCTGGAGGCCCTGGAGTCGAAGCAAGGAGCAAATCAGTGTCCCCCAGTCCAAAGGGGGTAGGACAAAAGGTCCTAGACAAGCTTAACTACAGGGCTTGAAAAACTCTTATTGGAAAAAGAGAAGCGCCATAAGGGCACTCCAGGTGAACCTGCACCATGAAGACTCCAGGTGAACCTGCACTTATCCAGGAGCCTTGGGTAACTGATAGCAAAGTCAGCGGACTTACCACTAATAAGCTAGAATATGATCGGATCACTCATCGTGTCACTCATCTCCCCATTACTAACTTTATGTCTAAAGATCTAGTGGCGATCTCGGTAGTAGCGGTTCCTACCGGTGGCGGTTGTGGGATATCGCCCTTGCGTTCACTCATTTTTCGGGCGATGTAGCAATAGTTGAGATGCAAACAGATGTAAATATAGATCTTGCAAATAGGGGATGCAAACCCCCCTTTGTCACTGCTAGTAGGGGGAATGTGCTGGACCCCACTCTCATTAGAAAACTTCTTTCCGACAGGATCTAAAACTGGCGTATTTTGGACGAAGCTTCACTCTCGGACCATCTGCACATCGACATTGTGGGCCTGCTGCATATCCGCGCCACTTCTCTCAATTGGTATAAGTTTCAGGCGTTTGTGGCCTCGAATTCAGACTTGCTGAGTGTGTAAACTTGAGACGGCTGCCACGCAGCTCCCTGAGATGCTGATCTTCTCCTTCCATGACAGCAATATTGTCTCTTCCTTCAAGTCACTCTGGTAGATTGCAATGGGTTGAAATTTTAGGAGATTGTTCAATAGATGCTGGACAATGGAAAGAATACAGGTTCACCCTAACAGCCTATAACAACGAGTTGAGACGCTCCAAAAGGATTACCTGCAGGAAGCATTGTGAGAACCTGCAGACTCTACCAGAGGCAGCTAGGCTCCAAAAGCACATTTCCAAAGACTCGTTCAACGTAGTGGGCCTTCTTAAAAATGAAGATGGGTCATACACCTCAGCGAGCACTTTCCAGGGTCAATTCGCCAGACCGCTAATCCCCTGGACTTTGGGTAAACCATAGGACCATTCCAGATCCAGTTTTTATTCCTAAACACGGCAACAGACCTCTAGAGATACTTATGGACCTATGAACGTAACTTCATTTTTTTTTAAAACGATGGAAAGCCTGCTGACCCTTCACATCAAGTGCAACTGGAGCTCTTGCTTCTTATACATAGCTCTCAGTTTACTTACTGAAAGGATAAATCAACAGAGGTTGCTTTACACCACCTAGTCAGCAAAATCGAGAAAGCACTCCGCGGAGCCTGCCTTATGTGCGTTTCTTGACATCAAGGGTGCTTTCGATAACACTGGCTATGATTTTATTTCTAGAGCATGGCTCTCAGAAACCTGGATCCACACACAATTGAGGTGATAAATGCTTGTAGAGCGTGACATTTATTCTACCCTGGCTTTCTATCTACACAATTAGTGTCGAGGCTATCAAGGGCTGTCTTTAAGGTTGAGCTCCCTCCGCGTCACTCTGGTCAATGGTTGTGGATGAGATTTTGACCAAACTACACGAATCTGGTTTGTCATCGGCTATGCAGATTATCTTGCCATTATTGTCTCTTTGACTTGACCATCACAGAGGTGATGAGAACAGCAAATATGGTAAAAGATGGAGTACCACAGAGGGACCGTCAATCAACCCAAAAAAGGCCGTCCTGGGGGTCTAAAAAGGCCACTTTAGGTGTTTCATAATATGATCATAATATGTTTCATTTCATAAATCACAAAAACGCAAAACACAATACGATTAATAATATGATTCATAATATGATTCATATTAGATATGTCGGTTTTCTATAGGAAAACGTAAAATGGCCAAATTAGATGAAATTTTATAAGTTACTCAGACAGCTACATTTTTAGTTCATATTTGTGTTTTATTTGATTTTTGTTAGTTATTCAGTGTTAAAATTTTATTTTATTTTATTTTATTTATTTGTCAAACAAGGCATACTTAAACTTACTACAGAAAATCAAATAAAATGCAGAAAATACAATGAAATACCATATTATGACTAAGGTACAAAAGGGCTCTAGAGTTAATTTAGACTAAGGTTAATTCATGGTAATTGTGATGTCAAGAGGGATATAATTTGTTGTTTAAAGGATGCTTTTTCTATGTTGGGTGCGAAGCAATCACTGTGGCTGTTAAAAGTCATACAGCATCTGTTGACGGGTTCGTTCCTTGCATATTCTGTCCGATGAGGGTATTCCTTAAGGATTTGTGTATGCCTATTGTGTCGAACTTCGGCATTGAACTTGATTTTATTGGACAGGAACTGTACCTTAACCTTATCGTTTAGGACGTCCAAAGTAAAAGTTAGAACCTTATTTACCTAGGAAGGGTGGGGAACGACATTTTGCAAAGTATGTAAATAATATTTCAACCGTCATTAATACCTAGGTATTATGTATACAATGTTTCTATTGTTAGTATAACTACAACAGGTAGGTACACCTACGTACCTACTAACTTTTTTTTATTTTTAGGTCCTAATTGCACTATCGTTTTACGCGTCGGGATCCTACCAACGCTATGTAGGAGCAAAAGGTCACCACATGATGCATCAAGCCAGTGTATCAAACTGCTTACGAGCAGTGACATTGGCCCTAAATTGACCATTTTCGAAGAAAGTATTGTCACATACTGCCACTCGATAATCACTCAAGTTTTTCCGAAAAATCGCGTTTCGTTTTTTAAAAAAAAGCACTTAAAATTTCTTAAATTTTCTCTGTAAAAAGGCAATCTATGCCAAATATGATTCTGCTGATGAAATGAATTGTATATGAATCATTTATCAAAGTGGCCTTTTTACGATTTTTAGCAGAACTGCTAATGATCTGCTAGAATTCACCAAATGAAACATATTACAGACGTTTCACCCAATGTGGCTTTTTAGGCCCCCTGGTTCTTTCTCCAAACGTTACTAATATATATATATATATATTTGTATTTAGGATACGATAGTTGAGTACTCAAACTCAGTTAAATATCTGGAAGTATTCTTGAACAAGAGGATGAACTGTCCTACGCCATCATTAAAACCACTGTCGCTATTATAGACCTGTAAAAAGCTTTTGGATAGGACATGGGGTCTCACACCCCAAATGACCCAGTAGGAATTCTAGGTAGCACTTACCGATGGAGCACTGATATAAGTAGTCATCTGGTCTGCTGCACTTGAGGATCGATGTGACCTGTTTAATCTTGGGACACCAAACGCCATAAGTGACAACATGTTTAACTATCGCCCAGTAAGACTTGTAAGCTTACAGAAGTACTGAAATGAGCCCTCACTAGTAAGGGGTAGGCCTTACCATACCCCTTACAGAAGTACTTATTTTTACACACGATGTCATAGGAGGTAAGGCCTTACTTTTTACTACATCGATGAGCCCTTATATAAGGCATTACAAGAGAAGGCAGATGGTAAGGGGTAATCCAGAATTCGCCCCAACGAAGTTAGAAATTTACCCGATGATTCATTTGTTTTCGTATTTTTGTAATGGTATTTGAGTTATCGGGCAAATTTCTAACTTCTGTGGGTCTAATTCTGGATTACCCCTTACCATCTGCCTTCTCTTGTAATGCGTTATATAAGGGCTCTTCTAACACCTAAGGAAATATGAGTACCCCTTACCAGATGACTACTTATATCAGTGCTCCATCGGTAAGTGCTACCTAGAATTCCTGCTGGGACTCAACGGAACTAACTCCAAATTCTCGATTGCAATGAGTATGTGGCCCTCTGAAATTCATGCCATTGAGACCTGCGTTACCTTGAGAAACGTTTCAAAGGCGCCAACATTATAATCTTTTCAGACAGTCAGCTGCACTCTCAATCTGGAAGTTTTCTTCCAAAATAATTGCAGGGTGCGTGGGCGTACTCCAGAGCCAGAGCAATGAGGCTGCAGATAAGCTCGCGAGGGAGGGGTCCAGGAACCAGAACCCTTCTCTCTTCTAACTTATTCTGTAGGGACTGTCCTACTACTTCTTGTATTACTTAACTAAGGGGACCTGTTATAAAAGCATAGTCGACTGATGTTCAGGGTTAGTTGAATTTTTGACTGCTACAGTTATAGAATAATTGTATACTGTTTCTGGGTATCATTAAATAATTTAAATAGTAATTTAAATAACAAGGTGTATTTAAAGTAAGCTCTAATAGTGTTTTAGTAATTTGACTGACTAAAATTATTCCTCTGTTTTATTAAAAAAGAAAATTACGATCACTTATTTACTGTCAGTTTATTTTAAAAGTTATTACGGTTACTAGTCCAGTCAAATAAAGGCCCATTTACAATTAATGCGAGGCCCGCGAACTAGCCTCGCATCAGTCAAGCCTTGCAATGCAATTTACAATCACGCACTTCACAAGGTTGTCAAATTTTATTTTAAAACATTTTTCACATAAAATTGTGTAACCAGTGGCGGACTAAGGGGGGGGGGGAGGGGGCGGTCCGCCCCGGGCCTCTGGTTCCTGGGGCCTCCAAATGTCTACAAGTTCCCTTGATCAAATCCTAAACAAGGCTTTTAAAATAAGGGCAGTGCCTACCTAAGTGGTACTTTGGAGTCGGAGGTCGCGTACAATGTTCCCGTAGACTCAAATAAGTACAGCATGTAATTATTAAAATGGGTCTTTACTGAATCGTTACCCTCTACATCGCTTACATATACTTTAATACTTCTTGACCATTTTCATCTCGGTTGCATCATGCAAGAGGAGTTTTTGTAAACTTAAGCCTAGTGTCCACTATAGAGTTTTTTGCGTAGAGCTAGAGAAAACTCTCGCGTAGAGATGCGTAGAGAAGTGAATACACCGTCTAGAGCTCTACACATGCTCTCTACACCCACTCTACGCCCTCTGCACTCTACACTATAAAGTGTGTACGCAATTTTTTTGTGTTTGGTAGAGCTCTACATCTGCTCTACGCTCTAACAAGCATGTTTGATAGAGTTTTTCTCTCTACAGTATTCATTCTTATTTGCGTTTCGACTGCGCTTCGAATTGTTGTACATAGGCGCAGTGCCGCGGCCAGACAATTGGGGGCCCTGTGCAAAAATTCAGCCCCAGAGTCTCCAAAAAAAATTTTCTGTCATAAAGACCCGTCCCCGCGACAGAATTATGGAAAATGGGCCCCATGTAATATTTAGTGTGATGCGAGTTCGTATGATATGACCCATATGCTGATTTGTATGACCCATTCATTGAAGTAAAAATGCAAATAAAGAATTCAAATGATTTTTATTGCCAAAAAAATGTTTTGCTCGCTTCGCTCGCGGTGTCCCAAACACGCGGGACCCTGTGCAGTTGCACACCCAGCACATATGCCAGGCGCGGAACTGCATCGGCGTGTTAAATAACAACGAAATTCGAATACGACATACGCAGAAAATTTTGGTATGAAGATGTATCTTCTTCCGCTCATTCCATAATTCTCGGTACATTCTAGCGTTTTGTTTTCTTTTCGCAATCCAATCTCGCTCTCAACATTTCCTTTCCTTCTTTTCCCTTCTTTTGGGGAAAACTCATTTTATTATTTTTTTGAATTCTATTAATTTCCTTTAAATTTTTTACACAATATATGTACGTACGCATCTCTGAATAACTGAGAAATGAAATGAGATGCAAAAGTTGATGGCCGCAGTTGCGCGCTCTACCATACGACTCTACAGTAGAGAAAAACGCATCTGCAGTGTACTCAGTCTGTAGAGCTCGTGGTAGATCTCTACTCAAAATTTCTCTAGATCAACTCTACGGGCGGTGGAGTGGTAGAGAAGCGCTGTAGAGTACTTACTACAGGTAGAGCTCTACACTCTACGCTCTACATTCTACCGAAAAAAACTCTATAGTGGACACTTGCCTTTAGTACGACTTTCGGAATCGATGGGTAATTAAATGCTTTTCCTACTGGGAAATAAACATATACACACACTTGTCCATACAAATGGCAACTGAATAAAAGGCTTCTAAAATTACATCGACTTCTTAGACTGAGGGCCTCATTCAGCTTTGCCGCCCCGGGCCTCTGACGGGCTTAGTCCGCCACTGTGTGTAACCTAAAACTTTAAGATTTTCTCAATTTTATTTATTTTTACTTATTTTGAGATAAAGCAGCGAGAAACACTTTATTTTGTTCACGAAAACACAACCACAATAATTCTGACATGTGAATTTTACAAGATCACGCATCTCGCATGCGAGAAATATTCAATTTTCCGAATATTTCTCGTAACGCATTCGCGCCTCGCATCTCATTGTGGATTGCCAGGTGTAATTCTATGCGTTGAATAGTTTTGACAGCTATGGGATACACGGATGCGAGACTTGCATGCGCGTCTCGCATAATTATAAATGAGCCTTAAGGCAAAAAAATGGATCAACTCGGAATGATAGGTAATCACTGACATATAGAATGGACTGCTCATCAGGAAATTTTCATGGCACCAATTCGTTCCATAGGTGGCAAACCTTTTTTCACTGACATGTAAAGAAGTCAGTTACTTTTATAAATTAAAATTTTTTATATTCGTTTTTGGGCGATGGAAACAAAATAAATTTTTGTTAAAAAAAAATAACAAATGCAATTTTTGATATGTTATTTCCCTTTGAAAATGCTTTTTTTCATTAATTACAAATATTTATGTTAAACCATGCGAGGTTCTCTAGCCCTGTTTCATCTATATGTCAGTGATTTCGGGGATTATGGGGGGAAGAGTCCGAAATAAAAAAAACACTATACCCATCTACTTTTGGTAAATATTCTGCTATTAGTTCAACGAAAGAAATGAAATCAGGTATGGCAACTTCAACATTCCAGAATTTTCTTTACCGTTCTTACTTTACTGAAAAGGTAAACAAGTTATCATATTTTGTGGTTTATTGAAAGTCAAGAGTAAAAATATTTAAGAAAATGGAAAAGTGTGCAGCTTTTGAATGTCAAATTTTGTTTTTTCAAGTTTGGTACTATCTGATTTTATTTCTGCCAGTGAATGCACTGAACTCTTAACACGAAATTTAACAAAATTTGAGTTCGGTGACAAAAGGGGCTTATGGATAAGCGAGAGGGCTATACTTTTCTATACTTTTTGGTGCCATGAGTTTGTATGGAAATAATGTCTGATGAGCAGTCCAGTGGAGGTAATAAGCTAAAAATTTGTATGAACCTTTGTTTGATGTGTCGAAAGTCTCATATAATCTTGTGTCCGCGTCTTGAGATATTAGTGGTCAAAGGTCACAAAAATCAGTTTTTCGCAAAAATATATCGTAAATTATCGCCTTTACGTAAATTTTGGTTAAGTAAAGTTTGTTCATTAGATAAATCTGCATAAAAATGTTCTGAACAGAATTTACGTAGAACCAATAGTTTTCGAGAAGTCTTGGCATCATGGTGCATTCGTCTCCACACCACCTCTGAGGTAGAATGCAAGGGGTGTTTTTTACATGGCCAACGGGGGGTAGGCCTAATCCATGAGTTACAAGTTATGATAAAATTTTGTTGATAATCTCTCTATCCCTTCTATTTCCACTTCTTCCATATTGCCATCTTCATCTACAGAAAATAATGAAATGTGGTCGGCGTCATCATCGTTTATTTCATATTCAACGGTTGTATCCTCGGAAATACTATTGAGACACGATTGACGCCGATAAGATGCATACGCTACGGATCATGGCAATCCTACTTTTCTACATTCACTTGATACATGTACCTTTGACCCTCCGAAACTTGAGTAGCCGGTCAGTTGGCTTTATGGACTTTTGAGAAATTAGTTGGTGGGGACATATCCTTAATTCCAGCCCACATTTTCAAGGCACACACTGCATGCCCAAATTTACTTCTGCGGACAGCAAATGGATTCACGATCCGTGACCTTTTTGCCCTTAGACGACGGTTCATTCACAACTTCGTTATTGCCAACACTAACAAAGCAATAGTGCAGACTTCCTAGCTAACTTCAGAGTTTGCAAATCAAAACATATAGAAACAGTATAGACAATTGCGTATTTAAAGATTTGGCGCCCTGGGCCTATAAGATTTGCCGCTCCATAAATATTAGGTCATACAAAAAAATAATCAACATTTATTAAATGTTTAGTTTTTATACGTCAAATGTTCTTCGTTTATCCGGAAAGTTCTACACTGCGGTGACAAGAAATTTCCCCAGGGCTCAAGTAACCCAATACCTACTGATATACGTAATGCTATTTCTGTATATGGAAATGCTTCCTTCAAATCCTTGTGCTTAAGAGATAGGTTGACTTTCCTTAAACCCTTTTTTTAACGTGACGCCAAGAATTGTTTTAAAAGAACACATTCTTCTTGCAGATCATCCGCAAGATAAAGGGCATAATTTTTGGGGTTTTATGGAGTTAACTCTAACTTCCCCATCAGGCTCTGTATCAAATTTGCATAACAATACAAAACTGTCAGCTACTGCGTCATATGAAGAGTTTAGCCTCCAGAACTCGTTCAACACTTGGAAGCATACAGGGAAAAAGGTATTAATCTTTTGGTCACAAAAGGTCGCCTTCTGGTCCTTTTAACAATACTCCCTAACGGCACTCATGGTATAGTTTCTATTCTTCTTCTTTATCTTGTGATCGCTTCTGAATTCTTCGGTGCATTTCTTCTTACCAGCCTGCTCAAAGGAATCAAAAGATTCCTGTTTGTTCTCTTTGAAAGTGATAACTCTACGTTTGCGTCGAAACCTTTAGAATTTTGGAAACTATATAAGCTTTTTGGTGGCCCCGCGTCACTTTTTATAGCTTCCAGAGCCGCTATTTTTCCGTTCCAATTTTTGTTAAGGCTGGCAGAGGTATCGTCCCTAGCTGACCATCGCGTATATCCAAAATTTTCCATGGTTCATTGACACCCGTGCCCCCCCCCCTTGAATCCGCGCCTGTCAGTGCCTCCTTAGGCAGAGTAAAGAACTAATAAGACACTTCGCCTTAAGGGGCGGTATCACTTTAAACAAGGCGGATCTTAGGCTGTTGGTGGGATATCTTTTTTACGAGGAAGTAGTGAGAATCTTACATCAGTCTAGCAGCAGGAAATGTGTGCCACCGCTTGTCTAAGGCCAATCCTTAAGACAGAAGACCCCACTGGGCTCCGCACCCAGACGGCACTGTCAGTTTGAGTCCAGACCAGTACGGGCCGTTAAGGGATTACTTCGGTCTGGCCTCATCAAAAGTGCTCAGCAGAACCGCGACAGTGTGGCTATGGCGTACGGTTCAGCGACCGACCGTCTATGCTTTCTTTGTGGGAGAGGTGACTTCAACGAAGCTCACTGCCCAATTCACTAGCTACACATGGGCTCATAGGTCCATCAGAAGGTGGACAGCATTCTACCGAGAACTGCTCAGGAACTGCGTGCGGTAGTAACTCCCTTCCCTATGTTCCCCCATAACCCACTTAGCAGAGTCGTCCCACCTCAAATTACTACTCTCCGTGTGACCAGAATATCGATGGGGGTCATTGCTTCTATGACACATGCTGCTTCATCGGGCATAGTACAGTACAGTAGGCACAGCATGCTCGAAGACCACTTAGCCGATAGGCAGGGATTATTTTCCTCCTATTAACCGTTGTGTCCAAAGCAAACAATAGCACAAAACTAAACACTTTCGTAATAAGGAGGCGTCGGCTTGGCTTAGGGCCTCCTATTTCAGTGACATTTACGCGAGTGCTAGGATTAGGCCAGCGTTCTCGAGCCACGTTTTTATCTCCCATATCGCTTCTTGTTTTATTGGAGAGATAACTAGCCATAATAGCTCGACGTGACTTCAAGACACGTTCTCGGTTAATGTCCTGGCTTAGAAGAAAAATGTTTATCAGAGTGCTTCTAAGCCCCGCTCAAGTCCGCTCTTCTTAAACTAAAAACCTTCTTGCCTTCGTCCGGAATGCCGACGGTCTTTTCCGTTAGTGGGCTTGTGCACAATAGGCCTAACTTGGCCGCGGTGTTCACCATATGTGTTGCCCCGTACTAACATATTAATAATATATGCAGTATTTGCAACGTAGTGTAATACATTGTAAGGATTATGTGGCCTAAAAAAAAGCAACTAAAGAAAGTCATTATAAATAAAATGTGTTTCATATACTTTAATATTTATTTAGGTCTTTTTAAAGTACGTATACAATGCTTCTGTCATACAGGCATGTAACATAAAAATAAAAATTAATCTTTGATCATTGAAAGTTTATTTAAAAAAAACATAATTTATTTCAGTAAGTGTGAGCAATTGTCCTGTGAAAAAATCTTTTCATTCTTCTTTCTTTTTTTTGCTAAATAAAACTACGGTGAAGTATAAAATTCAGCGTTAAGTGCAAATACTAAGTAATATATAAATACTCACAATCTACAGCAAAAATAAAAAAAAACTATCTAAAAAACTACAAATACTTACCATTTACTTGCCATTTAATCCACACTTCTCCAAGAAATTACTCCGCAAATTTTTAATTTTATTTAATTTATCTTAGATCTCAAGTAGTAAGATTTAAAACTAATTATGCGCTTAGTGGCTTAGTAACTCTATTAGTTCCAAAACATTTAATCTACTTAAGTGATTAGATTATTTGTCTGCCTTTTTCTGCCTTCCTTTCTGCCGTTTAAATTTAAATAAAAGCATAATTTTGTTTGTTTATTTGTGAATAAGTAATTTTATGGTTATACATTTTTGGGATAAATAAATAAAATCTTTTTGCATTTGATGTCCTTTATTTTAATTTATATTATTTGATACAAACAAATGCATTTTGTATTCATATTGTTTACTGAATACTATCCGAACTATTTTTCATTTCTTTTATATTGATCGCCAAATCGGATTTTGATATTAATCTAAAAGAAATTATAGAAATGAAATGAAACTTGAGATAACTCTTGTTTATAAATAATTTGGGCAACCCCTCCACTACTTCAAAGTATAGGGTGAGCTCAAAAATTCATCACTGCCGCAACACTGCAGAATTCAGCAATTGGAATTCAGCTGAATATTGCAGTTTTACGGCAGTGATGAGTTTTTGAACTCACCCTATATACTGGCAGCAAACTCAGTGGTTTATTCTGTTTAGATTGAAAATGATTAATTAATTAAAGATGATCCCATTTTTATACTAAACTATGTAATTCTTTCTCAGGTCAGGCTTGGCGTATTCATAAAAAACACTATCTGAAAAATATCATAAATAACAAAAAAATAGACTTCATTCATATTAAGCGAATAATCCGACAACAATGACAAATGTAGTACATACTCCTCGACCTCACAAAAAGACTGTAACTTGTTTGCTAATAGAATTTTTTTTTTATTTATTGAAATGTTACAATAGTATTTACATTTTCATAAAACTACAACTAGTTTACGCTAACGAGCAGTTTAAATCTGACAAATGCATTAAAAGACAAAAGGAAAACAATATTATAAATTATATACAAAATATACAAAATTATTTAATATTCAAAATTATTTTAGATTTTAAAGGATTGAGGTGCCACCAATTGAATCATGTGGTTTGGTGCGCTTCAATCTTCGTATTAGTCCATTCGTATTGGTGAGTTCCACTGCTTCTTGATTTATGTGTTGTCTCAGTTTTCGATCATGGACTCCTGCGTATTCCGCAATCGTTTCTGCTGCAGTCCTCAGTTTATGTCAATATTTCTTATATACCATGACGCCTTCACTATTCCTCTTATTACTTTGTTTTGGAACCGTTGGATAGTTTCTATATTATTTTCAGCGGCACACCCCCCAACTGAATTCCGTATGTCCACACGGGTCTTGATATTTGCTTGTATATAAGCAGTTTATTGTGTATAGATAGAACTGATTTTCTACTAATAAGCCAATATAGTTTTCTAAGTTTGATGTTTAGTTCCTCTCTTTTCTTTTTTATATGCTCTTTCCACCTAAGTTTTGCATCTAAATTCATCCCTAAATATTTTGAAGTATTGGAGTACAGGATTTGCATTCCCGAGATGGTAATAGAAAGCGGCTGAGGTTTTTTGTTAGTGAAGTTAACGTGTACTGATTTAGTGCTATTGTAACGAACCAGGTTTCGTTACTAGAATCCCTCTCCACAAACGTCAGAAAAATATTAACGTACCACGTTACGCCACTAGAATCCCTCTCCAAGAACTTTAGGAAAATATCTAGAGGTCTAGTAATCCTTGAAAGCTTCACTTCGAAGCTTTAAAGCTTCCTGCCCAGATGAGCTTTTTCACTATAAAACAAACCGCTTCACCAGGCCAAATTCAGTCTTTAACCAGGCTCGTTCCGGAGAGGTCCTCCTCTCCGGTCCTAGACCGTGTCGAGGTGTATGATCCGGCACGGTCAAAACACATACCGTTGGAATGTGGCCTAGGTCTTGTCGAGGTGTATGATCCGACATTGTGCCGAAGCAATAATTCCTATACCGTGTCGAGGTGTATGATCCGGCACGGTCAGACCACATACTTATCACATACACAACACATACCGACCGCATACCGACCGACCACCGAATACCTGAGGAATGTTTCCTGGACCAGTGTCGAGGTGTATGATCCGACACTGTTCCCGACAGCATTCCCTAGACCAGAGTCTAGGTATGACAAGATACAATATCGACAATATACCGAACACCGCATTATATGCATACCCGCTTAGACCGCACCCGTAATACCGCTAAACACCAGCTTACGCACATGTAGAGTGTAGAAATTAGTAGATTACTGCTTAGCGATGCCTAAGAAGCATCTACCCAGAGTTAACCAGTAGTTAGCTGCTTAGATATACCCTTAAGAAACATGTAAATATATGTATATCCAGATATAGTGAGTAGTTATTTATATTTAAGAAACCTAAATTGTTAGTATATAAGGATTTTTGAATAAATAAAGAAATATTATTTTGTAAGAAGGTGTTTGTTCTCACAAGACCTTGGACAACTCAAGAGCCCCCGGCAACCCTCCCTTAAATAAGGAGGTTTAGAGAACTACCGGACGAAACACCATTACAAAATTGGCGCCCGAGCAGGGACCTGTAAATTATATATATATACCTAACCAGTTAAGTAAATAACCGATGTCAAAAAGGAAAAAGAGTAGGGATAGAAAAAGCATATAAATATCGGGCTCTGAACTGAAGAAAATCAGAAAGTAATCAGAGCTCAAGGCGAGCACATCTAAACCAGCTAGAACCAGGAAAACCAAGCTGATAGAAAGAATCCAGTACCCTGAGAAGAAAAAGCAAAGTTTTCGCTATGGACAACCGACACCAGGAAATTCTCCAAATGAAGAAGACGGAGCTAGTAGCCGAATTAAAATTCCATGGACTACCCACCACCGGAGACGTGCAAACGCTAAGAGAACGTCTGATCCAGCAAATAATACCAGGGGAAAGCCCATCAGTACCCCACACCCCGACGATGACACCAGCAGGCCAGACACCAGTACGAACATCCGGACCTGTCACCGAGAAACCCAGTCCAAACATAGAAATCATGGATAGAATCCGAAAATGGGGCACTTACCTCGACGGAACAAATGACCTATACGGGTTTATAGAAAGAGTGGAAGAACTAACCGAAGCCTACGGAATCACCAAAGAAGTCCTCATACCAGTACTAACAGAATTACTTAGAGGAAAAGCACAACTCTGGTACCGAAATAACAAAGCCAATTGGAGGACATGGGACGATTTCCTAGAGCAAATAAAAAACCAATTTGTCCCGCCAAGATACCAGCAACAATTAGAAGAAGATTACCGAGGCCGGAAGATGAAACCCAATGAGAACATCCGAGAATATATTACCACCATGCAAACTCTCAGCAGACGAGTGGGGATAGCTAATCCTGAAGACCAACTTGCACGAATATTCGACAACCTGAGGCCAGAGTATAGATTATATATCCGGCGCAGTGATGTTCAAACCATCACCGAACTACAAATTCAAGGCGAAGAGTACGAAGCAATCCGAAGGGACCAATCTGCTCAACGAACCAATCAACCGACCTACCAGAACCGAATGCGATTGGCCGCCACCATGCCGAACCTAATACATCCAGCATATAACAGAAATAATCACTGCTGGACATGTGGACAACCAGTGCATGCCCGAAGAGTATGCAAGGAACCTGCTAGGCTATTCTGTTCAAGATGTGGTACCAGGGGCACCTTAAGCAAAAATTGCAGATGCCCGGGAAACGCCAAACCAATCGGAAAGAAACAATACGGTCCCACCGGTTGGAACCAGCACGGACCACAATAGAAATCCCGAACACCAGTAAAGACAACCGTCCATTCATCACGATTCAAACATACGACCAGACCCGAAAAGCCTTATTAGATACCGGAGCAACCCAATCCTACATTGGACAAGATATAGCTGACATTTGTAAACAAAACCATGCTGCCAGCACCATTATACCAACACACAAACAGAAAGTACAACTAGCCAATGGCATCACCGATAAAGTAACTGAAGTCATCCAATTCGTGTTCAAACACAATAACGAATCAGTTGAACACCCATTCCGCGTACTTCCTAGTGTAAAGCCGAACATCATTATAGGCATGGACCTTTTAAACCGTTTTGGACTAGAAATGACGTTCACCAGACAACCGAATGTAACCAACCCTATCCTAGCTATTACCACATCCGAAGAGACCCAACTCGAAGAATTCCTACAAAAGGAACTAGCCAAATTTGACAGATTAGGGAAAACTACCACCCTTGTCGAACATAAGATAAGGCTAAGAACCGACCAGCCAATAAAACACCGATACCTCCCTAGAAATCCAGTAATGCAACAAGTAATCAACACCGAAATAAACCGTATGTTGGCTGAAAAAATTATTGAACCGTCCAGCAGCCCGTACAGTTCACCCGTAGTTCTGGCAAGGAAGAAGAATGGCCAATACCGATTCTGCATCGACTTCCGGAAGATCAATGAGATCTCAATAAAAGATGCTTACCCGTTGCCTCAAATTAATCATATTCTAGACCGATTACGAGAGGCAAGATATATAACCACACTCGACCTACACCAGGGTTATTGGCAAGTGCCATTAGCTAAGGAGAGTAAACCAGTTACCGCATTTACTGTCCCAGGTCGAGGGTTATACCAGTTTACCGTCATGCCATTCGGACTCCACTCCGCGCCAGCAACATTCCAGCGATTACTTGATACCATAATAGGACCAGAAATGGACAAGAAAGCATTCGTATATCTAGACGACATTATCATCCTAGGAAGAACCTTTGAGGAACACCTAGATAATATACAGGAAGTATTCCAGCGGTTACGAAGAGCAAATCTCCGACTAAATCCTGACAAATGTAAGTTCTGCCAGCCAGAGTTACAATACCTAGGTCACCTGATAACACCAGAAGGTATCAAAACAGATCCAGAAAAGATCAAAGCGATACTACAAATACCATCTCCTAGAACTGTAAAGCAAGTTCGTCAGTTCCTAGGCATAGCCTCATGGTATAGACGCTTTATAAAAGACTTCCAAAGTAGTAACACCTCTTAACTTACTACTAAAGAAAAAACAAGAGTGGAAATGGGGACCAGCTCAGGAGGCTTCATTCACAAGCTTAAAACAATCACTTACCGAAGCACCAGTACTAGCGTGCCCAGACTTCAACCATACTTTTACCCTACAAACAGATGCCAGTGCTGAAGGCCTCGGAGCCGTACTCACACAGAAAATCCAGGGGACAGAACAGGTCATCGCCTATGCCAGCCGCACGTTAAACGAGCAAGAAAAGAAATATTCCGTCACTGAGAAGGAATGCCTTGCGATAGTATGGAGCATCAGGAAAATGAGGCCATATCTGGAAGGGTACAAATTCACCATAATCACCGACCATCAGGCATTAAAATGGTTACGGACATTAGATAATCCGTCCGGACGTTTGGCAAGATGGGCCCTCGAATTACAGCAATACGACTTCGACATAAAATACCGAAAAGGAGTATTAAACAAAGTCGCCGATGCCCTCTCACGCCAACCAACTTCAGAAATAGGTGTCCTAGAGCAGAAAAACTATAAATGGTATTCACACAAATACAAACAAATGTTAGAAGGATTCCAGATACAACACCGACTTACATCTCTATATACTCCACAAGCCAATCCGACCGAAAGAGTCAACAGAGTTATACACACCATGATCGCCCAATATATCCCAGAACTCATGCTGACCATTAACACCAGTTCACACGATTCCACAGGATATACCCCATCGTATTTGAACTACGGAAGAGAACTCACACGACCTTCTCTTTTTAAGAAAACTCTGGAAGAGGAACACAATCAACCAGCCATGACAGACATTTACGAAGTATTCCGCCGGAATCTCGCAATAGCTGCCAAGAAGCAGAGTTACCACTAGAACCTTAGGAGAAGAGAATGGCAACCCTACATATAAACCCGTTTTGTTTTGTTATTTTTTATTTTTAAGCAAGAAGCTAAATTAATTTATCTATAAGGTAGAACTTATTTATGTTTTTAGTTAGTTTAGAAAGGAGCTCGTTGAATTTTAGTATTAAAGCTTTTATTTAGACAAAAAAAACCTATTCTAGCCTTTTTAAAACAATAAATTAACTCTTTTCCTCTTCCCGAAGAAAGAGGGGGATGTAACGAACCAGGTTTCGTTACTAGAATCCCTCTCCACAAACGTCAGAAAAATATTAACGTACCACGTTACGCCACTAGAATCCCTCTCCAAGAACTTTAGGAAAATATCTAGAGGTCTAGTAATCCTTGAAAGCTTCACTTCGAAGCTTTAAAGCTTCCTGCCCAGATGAGCTTTTTCACTATAAAACAAACCGCTTCACCAGGCCAAATTCAGTCTTTAACCAGGCTCGTTCCGGAGAGGTCCTCCTCTCCGGTCCTAGACCGTGTCGAGGTGTATGATCCGGCACGGTCAAAACACATACCGTTGGAATGTGGCCTAGGTCTTGTCGAGGTGTATGATCCGACATTGTGCCGAAGCAATAATTCCTATACCGTGTCGAGGTGTATGATCCGGCACGGTCAGACCACATACACAACACATACCGACCGCATACCGACCGACCACCGAATACCTGAGGAATGTTTCCTGGACCAGTGTCGAGGTGTATGATCCGACACTGTTCCCGACAGCATTCCCTAGACCAGAGTCTAGGTATGACAAGATACAATATCGACAATATACCGAACACCGCATTATATGCATACCCGCTTAGACCGCACCCGTAATACCGCTAAACACCAGCTTACGCACATGTAGAGTGTAGAAATTAGTAGATTACTGCTTAGCGATGCCTAAGAAGCATCTACCCAGAGTTAACCAGTAGTTAGCTGCTTAGATATACCCTTAAGAAACATGTAAATATATGTATATCCAGATATAGTGAGTAGTTATTTATATTTAAGAAACCTAAATTGTTAGTATATAAGGATTTTTGAATAAATAAAGAAATATTATTTTGTAAGAAGGTGTTTGTTCTCACAAGACCTTGGACAACTCAAGAGCCCCCGGCAACCCTCCCTTAAATAAGGAGGTTTAGAGAACTACCGGACGAAACACCATTACACTATTAAGATGAATATGCCACTTTTTAGTCAAATTTACTACAGTATCTACAGCGTTTTGGAGGATACGGGTTGATTCTACTTCACTTTTCTCTATTGCAAGTATTACTGTATCGTCGGCGAAAGTGCCTATTATTCTATTTGAGGGAACTGGAAGGTCATTCGTGAAAAGTAGGTATAGCATTGGACCTAATATACTTCCTTGAGGTACTCCAGCTCTTATTTATTTTAGGTGCGAGTAAGCATCCTCCTGCTTGATGCGAAAGAATCTTTTTGAGAGATAAGATTCCAAAATTGTCGCATGTTCTTTGGGAAAGAGTAATCCCAGCTTATATAGTAGTCCTTCATGCCATACCTTGTCAAACGCTTGAGCAACATCTAAAAATATAGCTTAGCATGCCATTATTTCTTCGAGAGCTTTTTCAATAACGCAGACTATTCTATGAACTTGCTCTATGGTTGAAGTGCTAATAGAAGTGACGTCTTTTTATCCAAGTCTAGTACAGTTCAGACTGACCTTGCAAGCACTGGAAGCATGAACACTCATAAACAATCTATCATTGTCCGCTCACGGTATAATGGTCGGTTTAAACAATCTTCACAATTTAAAGATCATGGATCCGACAATCGTCCTTCTAGTATTTTGCAGAGATATTTAAGACACATCAGAAGGTGCGTTTAAACGCACTGGCACACTGTTAACATTAGCAGAGAATACTGGCAAATCGCAGGGATTGCCAGGGCTTCACTGAGGCTTTTTTGCCAGAGCTCTCGTAATAGAAATTGATGGTGTTTAGGTTTACATTCGGATTCCAGTTCACTGGAAAAGTTATTTGGAGAGGAATCTCAGAAAAAAGCAATTTCAAACTAATCTAAATCACAATGTACAAAATATTTATTTGAATACGATCCCAATGTCTTTCCATCCTAAATTTTGGCGTATGTATATATGTAGGCACCAAATATATTTTTTTTCAAAAAAATTAAAAAATTGGGTTTTTTCAAAAAAAAATTGAAAATGGAAGTTTTATTCTTACTAATAGGACTATGTTATCAACAGTCAACTAGAGCATTTTTCAGCTTTCTATGTCACATTGTTTTTGAACTGGAGCAATTTAAAGATTTCAAAAATTATCAAAATTATGCTTTTTTCGATTTTGAAGTCCAAAAAATCTGAAAATTTATATTTTTCTTAGTTTTCACCAGAAGAACAAATATAAAACAAATTATGAACATATGTGAGGTGGTGAGGTCCAGAGCATTGGTTGATTTGATGTGGAATGACCCACTACTAACTATTTGATCTTATATTTTGCCGTTTATTGACAACAAATGTTTTATATTTGCTTAGAGATATACATATATGTATATATGTACGTATGTATGTCCCTATTGAAGCATCCACAGTTCTGGACAATTTTCGTACAAAAGTATTAAAGGTTTAAATTCTTCTTTTCTCCAAGAATCACCTGTGGTTCTAGAACTTCGTGAGGATGGCAATTTTTTAATTCCCTCACTCTTAAAAAAATTTGTTTTCGGCAAACTCTATTCGTTGCCCCTCTAATGGGCCTAATCCTTAACAAACAACAACATGAATTTAAAAAAAGAGTTTTCGACCACTTCAAACCTTATGATGCTTATCTCTGAACTGCTATTTCATCCCGTTCGTTCATCAAATTGACAATGTCTGTGCCGACTTTAGCAACGCCTCGTGATCGTATGGATCACCTCATTTTATTTGCAAATAAAGTAAAATTTGGGACAGCTGGTGAATGGACGAAACCATATCAGATTGTCCGGTTGAAATTGAAGTAACTTCTGGTGTACCTCAGGTCTATCATAGTGCTCCACTCTTTTTAAATACAACTATGTCGGATTTATTTGCAAAACTAAAAAATGTTCGACCAGGGGCGCACAGAAAGGTCTGTGCGCCCCTGTGTTCGACATCTCTTTTAGGCGGCTCTCACACTGAGGCAAGAAGCAACTAGCAACTGGTGATAAGCAATACGCCACATTATTTTGAACTTTTCTCACATTGAAGCAAACATTATTGCCAGAAATCTGTAGCTATCATGTCATCCGACGACTCCGATACCCTTTTTTAATGTGGTGACATTTAAGAAAAAAAGACGAAAAGGATATATTGGGTGCCTTAAAGTTTTACTTCAGCCTCAATTGCTTTCCATGCCTTTTCAATAACTTCCCTTCTGCTGTGGTCTTTTCTAGTAAAATCGTAAATGCAGGGATATTTCTCCACTAGTTCTACAAACTTTTTATTAATAACTGCATCGTCCGACATATATTTCAAAAAGTAAAAAAAATGTATATTTACATTCCGTGCTACTACTCCCAAATATTGATACTAAGATGCAATATCTGTCGTTTTTCAACATGCACTGCACTGAGTATCGCCAGAAATAATATTGCCGCAACCAGCATCATTTTTCGTTCCACCGATGTCGAGTTGTTCTAATGTGAGACCTCTAATTTAATTCAATGTATAATAGGCGCTACCGATAATATTGCGTGTTGCCTATTGCCAGTTTTTTATTGCTTGTTGCCTCAGTGTGAGAGCCGTCTTATGTACACGTTTAAAAATATACAGTGTCATAAGGTTCCAAACGAATGTTTTTTTAGGTGATTGAACAGCATCACTGGTACACCGAAAAAAACTGCAGCTCAACACCTGAAACCATCATAGGCGGCCATTACACGTTCATGCAAGCGGCAATCAATTCCACCAGTCATGATTAATGGAAATCAAAATATACGGAGGATTACGGCAGCCATCATCTTAGACGTTAGGTTTTCCGTCAGTCGTAGGCAAAACTGTGGAAAAACTGACAGCAAAACCTATCGTGTAATGGGAGCCATACCGTGTTGGCTTCTCCCAAAAAATATGACAATTTTTTATAATAAACTAGGCTTAAGAACCACCCATTTTATCCAATGCTTGTCCAATATTGCCGAAGGCTTAAAGCCTGAACCTAATACATATGACATACCGTAACATAACCCTACGTAAGCTAACGTACTTAAATTGACTTAATATACCTAAATTGACTTAATAAACTTGACGAATATTCGTTAAATTGCCGTAAGAAGGGCATCAGTCCCCAAGTAATTTTTCGGTTAAATTTTTTCCTTTTACTTTGCTGAGCACTTTTAAGCTGTTTATATTTCTCCCACAACTTAAATAAATCAAATAAATCGCTTAAATATGCATTTACGGAATCTATTTTATACTTACCTTTTCATTTAGGGTCATGTTTCAAAATGATGTAAGTAAGCTCAAATTCGTCCAGTTTTCTTACGGTACGGTACGTCGTATTAGGGTCAGGCTTGTGAGTAACGCAAAGTACCGTCATCAGCTATGCTGTGAAGAGCGCTTAAAGAAATTGAAAGATCACTTATAAAGATTAAAAAAGAGCAGGTGATACCGCGGGTGGGGTGGACGATGGGTGGTTTAAATTCCAATACTAGTTTGATTGAACGACTAGAAACCAAACTCTCAATCCAGTTCTTTAGAAAGGAGTCAATACCAATAACTTAGAGTTTGGACAACAGAGCAGGGTGCAAAATTCTGTCAAAATCCTTTGCAATATCTAAAGTAGTAAAACAAAACTCAACAAAACTATGAATACTTTGATGGAAGTGTTCTGTTAGACACACAATGTGGTCCCCCAGATCTTTTAAGCCAAAGCCGAACTGCCTGTTGTCTAATATTTGGTTGGACTCTAGATATTCCATAAAATTTCTATTGGTTATTGTCTCCGCGGCTTTGGACAGATAAAAATAGTTCATATTGGTTGGTAGTTCGAGGGTTTGTCGGAGTCACCTTTCTCGGTATAGGCTGAACATGAGCTAGTTTCAAAGAGCCAGAATGAACTACCGAAAGCTATGGTAGGGTGTAGCCAAATGTGAGGCACATTTCCAAAGGACCATATGGAATATATTATCAGTGTCAATCGATATATTTCCATCGAGCTCCTTTAACACCTATATATTTCGGGAGCCCTGAAGAACTTCAGTACTATTATCTAAACCAGTGGTCTCCAAAGTGTGGTACGCGTACCCCGAGGGGTACGCAGAAAATTCTAGAGGGTACGCCAAATATTCAATACTGTTGCGAATATTTAGTTTTTGACCATTATTTTTGAAAGAAAGAAAAAAATAAAAACTTTTTATAACCATACTAAACTAACAGAAACATTAAGAGGAACAAAAAAAGGCCAATAATCGTCAACACCCTTTTTAAAATGATGGGCTATCTTTACGGGTGCACGGGGATACCGGGTCACGGCGTAACACGGAATACGGATTTAAAAATCAAGCAGCAAATGACGCTACAGGGTACTCTTGCCTTCTGAGTTTTCATCATCATCAGGAGCTTCACAGCCTATTGTTGGCCTTGATTTCCTCTAGCGCTCGCCTCCATGATTGTCGATCTCTGGCCCGTCTTTTCCAGTTTCTTATTCGTAATTGTCTTATGTGTTCCTCGACGTCGTCTATACTTTACTTAGGTCGTCCTGGTCTGCTTTTTCCTGTCGGTACTTTCGCAGCACTATCTTTGCCAGGTTCCGTTCCGGACCTCGTTCGACATGATCCATATTATTTTAATCACTTTGACAACGTTTCAGGGCACAACAATAGATATCAACCGGCTCTTGTTTGTGAAGTTTGCTAGGAAACTATCCTGCGAGGCAATGAGCACCATGGATCCTGTAAATGTTATTGCAGCAAATTCTTTGAGCTCTTCTCAATGGTGTTTTCACTAGCTTCGTAAGGGAAGTCATCAAAAATGACAACGGCATTTGATTCTTAGTTTGACTTGACATATGATACATAACTGGTGAAAATTTCTGCATAAGCCTGGCCGTGGTGTTACAAAAACCCTCCATCCAAGAAATATTTTCTATCGTTCAAGTTCGCCTCTTCAGTAGGTGAAATAGTCCTGTGCAGGTTCGGTTTTGTTCCACAGAGAAAAAGAGGGTAGGGGCTAAGTTCATAACGCAAAAATTCTCGCAGCACTTCATCTGAATGCCCTGTCTTATATCCGCATAAAGGTATTCGAAATTGCAAGAAGCTGCACTCTTTCGCTTCGTTTGAATTTTACAGCTTGAAGATCACCACAGAAGTGGGTTTTTACGACAAATTTCAACTAGCCCTTGACCCCGAACGGTTCTTCGAACAAATAGTGGAATTTGTAAGAAACAACGTGGTTATTTAGGAAAGGCTGATAGTTTCCGAGTTATAAGCAAAAAACCCGGAGGGTTGACCCCCAAAAATCCCCTTCGCTACGCCCCTCGGTCCTTGGTAACTTCCATCAAGAAAAATTTTGTCTCTTCCACAATACATTCTATCATTTATAATGGGGAGGTAATACCAAAAACCAAATCAAGTGCTGAATTAACACCTCGGTTCGCCTCAAATTCTTCTTTACCCGAAACCTGAATTGCCAACCCGTTCTCGAATACAACGCCCACTCAATGGACGGAGTTTTCTTCAGGACTCCCGAGGTGTATAAAGGTCTCAAAGAGTTTGACATCAATAAATCTACACTGCAAACCCAAATGTGTGATTTTAAAACGCAAAACGTAGTTGCTTTTTACGCGTTTAAAATGTGTTAATTTTTAATACGCGAAAAGTGTGTTAATTTAGCACACTTAATGCGTGTGTTTTTAACACACTAAATATGCATTACTTTGAAGCTTTTGAGTGAAGCTTTTTTGAGCGTTGTTTTTACAGGGAGTAATCCTAGAAAAATCTAAAAACCTAAACTGCAGTGACTTGTCTCGACGCTCTTCTGTCACCGACTGACTGTAAAGAGTGGTCCTGAATCTCTCTGGTCATTGAGTATTTAAATAAAGAATTACAACTGTCTAACTTTCCTTTAAGCTATCCTCTCAAGCATGTTAATTTAGTAAAGTGTGTGAAATGACATATTATGTTTGATTTTCACACGTTTAAGAGGTGAAACGATAAAACGTTACAATTTCTTTAGCGTGTAAAAAATATTATACGCTGCATGTGTGTAATTTGTACACGTATGGCTTTGTATCCGCATTATTTTAACACGGTTTATTCCTAAAACGCAATATTTTAACAAGATTAGCTGAATTTACACGTTTATGAAGTGTGTAGTGTGTTAAATTCACACGGAAAAAATATTCTGGGGTTTGCAGTGTACTGGCCCTGACAATATCCCCCCATGGTACTTAAGAAAAGTACCTCACCTTTGGTACGCCAACTTGAATTCTATTATAAGTGTGACTGTCATTTATAAATCATAATTTTTCCCAAAAATTAGGCCGTATCCCGTGTAGGCTCGTGATACGGTATCTCGTATCCTCGCAGCCGCGTGTCACGGTATGCCCGTGCACCCGTATATTGTGCGAATAGTGCCGCTCATATAATTAAGGGGTACAATTAATGATTATTTTCGTCAGAAGGGTACGCGGTCAAAAAAGTTTGGAGACCACTGATCTAAACGACAAGGTGTTAAAGCATGGCGATCAAATTATGGATCTAGGTGTAGTGGATCCAGGTACATTGGACAACAAGTCATATTTTAATTTGTATTACGATAAAATTTCTGCCAGAGCCAACAAGCGGAGAGGCTCAAAGCAGTACATATATCTCTTACCGCCAGTCATGTGGGAGAAAATCTTTCTCATGCCTTATCTTAGACGTCCTAATGTGCAGTTTCAAAGTACATTTTCTGTTAGATAAAATCAAATTCATTGATGTGAGTTCCACGCACAAGACACATCTCACCGAGTACGCAAAGAATGAACCCAGGAACAGATGTTGTGTGATTTCTATAAAAAATTGTTATACCTACCTGTTGGCATTCTAAGTCCTGTACCAACAATATGAATATTAGTATGTTCAATTTATGGCGAAGAGCTAGTGCAAGTTTTTCTAAACATAATCATAAAATTTCGTCTCAAACTCCAACTGTCTTTACATTTTCCATAGAGCTAGATACCAGCAGGGAATTAATTTTTGCTTCTATTTTAAATAACTTTGTTTCCCTTGTCCTGAGTACCTATGTATATAGTTCCGTTTAGTTGCTTATTATATGAGAAATTCACTCCAAAAACTTCGTGATTTCTAGTTGGAAATGTGCAATTAAGAATTCGTTTTTGCCACGGCCTTGTAAAAGCAAGCGCGGATCCACCGTTGTGGGCACGATGGGCATGCCCACAACCCTAATAGACTTGTGACGTCACACTTTCACCTGGTATATAATATTGGTATATAATATTGAAACCGCCACTCAAAATCTTGGGGATTTCGTTAAAGTTTTCACCTAGTAAAATTGAACCTTCAGAAGTGGAGATTTTCATGTATGAATTACATTATTTTGCGTAAAGTTTTATACGGCGATACATAAATATCTACCATCAAATTCATCTGTCCTTTTGCTGCCATAAATCTGCCCACACACATTTCATGGTGATTTATCGTGACTAAGCGTTTTTGTATATCTGTATAAGATGTTAAAACATTAGCGGAGTCCTCATCGTATTCTTCATTTTTCATCCAAGTTTTTGATAAAAGTAATACATTAATTTTTTTACAACTTCGTCATCTAACTCTTGTACGTTCGCAAACCCTAACCTATCCCTAACCTCTCCTTCAAATCAAGCTTACCACCAGAAATTGCACCATGACTAGAACGACATGACGGACTAGTAGTACAAAGGGTGATTTATAAGCTTGATTTTACCACATAAAAAAATGGGAATGCCACACGGGTATACACGTTCCCGCTATAGGCAAGGCATGCATGCTCCCGCTACAGGCATGGCATGCACTCTCCCGCTACATGCATAACCATTATGCATCCGCATCGGCATACACGATTCCAAACGCGGGTGTTGTTTTACCAAGGAGTCCCCAACTAAGCACAAACGACGTCCAATGCCGCTTGACCTATGCCATCGAACGAGAACCGGTCTACTGAGTATGCTATTGGTACCCTTTATGGTCGCAAAGATAATTGCCCGTTTTCTTCGTCCTATACAATTTTTAAAGCCCCAATTTTAAAGGGAGCAAAAAGAAATGCAAAAAAAAAATTCAGTTTTACTCCCTCAAGGGTTTTTTCTGTTCTTACAAATACTGGCAATTCCCCCGGTTAGCGTAGCTACCACAGAGAGATCGTTTTCTACTCTTCGCCGAGTAAAATGCTTGCCTCGATGGCACAGGAAAGATTACCCGGGGCCGGGGTAGCTCTTCTTAATATAGACAAAGATGTGAACTTGGATATCGATGAAATTATCAACGTTTTCGCGAAAAAGAAACGTACGATTGAATTTGTAATTTAAGTAAGCACCTACATAAAATTATTTAACGTAACATGTATACTAGCGGTTAATTTAATTTGATATCCTTTGAAGTTGTAAAAATTTCATCAAAATCGGTTCAGTAGTTTAGAGTCTAAATATGACATTATGATGTGCAAACAAACACACATTTACAAACTAACATTTTACAGGTTAATTAATTTACCTATTAGTGTTTGCACCACGGCTTTGCCCACGTGGAACTATACACTGTAGAAAATCTTGGTCAGGACGTCATATATTTTGAAAACATCTCCTTTGTAGGAATGTACTATATCGATCATGAGCGAGTTCATACTCCGACTCGCACTTGGCCGATTTTCGTTTCGCTGTGACCACAAGTTTTTTTGAGGGCTGGATCCGCCCCTGTGTAAAAGCATCATTGGAAGTAAAATTATATCTGCTTGATTGTAATTTCTGATTTTAGTCCAGTCAAATTAGTATTTTCTGATCTAAAAAAATATATCCTTCATTTTTGTTTTTGGAATCGGTTTATTTTGGTGTTTAAAAAAATGTTGTGTCGAGAACGATATCACCAAGGCGTAAAAAATTATTCAAGGTCAAAGTTCATAAAATACAGGTTTTTGCGAATATCGCGCTTTCTATAACTCGTAGGCCAATTAAAGTTATTATGGTAATGAAAGATAATTAAATTCCCAAAAAATGATTTCTTTCATTTTTTACATAAAACGAACAGTTTAGGAAAAATATGCTTCAAAATTTCCGCACAAGGCATATGCATATTAGCCCAGTCACTTTATACATAAACCTCTAAAAAATCCAACTGGAGATTTTACAGCGGGATTCTCTTTATTTTGGGACCACAAATAATTTCCCAAAAGTCCATAAAGCTAACTGACCGGATACTCAAGCTACGGAGGGTCAAAGGTCACCATAATGAGTTTTTCTTAAATATCTCTTAAATTGTCGGTTTTACGTAAATGGCTAAGTAAAATTTGTTCACGAGATAAACCTGCATAAAAATGTCCTGTCGAGATATTCGTGAAATAAGGCCACAAACAAAATTTGGTTAACAAAAGGGCCACTGGTTAGCCAGCCGCGGCCGCTATTTGAGTGAAAATTTTTTATATAAATAATCGGAAGATGTTCTCTCTTCAATAAAACAACATTCATTGGAATATATTGAACGGTGTAGTTTCAATAACAATTTCAAAAAGAAACCAACAGATGGCCCACCTTTTATATGCATCAAAGAAGGCTTAATCTTCGGGCTTAAGCGGGCTTCTAATAAGATAGACTTCCCGCGTCCTGGATCTCATTCATAAAGCTGACACAAGCATACACAACAAGTAGACGCACTCGTATAGGCTAGTGGCGTATGCGTTGCTCCGCAGATTGTCACCCCAATTTCTCGAAAACCATTGGTTCTACATAAATTTTGCGTGGGATCTTTTTATGCAGATTTATCTCACGAACAAAGTTTACCTAGCCAAAATTTACGTAAAACCGATAATTTACGAGCTATTTGAGAAAAACTCATTTTCGTGACCTTTGACCTTAAAGAATTTTTTATGCCTTGGTGATATAGTTCTCGATTTTTAACATTTCTTTTAAAACACCAAAATATACCGATTCCAAGAAAAAACATGAAGGATATATTTTCTTAGATCAGAAGCCATTTTTAAGTCTAAAATGACTATTTACAAAAAAGTAAATTTTTACTTCTGCTACTTCTAACTGCTCTGCGAATTGTCGAGTGATCGTTTGTAGACGTACCGTATGAAAAAAAAATTTGAATAAAAGTTGTTCGTACAATTATAAGGAATAATTTGTCCATTAAAAATGAATGTCCGGAAAAATGAAAATTTAAGGGCAAAAAAGTTGAAAACCCCTTTTTTTGGCACTTTAGCGCCACCTACTGCGCACATTTTTTGTTTTACAACATTGCACCAATGACATTAATTGTAGATAACAATGCCCTCTACATTTTTTGTTGAATAAATTTTTCTGTAACATGCATAGTTTTCGAGAAAAATGCATTTCAAAATTTGTTTGGGTTTTCTCAAAAACCCAATCAGGTAGCAGGTGGCCATGCCCAAGTAAGCTTCCTTACATCATTCTCTAACGACTCACCTATATTTCATCCAATTGGTTTTTTTTGTACCATCAATCTGCCAGATTGACTGAACTAATAAGGATATCACCTATCGGAGAGTGTAGTTTTGTGAGTAGTATACTTGGCAAAGTTTGCGTAGCATAAAAGTTTCCGAAAAATCCCTTGGAGCAATGGCAGTCAATTTAAATTTAATTAATCGCAAATTATGAAGCGTTTGTTAATTCACCAGGAGTTACAGTGTGGTATAGTTTTTATCAGCTAAATATTTAATTAAAAAATTTGTTTTGCCATTTTATGACTTGGTTTACTTTTTCTTGCTTGAGGAACCTGCCACCTTTTAACAAGAAATTTTAACTGAGTATTCTTTCAACAAAGTGGAGAACTCCAACATTATCGTGTAAGAGGTTATCTTAATGAGAATCTGCTAAACAGGACCTGGGAAATTTTCAACCCATTAGAATTTTCTTAAGGGAAAAATAAAAGATTATCTACTTTAAATCTGACTGACAGCACACAAATGAGAGCAATATGAACACGAATATGGAACTATGTATATGATTTTAGATGCTACATTTTCGCAAATAATCACTTTTATTTAATTAATTTTAGATTAAATTGTTTGATTGAGGTGTGTAACTGTTATGTCAATGTTATGTTATGTTATTTAAAAAGCCATAACCCATCTCGGTTAGGATAAATCTGTGGGTCCACCGACCCTTAACAGACTCGCCCCACTTTCCTTGCCATTCAGTTACGGACTCGCAGTGTGTCATCTGCAGCCGCACTATATTTGGCTCCCCTCTAACATATTCTGGATCATAAAGACGCATGTCTTCTCTCGCCAATATTTCTATAGAGATCATCCCCGATATCACGCATGCAACATCGTTGGGCGTGGCCCTGTATGCGCAAAACGCGCGGAGGGCACTTAAGGGCCAATTACAATCCATCCGCTCCGTTCCGATCCGTTAAGCTGTCAAAGTTTAAATTTGAAGTTTGCTAAACTTATATGGCAGTTCGGAAAGGTGGTTCCAATGGTTGGTACTTATGGAACGGAACGAAAAAGTGGAATATCTAAATTTCAACTTTTTCGGAAGGAATCGGAACGGTACGGAATCATTGTAATTGGCCCTTTAGTCTGTAGGCCATTTTTCATTTTCTGGTCAGGAGGCGACGACTCTGTATTACAGATAGTTAAGTCTGTGGGCAAACCCTCTTCCGCTTCACAATGAAGTGACCTACCTTTATTCCTTTTTAGGTAAAATACTTCAAAATCAGGAATGATTTTAAAAATATCTATTTGAATGCAGCAGTTTTTCATTGGGATGGGATAAGCTCTTGCCTGCATTAACGAGTCATGAAGTTGTTGGTAGACTTCCTAAAATTTATCACCTACTGGGAAATCTCAGGCTGTAGCAATTTTTCATGGGGCTGGAAGAAACAGTGAAGGCTTGTTGTTTTGACACTACTGCTTGTCGCAGTGAACAAAATTGTGTTTGCGGTCTTCTGGAAGGGTAGGGGAGAACTGCACAATATGCTTCCCCTAAACGATAAAACATTTTTCACTCGTTTTTGTATACCATCATCTTTTCTCGAGAATACTTCTTCCGAATGGAATGCAGATGAAGGCTATCGACGCGCGAAGGGAATTGTAGAAAAAATTAGAGTCATAAATGATAAAGCGAAAAGAGGAGTGAGGTTAATGGAAGTGTATAATGATAAGTTTAGCTCGAACGATGAGCAGAAACAGTTCATCGCAAAAGTTGTATCCGATTACCGAACAAAGTATTCCGACTCGAAAAAATCAGCTGAAGTTTTAAGATGATTATTTTTTCGTATAAGTGCACCATTCGCACCTATGAAAGCGCCGCCCCTGCTTGCAGTTTAATCTTATCCACTGACATATAGAATGGACTGCTCATCAGGAAATTTTCATGGCACCAATTCGTTCCATTGCTGGCAAACCTTTTTTCACTGGCATGTAAGCACGTCAGTCACTTTTGTAAATTAAAATTGTTTATATTCGTTTTTGGACGATGGAAACAATATAAAATTGTTCCTAAAAAAATAACAAATGCACCTTTGATGTTATTTCCCTTTTATAATGCATTTTTTCATTAATTACAAATATTTATGTTAAACCATGCGAGTTCTTTACCCCTGTTTCATTTAAATGTCAGTGATTCCGGGTCTTATGGCGAAACGAGACAGAAATAAAAAAATCACTATACCCATCTATTTTTTGTAAATATTCTGACATTAGTTCAAAGGAAAAAATGAAATCAGGTATGGCAACTTTAATATCGTGCAACCGTTGTGGCGGTTTTATTTTAAATTTCGCTTAAAATCATTCCAGAATTTTATTTACTGTTCTTATTTTACTGCAAACATAAAAAAGTTATCGTATTTTGTGGTTTATTGGAGGTCAAGAGTAAAATTATTAAAAAAAATGGAAAAGTGTGCAGTTTTTTATTGTCAAATTTTATTTTTTCAAGCTTGGCACTATCTGATTTCATTTCTGCCAGTGAATGCACTGAACTCTTAACACGAAATTTAACAAAATTTGAGTTCGGTGACAAAAGGGGCTTATGGATGAGCAAGAGGACTATACTTTTATATACTTTTTGGTGCCATGAGTTTATATGGGAATAATGTCTGATGAGCAGTCCATTATTATATGTCAGTGATCTTATCTTGTCTTTTCTTGGTTTGCTTTAGTCTTGTTAAATATGCAAGACCAGACAAGACTGCAAGACCAGTCTTGCTCATCACTAGCTTGCACTAAAAACCCTAGTAAAAATGTGCCATAAGCATTTGTTCGCTATGCGTGCTAGCTGTGGGCGCCGTGCATGCTACTAGTGCGTACCTGATGCATGCTAGCTGCGGGCGAGTTTTATTTTTACTCGGGAATGTCTGCCTAGTTGTAAAAGACATAGAAAATGCTCATTTATTAAATATAATAATTTTTATGTATAAATAACACCAAATATTAATTTTTCCCACACCATTAGAAAAAAAACCAGTAAACGATAATCAACATCCTAAATGAAAGCTTAAACCCAGCTGAGAGAGCTACGCAAGGCTATAAATACTAATCCATTTGGGTACGTTTGTTACTAATTAGGAGATTTCTGCACCATCTCGCTGTACCAGTCCAACATAAAAAACATAACACATTTTTTTTTAATTTAAAATTTTTCTTAATCATAAGATTTACGAATCAATTGAGATAGAAAGAAAAAGAAACTCAAGCGATTTTAATTAAAAAACGTAATTACCAATTAAAAGTTTCTTTTTTGTACGCGAATCATAAAAATATTTACAATTTTTGTTCCCTTTTTACTTGTGTGTGTAATTTGAACAGCGAATACTCAAAAATTCCATCCATTTGCCGAGTATACATTCGAACATAAAACAGCACTTCATTATGGCAAAAGCTTTCAATGCAATTAACATGTTTTAATTATGATTATGCTTTATTACACATGGGTGCCGTTAATTTTTAACACTGAATAAAATATTTTTTTTTAAAAAAAGAGTAATATTCTTTATTTATGTTTGCATTTATGTATATATGCATTTATGCTAGTATGTATAAGAGGGAATAAATTATGTTTTATAATAAGTTAGTTGTTTCAATAATTTAATTGGTGATTACTTCTACCCTGTGAGATACCTGTAGAGACGAGCTTCTGATACACAACATAGTTAAGACAATAAACAAAAGCCCGGAACTACAGGGTAGGTCACGGGAGCGCTTTTTTCTTATTACATTATTTTGTTCATCTTTTATTTGTTAAATTTTATGCCACTTACACGCACTAATACATCAAAAAAATCACTGCAAAAAAAAACTTTGAATATTTCATTGTGCCATGGTCAGGTGAGCTTTTTTGTGTGTAAAAAATATTATATGTTTTTGTTGGTGTTGTTGTACAAAAAAACCGAAAAACACAAAAGCACAGGAGCAAAAAAGAACAAGGAAAGATCAAAACAAAAGCCTTGCGTTAAAAGGTAAAAGTTAATTGAGCACTCAGTGCCCCACAGGATCCACTGGATATAGTTATACAGCAGCCAGCAACGTTCAACCTCAAGCTTCAAGCTTCAAATCCATTCGAAATTATCTCACCAACGAAAATCACACATGAACTTAACAACAACAACGATCACTACAACAACACCACCATCAGAAGAAAAAAAAGGACGAATGTAGAAGAAAAAAATATACATTTGTGCACACACAGTCTAACGAGGTCCATTTAAGAGTCCTTTACTTTGATTTCTACTGCGCATTTATCCTGACAGAGCAATGTTGCCATCTCCAGAACCAACCAACACACATTATAATATCCTTGAGAAAATCGTTTCCAAGTATTCAGCTATGTTCCTACAATTTTTTAGTCTATCGAATATTTTCCTTTTTTTGGTTTTGGTTTTGTGATTTGCCGCATTTTTTTGTTAAATGTAGAATGATGGATAAACAAAAGCGCGTTATCCTTCCAGAATATCATAGCATAAAAAATTGGATAATATTCAAGCAGAGAAATGGGGTGGTTTATTTTATGAAATCTATTCAGCAAAGGGCCTTGACACTATTACTCGGAAAACTTTGAAGGACTCTTTATGTGCCTGTATGCGAGAGCAATGTATATTAAAGTTACTTGCCAAAAAAAATACAAAACCAGGAAAAAACTTTCCTTCTGAGTAGTGTACATGCATACACATGTTACAAAATTTGAATATACGAATATTACTTGTGTATGTATGTATGTGTAACAAGGATTCGAACATTATATTTCGGGTGCGGTTCTCTCCTCAAATCTCTCTTCCCAAATAATAGGGAAAAATCATCATCGTCATCGTTCCCCAATACTTGAATACTGAAAAGGGATGAAAAGGCCAGAGCTATTGAGATCCTTACTGAAAAACTTCCCACAGCCGCCATAACCATGCCGCCTGCTACTAGCAACAAAAAAATCCCATCCTCCCCCATTCCAAACGTTACAGGAAGCAGGCAGCATCGCGGCGAAAATCGTTTTTTGCCCTAGCAAATGATGCTGCTGACACATTCAACCATTGTCGATGTAGTTGTAGCATCCCTTTTGTATAATTCGTGGTGGTTGTGCTTGTAATTGTGTTTCATACACAAAATAGTCAAGATTGAATTGAGCAGATTTGCGGCTGGCCCTACGGTTCAAGTGATGTAAGAATGTCTGCCACAAATTCCGTTTCTTTAGCAGCATCCTTGCTTTCAGGTGGAAAATCACACCTACGCCAGTCGAGTTGACAAGTTCAGCCCCTCGCGAAGTTATAATCTTTCAGCAAAATCCTTATGGTTTTTTTTGTGTTGTTTTCAAGGTGGAAGGGTATGCAAGGGGATGTTGTTTTATCCTCCTGACTTCCAAACATTTTCCAGCTTCCACATCCTTTATCGCATTTTACTTGATGCCGTCGACATCCCTTCTGCTTAGTTAAATGCCATTGGTGTGACTGTGTTAGTTGTATGTTTGAGTTTAAGCTAAAGGACATAAATTTTTCTGTACCACTTAAGGTGGTGTTGCCAGATGAGCTTAAGGATAACCTTCGTGATAGATGCATATATGCAGATTAATGTTTACTGTACTGTCTTTGTGCAATTAGCTTAACCAAATTCTTAAACGAAATTTAAAGGGAGTTTTCTTAAGGATTTTGGGTTTGCCTTGATAAAGGTCTTTGCACTCATATTTAGTAAAAGAGTCAACATTGGCTTTAAATGGAAGAAACTTTACAAATTTCCTACATTTAGAGCATTTAACTAACGTCTAAGGCTCCAAATTTTTACTTCGATCAGAACTTTGTCCAAAGCTCACTTACAAGACTAGAAATCCTGACATAGTTTACTTGGCAAACGAAAAGACACCAAAGAGATAACACCTTTTTGCCATAATTCATCTATCCGCTACCAGGGTCTTAGAGAATGCCCCGCCATAGCCCTTGGCATTTTATTCATTAAACCCTTCACTAATTGAGGAGTTGATTCCAAAAACAACCTTTGTCCAAAATTACAATTTTTCAGGAGAGATAAAAAACTTTCTACCACTATCATGATTAAAAATATATATACTACACTAGTACCTACCTTAAGCAAGTTCGACATATTAGGGGTGGTATTATGCATAAATGGAATTAATCAGCTACTTAGTAGTCCGGGGAAATTAGCATTTTAAGGAGACAAAATTCCCAAATGGCTGAAAATTGGTCCACAGCTTCCTGGGGACTTTTTAAGAAAACAATTTCAGAATCAAAAAAAAACATGGCCGCCGGAGATATCACTTTTTGGCAAAAAAATCACTCAAAAACAGGTTTTTTTCGAAAATTTTTTTGATCAGTTAATACGAAAAGCTATTGCCTACAAAAACGCCTTCTTGTCTTTTTTTCGAAAACCTAACCCTTTCGAAGTTATTCAAGGTCATAGTTCCAAACCACCACGTTGAATAATTCGGAAAGGCCAAGGTTTTCGTAAAAAGACAAGAAGGCTTTTTTGTAGGCAATAACGCTTCGTATTAATTGATCAAATTTTTTTTTTGAAAAAATCAGTTCTTGAGTGATTTTTTTGCCAAAAAGTGATATCTCCGGCGGCCATCTTTTTTTTTGTGATTCCGAAATTGTTTTCTTAAAAAGTCCCAACTAAGCTGTGGACCAATTTTCAGCCATTTTGGAATTTTGTCTCCTTTCGTGCGTTTTTTTTGCTATTTTCCCCGGACTATAGATCATTCTAAAAAATGTAGCCAAAGTTGATCCCTAAGGGCAATAGCTGCGATCCATTGGGACTGGTAAACTACTCAAAACTGCTACTAGCAGCTGCCCTTTCTCTTGTTTTTAGGCAGATACATTTTACTGGTAATTGTCAAAAATCGTGTTCCACTCGCAAGTACTTGCCAGTAGAAAAAATCGCCCAATGGATCGCAGCTAATGGTTGTTTTTGTGGGAAAAAACCTAAGTATTCTAAGTAAAGAGTAAAATAACACAACATTATTAGACAGTACATATATTAATATTTATTTATTTTTAGTATTATTATCGAATGACGTTTCCGTTAAAAAACAACCAAAGTTCAGGACATTGGTTTTTTTGTAGCAACAATAAGTTCATCGGTTGTTTTTGTAGAACCACCATATTTTACTATGGACTTAGGTTGAAATTGTAAGAACCGTTTTTACCATTTTAAAGACCCCGTTTCAAAGTATTGCCAGCAGCCAAAAAATGAAAATTCAAAAAAGTGGACAAAGGTTGTTTCAATAGATTCTGTATGATGTATTTTGAACATTCCCGCCAGGAGGACTCGTTTTTTTGCCAACCGAGCCATCCGAAAAGTAAAATATGGGTAAAATTGGAAAAATTCCGTAGAATTTGATGAACTACTTTTGGCACTCGTAGGCCTTTGGAAAAGTGTCCAAAATGGTGTCAAAAGAGGGCCAAAAACACATTTTCACGTTTTAAAAAAAACTAGGTTTATATAAAGTTTTTAGAGCTTTCGAGAAAAAAAAACCTTTGTTGTCGAATTCCATTAGCTCATAGCCATCAACACTTACAGAAACGTTTTTGGACCCAAAAAGTTCTGGAATAGTTGTACTATTAGTTATATTTTGTGCGCACATTGCTACTTCGTTGGAAACATGCGAAAAGATGACCGAAAAAACGAAAAAAGCAATTTTGCCCACAAAACTCTATTATTTACTCACAAAATTCGATTATTTGCTCACAAAATTCGATTAATTGCCTATAGATAGGCAAACAAAAAATATATTTTACGACCTTCGTAGAAAACTAGCAGCTATCTATAGGCAATTTTTCGAATTTTATGGACAAAATTATTTTTTTCATTTTTTCGGCAATTTTTTCGCATATTTCCAATGAAGTAGCAATGTGCGCACAAAATATAAGTAATAGCACAACTCTTCCAGAACATTTTGAATATTTTTTTATTAGTATGAAAAAGCTCTACAAACTTCATAACCATTTTTTTTGTACAAAGTGTAGTTTTTTTTTTAAAACGCGAAAACTGTTTTTGGTCCTCTTTTGACGCTATTTTGGACACTTTCCCAAAGGTCTACGAAGGCCAAAAGTAGTTCATCAAATTCTACGGAATTTTTCCTATTTTTTCCATATTTGACCTTGGGGATGGCTCGGTTGGCAAAAAACGAGAGTTTTTCGACAATTTGACTGGCCTATAATGCCGGGTGGTTCTTTTAGGTACTGTGTTAGTTTTGGCAGAAGATGGATATGTGATATTGGTGCTGACTAGGCAGTGGTCCGAGTCACCAACCCAGTGGGAAAAATTGGGAGCGCTGTTCAGGGGAGCTTCCTTTGAGCGCTGTTAAATATGCTCCCGAGGGAGCATTACCGGAGCTTTCATAAATTTTATAGAACGAAGAAAATGGGCTATTACCTTGAGGACCTTAAAGGTTGGCATTAGCATTCTCAATGGACCGGCTCTCGTTCGATACGAATTAGAAGCAGCTTTAAAAGTGGTTAGAATTTAGTTGGGGACTGCTTTGATAAAACCACACTCGCGCTTGGAAAGGAAAAGGCAATAGCAAAAGATAAACAAAATAAAAGCTTTTCGATACCCGGATCACATATCCACAGGCGTCCATGAAAATTCTTTATTAAAAAGCTTTTTTATAATGCTCCTAGAACGCTTTTTAAGGAGCATAAAAACGTATGCTCCCCTGCAATTACATGCAATGTTAAAAAGTATATGGAACTGGAGCGTAACGGGAGCGCTGTAAGCTTTTTAAGGAGTGCTCAAACAGCGCTATTGGAGCCCTCCATTTCCCGCTGGGAAGTGGTGCATCGACTTCGACGGAATACTGTGTTGGATGAGAAGCAAGATAGAGGTCGAGGAGGTGTGCTCCTTGGCTTGCGACCCTCATAGCATGATTCACAATTTGATTTAGATCGTTAATGCCCTCAAAAAATCCAGCGTCTTTGCCAGAAACGATGGTACAATTTTAGTAATTTATCTATTTTACAGCATGCAGGTTAAAATCACCAGCAGCAATGTTTGCACATTCCAGGTAACAAAATAAAAATCTAGAGATTCGTTTGGAAATAGCAAGTGGAAGTTTCATTATAATATAAAATAGAAAAATATGACTTATTTCAACCGATTACCTTTTCGAAAGCCACATTATTAGGCTGATAAAATTAAATTTTAGTAAGGAGCAATTGCGTTGAAGGTTTTTTATTGTTTAATATGTTAGTTGAGCACCTAAATATATACCCCTTTTTCAGGGTTTTCAAAATAACTCGAAAACAAAGCGAAATTCGAGAAATTTACTAAAATACTTTTTTGTACAAAATTAAATTTCCCATCGAAATGCTTATTTTACATTTTTTTTACCATTTGTAATTCAAAAAATAATCAAAAAACCAAACTAATTTTTTTCGAAATATCATGTTTTTTTCTTTTTTTGATTAATACGGTTATAACTTTTTTACGGCATCCTGGGTATACATAAATGTTCAGAGAAAAGAAAGAAGAAAAAACGAAGAAATTTCTTTTTTTTAAATCTCCATACGACCAACGGTGACCGAGAAATCGCCATTCAAAGTTGACAATTTTTAGCCATTTTGTAAATTATTTGCTCTTAACCATTTTTTCTTTTAATTTTCAGCAAATAAATTTGTTTTTGTGCAATAAAACAACAATTTCAAAGTAGTAGAGATTGCGGTGCAGGAGACATAGTCATTACAATTGACATCAATCCATTTTTGGTTATCTTCCAATCCCATTTTAGGGCATTCAATATTTTTCCCTTTCCTTTGTTGGATTTGAAAATATGTTCGCTGTCCATGTAATCTTACAGTATCAGGTGTTGGGAGTAACTGTGATAGCGTCAACGTTACATTCTTAGATAATCCTTTAAACGATGGTAAGCGACATTTAGCTATCCACGTAGCGTTTAATTTAGGGTCATATAATAAAGCTACAATGGATTCACTTGCCAACCCTATTTCTTCCTGTTTAGCATTGTCTGTTAAAAAATCTGGGCATGCGTTTCTCTTTACAAATTTTTTTATAAAAAAGTCACGAATTGTTTTTTCCAACTTTTAAAAACGATTATTAGTGGAGTCGGACAAGCAAAACATAAGGAATTGTTTCCAGTCTCAATTTTTGTTTTCTTAATATGTTAGTTACATCGAATATTATACGAAATGGACATTTTCTACCACTGGAAACCGCCGCTACGTAAGTTATGGCCCATTTTGTGGAAAATCTACCATTTTGGTCGTGCTTTCTAAATATAGATGATTCTCGGTATGTGTAGTTCCAAAGAAGGGGAAAAAATTGAGGCTGTTCATTATGATATTACCTATCAGCGGTTACAAAATGAAATTTTAATCTGCACACATAACCTCAGAAAAATTAAAATCTGAAGAAACTCCTAAATTTTGGTTTTTTGGTTATAACTTCGGATGTTTTAGGTAAAATTTTATGAAATTTTCAGAAATTATACTTCATAATGTGAGCAATAACTGGTTAAAATAAGACTTATGGGGTGCGACAGCGAGGGAGACCCAACCTCCGCTGGAAGGATGGCGTAGACCAGGACGCTCAGAGCATAGGGATGCCAAACTGGATGACATCGGCTCAGAATCGGGACCGGTGGAGAGAACAGCTGCGAGAGTCCAGGACCAGATCCCGGTTGTAGAGCCGTTAAAGAAGAAAGAAGACGAAGATATTCCTAATATAACTATTCCTCCATGCACGGAGAAGCTGCAAACTAAGCTATACCCGGACTTCTGATAGTAATCTAAGTGAGTATTAGGTGTGACTTGGGTTTCATTTAGTTCAGTAAGGGCATGTTCGAGCAAATAACACAAAACAGAAAAGAAGTCCTTTTGAAGAAGTTTTCATATCGGGGCTCGATTTGCACAAAGTCTATTATCTTTTGACGCCGATTACTCCCAGTTGTGAATTAATTAGTGGCGGAACTTCTTACCGACGTGATATTTAATGCATAGCTTCCGATCCTCAAAAAACACACGTGTTTTAACAATATTATTCAAAATAAGCCCTAGATCTTCATGCGAAACCTTTTGTATTACCGCACATTCAAAAAATCACGGGGAAGAGTTTTCATTTCAATCTTTTAACTCTTTTTCTAATTTTAAATCGAGTTTTTCCCAAGTATACTTTCATAAATAAGGTGACAAAGGTTCGGTGTCTGTGCTTTTGAATTCGTTTTCAGAAGTAAAAGGAAGACTATTTTTCACATCTATATTTGAATGACTTCGTCTCATCATCTTCACGGAAAATTCAGCCATTAATATAAATATGCATCTATAAAAATTCGTTTACAATATCGAAAGACATTTATGCTAGCAATTTCACAAAGAAATGACCAAATCGTGCTTTGTTTTCATTACCCAGCTGCAGTGAACACCTTCATTCAAAAACTAGAAAACCAAAATATTCTAGGACCGCACAGGACACCAGCATTATATGCACATAAGCCAAGCATAACTACATAACTCGTACACGACGAACATTCGCTTTAATGCTAAACACAAAGCACACTTCACTAAAATGGAGAATCTGCTCCCTTTCCATCTACAAAAAAGGGATTGGGGGTAGAAGGATACAAGTACACCAAGCACAAGGGTAATTCCAGCCAGAAATTTTGTACAGAGTACACACTAAGAACTACATGCAGGACCCCGACTACCCTTTTTCCTTGTCGTCGTTTTTGGGCAGAGTCAGCGCTCGTTCAATTTGTATCCCGGGCTTCCATTGAATAAAGTACAGAGAGAATATTCGGGACTTTAACATTTTCACAGTGTTCACATACAAATTTGCTTATATATATATCCTTGCAGATAGATGCACACTCGAGAATAATTACTAAGAAAAATAACAGAAAATTGTATGCAAATTTTCCACTGTGCAACGGAATGATATTGGTCGGAATTGAGCATACATAGAGGGAAAGTTAGAATCGAAAAGGGGACGAGAAGAGTGCGAGTCAAATTTTTTGGCGGTTCGAGGGGGAGGATTTTAATTAAAACTTGTTTCCTCCAAGGAATAAGGCAGGGAATACTAGGGAAAAAAGGACGAAAAAAATACGAGAAGATCAACATCAGTGACAACAAAAGCTACACTCGAGGCAATAAAGAGTTATTTCGCTTCGATTCACTTTATGTATTCCTTATTTATTTATTTTTCTTCTGGTTTTTGCTTGACTTTTTTTTTGTTATTTTCATTCTGTGTGCTCCTTTTGCTCCTGTCACGTTCGTAGATTAATTTTATGACCGAAATTTCCACTTGTTAAAAAAATGTCCTTCTCAAATGAAAACTTCACAGTTGCCACGCCAAAGAATTATTGGAGATTTAATTTTTTTTGTTTGGTAGGATCCTTCTTCCTTCTGTCGTTTCTTACTTAAACTGTCATTCATGAGATTTATGTTTCTTGCAGAGGAAGAACAAGAAAAAAATATATATGTATTCCGTATTGAGGTTATATTTTATCGAAGTTACTAAGAACGACTGCATAAAGCACCAGACATATTCAGCAGGTGTAGATGTTAAGTGCTCAATGATACGCATGTGTTCCATTTTTATGACAGTCATAACGTTTATTAAATATTTTCTTACTGGCAAGGAAGCAATAGATAAGGCGTGACGTTAAGAAAAAGGAAACTTTTGTTCAAAAATTATCATGTTTAAGGAAAATATATCTATCTTTAAGCAATTTTCCCGTTTAAGTAGGTATTATAAATTGTGGTTTTAAATAATAGTTTAATGAATAAAACACTGAATATTTTTCATAGATTAATTACTGCCCACCAATATTGATTAGTAGCAACGCGTTTTACTAGGCAACTTGGCTTAGTATTTATTAAAGAAAGAAATTGAGGTTGGTAATGTACTTTCCCAATTTTTTACTTGCGAAAATAATTTTATTAAACGCATTTAAAATCCTTGTTCTGTCTTGAGATTCTAGCCAAAAACATTTTGAGTTTCGCGAACAAATAGTAATTAAAAAAGCTAGGAAGCCTTTTAAGCTAGTCAAATAGGCTAAATGGAAAAGCAGTTGGGCCAATTTCTGATCAGTAACACTGCTTGAATGTATTGATGCGTTGTCATTGAAAAATGTTATATTTTTTGGCCATTCACGAGCCTTTCTACACTATTGCCGCCGTAAGTTGATTCCAAAGTCATTTTTAATAGTATAATAATGGTTTTAAAGATAGGCATTTATAATAAATCATTGTTGGATGCCGTCATTTCTAATATATATACTGGTAGGTACTTTTTATGTGCAAGTCTAGAGCTGGAGACCTTTTTTTACTGCCGTCAGTTTTATCGCGGTCTACAATATTGGACTTCAATACCAGTGGCAAAGAGAATAGATAGAAAAATTCAAGAATACCGCGTCATTATACTCTGCCGCCTCGGATTGAATGCAAACGCTACAAGTTTTTTTAGGTATTATGCAAAATGAACCGATTAAAACGAAGTCATGGAATTGATCAAGCCTCAGAGTTAATTTTCAGTCCACATGATGTGAGCGCACTATATTATTGTGTCCGGGTCTTTTCTACCCTGAAGACTGCAGCCTTGGACTATGCAGGTTGCATGCTGTCTGATCTATAGATCATGTGGCAGCCTGTCAAGAAATTCGTTCATGGCTTCAAGGGGGGTTGCACACAAAACCCCTTACAATTGAGACCCGACATTTTTTGTACATATTTTAGCCCTGGATTTATCATATTATTTTGCAAGAATAACCATCAAATTTGTCGTAGTCCCAAGTGACTTTTTCCTGTTCCCGAAGATAAAATTTCCACTCCGGGTTAGTTGAAGCTATTAAAGGAGCTGAAGGTCACTCGGCAATCAGCCTACGACCAATGTATAGAGAATGAGGTCACAAACTGGCATAGTAGTTTTGCACTTACTGTGACTGTGGGTGCCTTCCATTTAGAGACAGAGAGACACAGTGTTACACTGTGTCCGACACAGAAATGTTCCATCAACGACACATCTAGGCACAGCCGGGCACAACTAAAGGCACAAACAGATTGGCGCAGCGGCGGTGGCGGCATCCTCTCGCCAGAGAGTTTCCCATACATTTAATTTTGCGGCGAAATTAAATGTATGGGAAACTCCGGCGAGAGGATTCCGCCACCGCCGCCGCGCCAATCTGTTTGTGCCCTAAGACAATGCTACCAACCATCGCCAATTGAAATGTGATCGTTAATTTATAATTACAACAATATTGTTTCATTTTTAGGATTCCCAGCATTTATAAGATGTCGGGTATTTAATTTAAAGAAATTATCAACATAAAAACCATTTTCTTGTCAAACAAAAATAAAAACGAGGAAAGTGCGCCGTGACGGATTTTTTATGAACTTATGTGTTCCATTTGGGCTTACATAGAACGACACAGAGCGACACACTGTGTCGGACACAATTGTCTTTCTGGGTCTAAATGAAAGTTACCCTGTATAACACTGCCTGAAGCTCTCAAAGATTCGTGCTAGCAACAATAGCACATGTCAAACCGCAATTTCATTCATCTCAATTCATCTTAATTCACAAGAAAGGTGTCGTGATCAACAACTCATTCTACTAATTCTTTCATAAGTAACTTCCAATCTCTATCCAAGTCCTGACCCAGCAAAATCAATTTAAAACACGTATTTATTTATACCACTGAAATTTATCAATCATATGAGCTTGTCAACTAGCAACATCTTATTGAAAAAATATGTAATCCCAACAGCCATATTTTTATTGTTGCAATTACCTACCAGATATATGTAGTAACCACAAAATTGTCTGGAGCCTGGAGGAACGAGACATTGAGTAAAAAGAGACTCAAAGTGCCTGTTCACACGGGTGGTCACCGCGACCTTTCAACACGAAATTTACAGGTGCGGGGAGCGTTCGGGTGGGAAAGAAGTGCGTCTCGATTTGAAAGCGACTCACGTTCGCTTTTCTGACCAGCTGACTGTTTCAATTTCATTTTGTATCACCTTACTGTTCCATTTTATTTTCGTTTCACCCGTATTGGGAGCAAACGTGCGATAGGACAATTTTCAGGCTTCAGTTTTGTTGCACAGTTTTTTTACTAAAATTAATTATATTCAGGTAATCACAGTTTATAAAAATTTATGTCACTTTTATGAAAATCACAAACTTTGTTCCCGTACCGTATGTTCCACCTGTCATAAAAACGACTGGACACAAAGCGAAACGTGTAAACAAATATTCGCTTTTTCGTTCGCTTTGTCGCGCCTCAAAGCGACCTGTGTGAACAGGCACAAACCACCGCTATACACTGAGAACAGGGAAGACACCCTATGGCTTCATATGGCAACTCACTTTCCTACCTCTAGACTTTCTGACAATTACCTAGTTTATAGCTACTCCAAAAATAATTCGAATTATGGATCATCCAAAATTTTTTGTCGTATAAACGGGATAATTCGAATTATGGCTTAAACCGAAATTTTTCAGCTTAAGCCAAAGTTATAGGAATGTAAGTTGGAATCGATTGCGTATTAAATACCCGTTTATACGTTAATTCGAAATTTTGGCGTAACTTTAAGTTAAATCGATTTAATTTTGCTGCTATAAACTTGGTAAATGTAAATGCCCCAGACCAAACCGATTTTGACTGCCAGGACAATAGAAGCATCGCCGGAATAACGGTAACCCGAAACAAGATAATGTCGGCTATTAATAATCTGTCAATTATGTAGGGCCTTTCATTTCGGCTCTGGTTTATCATTGCTTGGAAAAACTACTTCCCATTCCTTCCATATCAAGCTGTAAAATCTACTGAGCCGCTATTCGCACCCTTGTCAGAGACATTGAGAAAAGCCTCAATCCAAAATAAGTTTTTTTGTGCATTTGCTGGCATCGAGTGTGCCTTTGATGACACTTCATAGGCTGCTATTTAAAGTTGTGCAGGAAAGGAAACACCTGATGTTTGCACTGCGCTATGAACCAGATCCATGCTAAAAAGCAGGGAAATAACTCCTAACTTGGGCTCTGGTTCCGTCAAATTCAAATCTGTTAAAGGTTGTAATAAGAAGATATCCTTTGAATGAAACAAAAACTAGCTGGGATTGTATTCCTATGCTCAAATCTCTGGCTGGCAAAAACTGTTATTCTGTTGAAATGGATACCAGTCAATGATGGACATCTAGGAAACGAAATACCGTAGCCAAAAACGTGCGGACTAAGATATGGAAACTTGATACTAGATTCATAATAGCCTACTTTTAACACCTTGAAGTGAATAGGAACAATCCATAATAAACTAATAATAAAAGTATCGATAATTTCTCATTTGAAGGTCGCGCGTAAAAGATATTGCTAAATATTTTTCTTTAGTTTACCACATATAGTTTGAGTCCCATCTCGTCCCACTCAATGTATCTATTAAAAGAAATTTATTGAACAAAGAGTTTCGAATCCCTGAAAATGTTTCAGAAGATCTGCTATGAATCATTCATGTCAAACATTATACAAGTTTATAGAAAATACGACGTGGACATAAAATTTTGTTGTTGGCTTTGAGAATGTCCTTTTTTTAAATCAAATATTGTACAACTATCTGAATAATTTAATTTAACAAATATGATAAATTGACTGGTTTATAATATATATGTCAACTTAATTATTGAATACTTATTAAAAAAATGAAAATTAAATAATTAAATACTCAATACATTCTTGTAAACAACGTTCTTTGTTCTCTTTTCTTACTGCAGAATGACGAAGTCGTCAGATGAACTGACTGAGCATGCCACATAAAACTGACAATGAGAAAAACGGTCATAAATCCACGCCAGTCATTTTCAAACTTTGTCCCTGCACTTTATTGATAGTCATGGCATAGCTAACTTTAACAGAATATTGAAGACGTTTGAGCTCGAAATGGTAGTCCGAAGGATTCAGAGGAATTCTTGTGATGAATACAATTTCTCCTTCGTATTTTCCTGTTAAAATCTTGGTTTCAATGACATTTTTGTGCAGACTATTCACCCGAAGTTTGTAAAATTATTGGTGCACTAATTTTAAGGTTAAGACCATGAAGCGGTATTTCAGGTGGATTAAGAGTGTTGAAAAGCTCCATTTTCATACTTTACATGCTTGAGTTGGAAACAGAATACACACGGTATACATATACAAGGTAATTTATTCCCGAAATGTCAATTTCATGTGACCCCACTGAAATCGTTCGTGTCTAATAGTTCAGTCAATCTGGCAGATTGATGGTACAAAAAAAACCAATTGGATGAAATATAGGTGAGTCGTTGGAGAATGATGTAAGGAAGCTTACTTGGGCATGGCCACCTGCTACCTATTTGGGTTTTTGAGAAAACCCAAAAAAATTTTGAAATGCATTTTTCTCGAAAACTATGCATGTTACAGAAAAATTTATTCAACAAAAAATGTAGAGGGCATTGTTATCTACAATTAATGTCCTTGGTGCAATGTTGTAAAACAAAAAATGTGCGCAGTAGGTGGCGCTAAAGTGCCAAAAAAAGGGTTTTTCAACTTTTTTGCCCTTAAATTTTCATTTTTCCGCTACGATCTAAATGGACAAATTATTCCTTATAATTGTACGAACAACTTTTATTCAAAAATTTTTTTCATACAACCTATCATTCGAAAGTTATAGTGTAATACAGCGCTGCATGTACAAATGAAAACAACGATCAACAAAGTGCTAGACAATCCAGCGGAAGTTCATCTACGGAAAGCAACAGAAGTGAATCTGCACTACAACAACCACCGGCGAATAGACTACGCAGTGCACCCAAAAAATGAATTTCAAGTGCAACCTCAGCAATACGCAATTGTTATAATATGAAAACATGTACATTATAAAAGAAATATTAGTGTATCTACCAATAAAATTTACGACATCAATTAAATTATTCTGTCGACCTAATCCAAATTTCTCAAAAAATCAATAAAATCGTTGTAACTGTTAACATTTTTGGATCATTATTTGATAATACATTTTTTTCTGTAACAAAAATAATAATTTCACAACTGATTCAACTCTAAAATATTTTATATAAAAATTTAATGAAAACGTATTATAAAAGTGTAATATTGATACTTATTTTCAATATTTATTTATTATAAACAATATAGATTATTACTTCTCAAGTGAAAGAATAAAAATACATTTTTTATCTGCACCTTCCCTGTCTTTATAAAAGCGTAATATTGGAATTGTCATACTTTAACAAGCTGCAGCTCTGAAACGGTAAGTTGTATGAAAAAAATGTTTATATAAAAATTATTTGTAAAATTGTAAGGAACAAGTTTTCCATTTGGATCGTGGCTGAAAAATGAAAATTTAAGGGCAAAAAAGTTGAAAAACCCCTTTTTTGGCACTTTAGCGCCACCTACTGCGCACATTTTTTGTTTTACAACATTGCACCAATGACATTAATTGTAGATAACAATGCCCTCTACATTTTTTGTTGAATAAATTTTTCTGTAACATGCATAGTTTTCGAGAAAAATGCATTTCAAAATTTTTTTGGGTTTTCTCAAAAACCCAAATAGGTAGCAGGTGGCCATGCCCAAGTAAGCTTCCTTACATCATTCTCTAACGACTCACCTATATTTCATCCAATTGGTTTTTTTTGTACCATTCCTATTTTTTTTTTCGCCAGATTGACTGAACTATAAGCAAATTGATAAATAAATTTTACGAGTTTTGTTCAAGTGAAAAGTTGTGATTATTAAATAAAGGAAGTATTAAAACAGGAAAAAAATGGTTAAATGTGCTGTTTTAAATTAAAAGAATTATGAAAACAAAAACATTATGTGGTGAAGATGAAATATTTTACATTTCCGAAGGATAAAAATTTTGTGTGGATCTGAACTTGTGGAAATAAAACTGATTTAAATATTCATACTTTTAGGAGGTGGATTATAGTTTAGAAGACATTATTTTAAAGACAGCAATAGTGAAGAAAAACTCTTAAGTTTCTTAAAAGGAGCTATTCTTAGTGAAAAGGGAGAAGAAAGGCTTAATAAAAGAGAATAAGGCCCGGTTTCACCGACCTGGATAATAAATATCGTGGATATTTCGTAATATTTTATTTTTTGAATTTGTGAGTGAAAATTTTGTCCAACTTTGAAAATTCGAAACTTCAGAGGTTAGAAATCAGCGGATTAACTTATTACCAGGACGGAACTGGAATTAACTTTATCCGTGTACCGAAAATCCCCATCGGAAAATAAGAAATATCAAAGATATTTATTATCCAGGTTGGTAAAATCGGGCGTAAAGGCCAATTCTGCTGAATAAAAAGGAAAATTGAAATAAAATACTAGGAATATTCATGATCTGTGTTATTTGTAAATGACTAAGGAAAGTTTCTCGATTTAACACAAATAACAAAGATTGTGAATACCCCTACTAAATTTTCTGTGTCGCTACCTTCTAACTCCACCTAATCTCTTTGATTTCTAAAAAGGAAAACACTCAAATGAAAAAAGTTATTCGATATTTAACAGAAAAATATGCCCATATTCTGAAATTGCTTCCTGCAATTGCCTTTGTTCTCTTCTATTAATCCTTTCTTCTTGTCCGGAAATTTCAGCATGAGAAACTGACAAATTTTGACTAGGAATAGCTCCTTTCTTCAGTTTTTTTCACTATTGCTGTCTTTACAAGAATTGTCTTCTAATCTATAGTCCTGCTCTAAAAAGTGGCCAGAGCATATTTTTGCGATATGAACATTTAAATCAGATTTATTTACAGTATCTAGGATCCACATATCACACGAAAGTAAAATATTTCATCTTCACCACACAATGTTTTTTGTTTTCGTAGTTCTTATCTTACAGTTAACAACAGCACATTTAACCATATTGTTCCTATTTTATTACTTCCTTTATTTAAGCATAGCAACTTTTCAGTTTAACAAAACTCACAAAAATTATTTATCAATTTGCTTAGACACGAACGATTTCAGTGACGTTATAATCGAAATGACAGCTCAATGTTTGCATTCGGAATACATTACCTTATTATATGTATACCGTGCAGAATACATAAATGTCAAAAGGAATAAACCCTTTTACCAAGCATTCTGTTTTGTATAATCGGGTTGTGTTTTCTCGTCATTTTGACTTTTATCAGCGCTGATGGCCTCTTATGACCCCTGTATTCTTTTTCCAACTTAAACATGTAAAGTATGAAGATGGGGTAGATGAAGTATTCTGTTTCCAGCTTCAGTTGTCAGCTTTTATGGAAGAAAGTTGTTGATATTAATGGCTAAGTCGCTTGTTACTTTTACTCCAACCTGATGGATATCCGCATATATTCAAGGTGATCAAATCTTCAACAACAACACCAAGGCTTTCCGAAATATACACCTATATCAATGAGTAGGTTTGAAAACTCTTTTGCTTTTAAGTCAGGTTGAAGATGATCACGCATATTAATTCTCAAAGATGGCACGTTGCCATGAGGTCGCAAAAAAGATGACTTAACATAAATCATAACTTCATCTGCACGTTCTCCTCGTAGTACAGCAGGTACTGTCTGTCTCAAGTCATCGGAAAATAGAACAGTTAGTACTCCGATGAGTTGGTCTAATTTCAGCGTCTAATTTCCTGGAGCGTTCTCAAGAGCCTCAATTCTTTTCTAATGATCCATAGTGCACTGATCTCATACGATAAGTTTCGCTTCTCTAGAAACCCTTCCCTTTGCTTGGAAATGTTACAATTAATAGACTTTGAATGATTTACATAGATTGAGTGGTAATTTGAAAACAGAGTGAGATGTTTTACCTCCGTCAATTAAAGTAGCTGCAATTCCTTCTTTCATTGATTTTGGCAAGTAAGAAATTAATTAAAAATGTTTTCCCACTCTCATCAGATGAATCAAGAAAATATAACTGGAATTTTGGAACGTTTTCAGGCACGACTTTGATAATATGGACCACATCGTAAGCTAGTTCATTCAGATATTAACGGTCACAGTTTCAGAAACTTTCGTGCAGCAGAGAGAAGGGCATACAAATTTCTGTGCGATAAAAGAGCTCCCAAGTGCACTTCCACTTTGACTTTGGGATGTAAATCGGGCCTTATAGTTCAGATTTTATATCTACAACGCCACGCAACCCCCGAATTGATTTCCTCAAAAGTCGTTCTTACCGGATCTCTACTAATCTCTAGTCAGCAAAAGGAACACGCCTGAAAATTTTTAAATCTGTAAGTGAGATATCGTGATGACCAAGTCAGTCAATCGCTTTTTTCCTATAGAGAGCCGAAAAGTGCTCGAAAATTCTCATACAAGTTTTAGAGAGCTCATACAAGTGCGAATATCTTTATTTTGGGCATGAAATCCGTCTTCTCACGAATTAAGCTTTGCCTTTTCCAAAAATAATTAAAACCAGGTAACTGAAGGTAGATATTATTATGAGAGATTCTACCAATCTCAAATCCCGTGTTTTGTGTAACATTTCCGCGTACTTTTTAGACAAATATATAAAGAAGTAAATATCACCGAAAAGGTGAGCACCCGGAACTCAACAAAATCAGTATTAAATTTGGAATATTATGATCGGGAAGCAGCTTTCGTTTGCCGCAAGGACTTAAACAAGTGAAGAAGAGTGCTTAGAGGAAGCCAAATCTGAGTGCTATAACCAAAGTGTAACCTTCTTGCGAGTCATCAAACACTACACCTACTCTCTTAAGTAATTCTGGCTTCGTCGGTTCTATGGAATCACTCAATTTGTCCAGTTGGTCGTAGTAATTATCGGAATTGTTGCAATTTAACAAAAAAAATCCTTTAATCATTGAAATCACTTTTTTATATATGTACATTCCTGTGAAAAACTATAGGGACAAACGATTTACTGTTTTTTTATAAATTGACAGTGGAAAGAAGGAACTTTAAGGAAGTTATTCAGAAAAATGTGAACAAAGCTCACTTAGTACCCAAGTCAAAAGGTGGATTGCTATTTTTTCACAAAATCTCTAAATTAAAAAAAATAATTTCGTCCCTATAACTATTCACAGGTTCTACAACACAATTCTTCAATAATTTTCTTTACCGTTAGTTACAACAGATAACTTAACAGATAACTTCTAATCATTGTTAAAAAAGTGTCAATAAAAGGCATTAAAGATAAACAAAAAAGTTCCTTCTTATCACTGTCAATGTATAAAAAGACAAAGAAATATTTACTTGTCCCTATCGTTTTTTGCAGGATATAAGGATTGCACAGTTGCAGAAATTCAATCTCGTAGCAATATCTGTTGTTTTCGTTCAGCGAGCTTCTTTGACCAACTACTACTTTCTACTTTGTCTTTTTCAGCTTCCGAAATGTTGTATATTTCTAAAATCGAGATTCCCAGAACTTGCAAATTATCACTAGCGTGGTTTGGGTCATCCAATATCTAATAATAATCAATTTTGTTTGCTCAAAAATTCTTTTCTCTTGAACGAGCTCTGCACCAACGTTTATGACCGTATATTTTTGGTTTAATAAATGTTGTCAAACCAAATACGAAGCCCAAACTTCCAGCTGGAGCCACTATACCCAAAAGTGATTGAAAACATGGATCATATCGTTATGGAAGATCGACAAATGAATGCCTCTCAGTAAGTACAGTACATAATATCTGACAAGAAAAGTTAGAAGTGAAACAGCAACTATGTGCGCGTTAAGTGGTCCTATTTTTAACCATAACTCGAAGAGGCACGCATAAATACAATTCAGAACATTGTTTACCGATATTTAAGCACAATCCCTAAGATTTTTTGTCATTCACTAGACACGTGACGAAACATGGATTCATCACTATATAACCGAAACGAAATAGCAGTCGAAGTAGTGGACACAACCCTGTGAAAGTTTGTTAAAAACGGACGAAACCATTCTTTCGGTCGAGAAAGTGATGGTCACTATGTCTTGGGACTATAAAGTATAACAAAGGTACCGGAGAATGAAACACTTCTAAATCGTTTTGGCGGGATAATTTTTATTGCGAAATTGGTATACCAACGACTTATAATTGTTACAGTAACTCTCGGAATAAGATCAAGGAGGCTTTTATGAATTAATGATGTCGACATACTAAGGACCTCAGGTACAACTTAATTCTATCTCCGATGAATTTCGGGACACTTGCACCTTCACTCACAGTAACCAATTGGATATAACTAATAGCACGGTTTATTTGATCCTCTAGGCCTGATTAACACAATAGTGAATGCAAAGATTTTTTCTGCAAGATTTGTGGCTTCGTCGCAAGAGTTGAAATTTCGCTGTCGAAGCTTTTTGAAGTAATTACAAGAGCTGTCGAAAATACCTATTCCACGATACGTGCTGTCACTGTACCTATAAGCCGTGTTCTTTAAATGAACTATATAGGTCTTCGATCCAGTTCATTAAAAAAACGACAAAGGACATTTCACTAAGCGTTATCAGTGCTTTAAATATATTAAAATTAAACCAAAGTTGCGTGTCAGTAAACAACTGTTGCACGAATTCCACTCTAGAAAATAATAAATAAGTTTCTAAAAAATATATTATTTACTTCCTCATGCCTACAAATTTGCTCTCGTCACTTCTCTGTCGCTTTTATTTTAAATGATGTTTTTCCGACAGCCTGTAAGTATGCTACATTCCGAAAAGAAAGGGAAATTTTGAAATTTCTCAAAACCTGGATAAAGACCTCGATAAAACCTGGGTTTTCAGATTTGTATGGGGAAGAACTATATAGTTCCTTAAAAAAACACGGCTATAGTCAGCGTATTCTACGTCGCTTCCATTCGGACATTTTAGGTCTGCCACTTGTTCTCAGCGACAATCAGTATAAAACAGTTTCGGTGCAATTGAGTACAAAATCTAATAAAAGTAGTAGTCGATTTTCAAAGATTGAAACTTGGTTCAAATGAATTCCAGCGTACTACAGACTTGCTTTATCTCAACGACTACTTGGCCTACTTAAAACACAGGGGGCGTCTTAAACAGACGGGATACTGCCAGAATTATTTCAATCATCACGGGGTCCACAGTCCACACCGCCAAGCTTGGTATCCCATACAACATCTGTCGCTGCAGGGAGATGGACGAGAGAGAAGCATTCGTTCACCTTCTATATAAATGCCAAAGTCTGGCAGGAACACTAGACAGCTATGTATGTTCTGGAAGTCAAAATAAATCTCTAGACTAGGACTTGAAGCACTGATAGGTTTCATAAACCAGGGCCGTAGCAACCCAGGGGCTAGGAGGGCTTAGCCCACCCACGCGTTTTTCTCATACTTCATATATGTAGTTTATTTTTTTTAAACAATAACATTTAATCATTTTTTTAAAATAATTGCACTTTATGGTTTTTCAGTGCATCGAATCTTAAAAGAACGGTGCTCTATCTAGTGTTGTTCTATCAGTCGACACGATGATTCGCATACTGCCGTTCCGGGGGGAAAGTTGTACACTTTTTCCATTCCCTGGCGCACCTTATACAGCTCTGTCAGTACCACAGTCTTGAATTTTTTAACCTCTGGCCTTTTCAAATCGTTCAATTTCTCATTCTTTGAACGATTTTTCGTTTTCAGCTCAATTTCATTTAGAAATTCGATGCCCAACTCGGTCAAAGGCTGCAGCTTTAAGCACAGTAGACATTCATAATCACAGATGATTGACAGCTAAATATCAAACCTGGTCAAAAAATTGGCCTTGATTATGACCAAATGAAATTGATGGCTCAGACAGTGAAAATACGGAATCTTTCGCTTCAAATCGTCTTGAATCAATCTTTGCTCACCGTCATTACACAATCTTGGAATGCGCACCTTTTTTTCCCATATATTTTTTGCCATTTTATTAAAATGATGACGCAATTTTGACAGTACACTAGAAGGCGGCGCTTTAAAAAGGCATCGATGATTGTGTAGTGTGGATGGGCCATTATGGATATCGTACGCAAAGCAGACGATGTGTAAGTGTGAATATTGTTGAGAGCTTGTACATTCTATTCTAATAGGGTGCGTTCACGTACAAATCTTGTTTCAAGCCGACAAGCGCTTACAGGCGCGAGTAAAAGTCTCCATTGTTTCAAGTGTGTGTGTTCACAGAAAAAGCTTTTACCGACATGCAAGCGATTGCTGCAAGTTTCGACCGGCAAACAAGAATGAGTGAAACATTATTTCCAGCGCTTATTAAGCACCGATGTGTATATGTCTAGTAGTGTATTTCTCCGTTTTTTATTTGCATCGAAAAGTTTTGTTTGTATTAAGAAATGGTAGATGCCGAAGAATTAATTAGTTGTACTTATATTTCAAAGAAGAGCCATATGGGACAAGATTAAAATTACATATAAAATAAATTGCACTCTTCCGGATATATTGGTTGCTTATACAAATTTCCCCAGTTCTTCGTTAATAATCCTTTGACTTTTGAGAGAACGTAGTTAAACGTGCTCAATTCCATTTTCACAAAAGAGAATGAGATTGAATTTTTTTGAGAATGAATTTTTTCCAGCGTTTACCGTGAAATAGATAAGTTCTTGTAAGCGATTGGAGCAAGCTTTGTCCGTGAACGCACCCATAATTATCTGTACTGTCGAATGTCAAAATTTTTTAAAATAGACTTTACATTTAGTAAAATTTCCTACCCCTCACGTGAAACAGAGTAGCTACGACACTGCCATAAACTGCATAGGGTGGATTTAAACGTCCACCACAGTCGTTAAAAAAAAACCTCAGGTACTCTGGCTGTGGCGTGAAAATGGTTCGCCAAAGCGACAATTGGGCATCCGGGCACCCTGGACACAGCCTTAGGCTTACTTCCATACTTGGAAAACGTTTGTCGTAAATAGAGTACCAGAAATCCAGGAACTGTAAACGCCGGCTGCCAAGGGCGGCGGAGCATAATCATTGTGGATGGTGAGCACGTGAACAGTTAACTTTAAAATTTATAAAGTTAATCGGCCAATTTATTTACCAGCTGTCTATTGAGTTATGTGGTTTTAAATTATTTTGTTATGGGGTTATGCCCGACTAGCCATTTGAGGTAAGGGGTACAGATAGGGCCCCTGAGACTAGACCCACTCAGACTAAGGGCATCTAACACCTTTCCCCATTCGCGCCTCATCGTAAGAAATGCCCCATTTGGCCCTCTTGATGAAAAATCATTGCTACCCGATCCCGAGTGGATTTTGAGGATTTCGGCGTGGATATGTGAGTAATAACTGCGCCGGTGTTGAAAGCTTTATATTTTCAAACGCGAGTGTGGTTTTATCAATGCGGCCCTCACCGGGTACTAATCACATCCAATGCTGCTTCCTGCTTGACCTCAGTAATCGAACCAGAACCGGGCTATGCTATAATAAATGACACTCTTCACGGTCATCAACAAAATCCCCTAACTAAAGGTTTATTTGAGTTAAACGAAAGCTTAAGGGTAACTCTTTAAAGCTTTTTAAAAATCATTCCGAAAACGTAAGGAAGATGTTTTAATTGCCCCATTTCATTTGAAATGAGGTTCTTCCACTGACATATAGAATGGACTGCTCATTAGGAAATTTTCATGGCACCAATTCGTTCCATAGCTTCGTTCCAATTCGTTCCTTTTTTCACTGATATGTAAACACTTTTGTAAATTAAACATTTTTATATTCGTTTTTGGACGATAGAAACAATATAAATTTTTGTTAAAAAAAATAACAAATGCAATTTTGATGTTATTTCCTTTTAAAATGCCTTTCTTCATTAATTACAAATATTTATGTTAAACCGTGCGAGATCTCTACCTCTGTTTCATCTAAGGCCTGAAACACATTCAGGGTAGCAAGCACCAAGCTGCAAGTACCAAGCATCAAATATAAGTTTAAAACAACGTAAACCTTATGACAGCATTCACATTCGCGGTAGCAAGCATCATTTGAGACAAGTACCAAATGATGCTTGGTACCCAAGTTTGGAAAATTTTAAATTTTGCTACTTGATGCCGTAGTTATGCCAACAGAAAAATGTTATTTTCATACCTCTCAAGGTGTCGACAGGTTGTGTTACCTTTATAGCAAATAATTTTTACGTTAATGTATTATTATTAAAAATGGAAGAAAACATAATAGAGAGAACTCTGTCAAAAAAATCACGTAATCTGCGTTGTTCGGGTTCATTAAGTTCTCTTGTCCAAAGCCTTCTATTATTTATTACGAAATCAATCATAACCATAAATTGCATTGCAGACCAAAAGCAATATTTCACATTCGACTTCAAAATCCATAATGTTTTCTTGTTAGTAGTGACAATTTATAAATATGTTAAGTTGCCAATACTGCATGATACTCAAGACTTGAAGCTTTGAATGTGGCTTCTTTCGGTATCAGATGCTTGGTACTTGCGACTTGGTACTTGCGGCTTGGTGCTTGCTGCTCTGAATGTGTTTCACGCCTAAATGTCAGTGATTCCGGGTCTTATGGCGAAACGAGACAGAAATAAAAAATCACTATACCCATCTATTTTTTGTAAATATTCTGACATTACTTCAAAGGAAAAAATGAAATCAGGTATGGCAACTTTAATATCGTCCAACCGTTGTGGCGGTTTTATTTTAAATTTCGCTTAAAATCATTCCAGAATTTTATTTACCGTTCTTATATACTGCAAAGATAAAAAGAGTTATCGTATTTTGTGGTTTATTGAAAGTCAAGAGTAAAAGTATTTAATAAAATGGAAAAGTGTGCAGTTTTTTAATGTCAAATTTTATTTTTTCAAGTTTGGCACTATCTGATTTTATTTCTGCCAGTGAATGAGCTGAACTCTTAAAACGAAATTGAACAAAATTTGAGTTCAATTTCAAATGGGGCTTATGGATGAGCGAGAGGACTATACTTTTCTACACTTTTTGATGCCATGAGTTTATATGGGAATAATGTCTGATGAGCAGTGCTTAATTAGGCTGCTTACACACCAAACTCGACATCGACATGACACGACGAAATTCGACAACATTTTTCTGTCGCGACACACATCTATTCTTATCATTAAGCGAGTCTATTCACACTGAATTCGACATCGACACGACACGACAAGATTTTCTGTTGTGACACCCATTTATTCTTATTATTAAACGAGTGTATTCACACTGAATTCGACATCGACACGACACGACAGAACTCGACAGAACTCGACAAGGAAAAAAAACTGTTACCGACGAAGGGCTTCACATTCAAATCAGTTTATATCCACTGAAGGCGACACGAGGAAAAACGTCGAACGACGACTTTCGACACGTCGAGTACTTAGGCTGCTTACACACCAAACTCGACATCGACACGACATTACAAAACGTCCATCGACAAAAATTTTTTTGTCGAATCTTCGTACACACCAAATTCGACACCTAATGAACAAGAAGTTCATGTCGTGTCATGTTGAATTCAGTGTGTACGGAGATTCGACAAGAAGATGTCTGCGTCGTCTGCGTCACAATCCATTTCAACCAGAACCACTCGACACAACGAAAGTCACTGCATAAGTACTCGACGTGTCGAAAGTCGTCGTTCGACGTTTTTCCTCGTGTCGCCTTCAGTGGATATAAACTGATTTGAATGTGAAGCTCTTCGTCGGTAACAGTTTTTTTTCCTTGTCGAGTTCTGTCGAGTTCTGTCGTGTCGTGTCGATGTCGAATTCAGTGTGAATACACTCGTTTAATAATAAGAATAAATGGGTGTCACAAGAGAAAATCTTGTCGTGTCGTGTCGATGTCGAATTCAGTGTGAATACACTCGTTTAATAATAAGAATAAATGGGTGTCACAACAGAAAATCTTGTCGTGTCATGTCGATGTCGAATTCAGTGTGAATAGACTCGCTTAATGATAAGAATAGATGTGTGTCGCGACAGAAAAATGTTGTCGAATTTCGTCGTGTCATGTCGATGTCGAGTTTGGTGTGTAAGCAGCCTTATGCAGTGACTTTCGTTGTGTCGAGTGGTTCTAGTTGAAATGGATTGTGACGCAGACGACGCAGACATCTTCTTGTCGAATCTCCGTACACACTGAATTCAACATGACACGACATAAACTTCTTGTTCATTAGGTGTCGAATTTGGTGTGTACGAAGATTCGACAAAAAAAATTTTGTCGATGGACGTTTTGTAATGTCGTGTCGATGTCGAGTTTGGTGTGTAAGCAGCCTTATATGTCAGTGGGTTTGCTTCATAGGGAAATTGGTAAGGCATACCTCATGGCTGATTTTTTTTGTGTGGTGCTCATGAGGAAATACCCCATTTGCCAGATGGAGTGCTCAAGAGAAACCTACGGGGAATAATTTTTTCCTCATGCCGCTGAGGCAATCCCCTTTTTAAATGCTACTAGGCTAGGGTTTAAAAAGCTTAGAATACACAATTATAAGGTTTTAATAGCTAACCGAGACGGCGCTGCAACATTCTGGGATGAAAAATTTTGGGCGTGGATTTCCCCACCCAAAGAGAAAGTGCGTGTGCACTTTTCCTTCCATTCCTACCCGCTCCGCCGCCCCTACCGGCTGCCAAGTGGTATCTGGCCTGAATATCTCCGAAATCTCGATTCCCAAACATCTCAGAACTCAACTTAGCTTGGCACATTGGCACATTACAAAATCGCGTAATCTTCCCAAGAACAATCTACCGGAAAGACGAAATTCCATGTTTCCGGGTTATCTCATCGCTCTTGGAATGAGAATTGCACCATTTTCTGATCTCGTCGGAGCAAGGAGTACTTATCTCAGTTGCAGAATCGCCAGTTCATCCTCGAATCTCAATATTTAGGCATTTTTTTCATATGCACAAAGGCAATTTACCACCACAGAAATTGGTGTTGGGACACATAGTAAATATCTTTTAAGGAAAAGACGAAAAAAGTCATCTAAAGGACCACAAATTTAGTTTCATTAAGGAAATCCATTCGGCATTCAGAAGCTGGTTAAAGTGTGTGTGAAACAGTACTTAATTTTACAAAACCTTACTGTAACTTCTCAGACTATGGCAACAGATCTAAACTATATTACTACAAATATTTTCATGCCATCAGGATGCCCATTAGTTGGCTCAACAGATACCAAAAAATTTATATTTAAGTGCTTTTGGAAGAGGCAATGATGAACAAAATGTAGGGCTAAGACTTGGACATGGTGGCGGTTCCATTTTAATGTGGAGTTCTATATTTGTTGCTGGATCTAAGAATCTTCATATAATTGACGGAACAATTATTGTGTTATTTAGAATAACAATAAAAAAAATATTCTATAACTAATCGAGGCGCATTAAAAACGTATTGCAGACTTTCTTGATTTTCTTTGACATTTTTCCTTTAACTTATTCCATAAGCCCTAACTATAATGGTCTTATGTTGTCTTAAGACAGCTTAAGATAGTGTACGCTTCTATGGGGACTAGAACTAAAAACTAAAATGGCCTTAAGACTATCTTTCGTTCTCTTTCACAAACTCAAGACCGTAGAATCTTAAAGAATCTTCAAGAAATTAACGTTAGCGATTAATATTTAATTTGGTGTTTTACGAAAATTAAAGTATTAGTGAGAACATAATAAAAAAGTTTATGTGAATTAAAATGCTGTGTTGAAAATACATTTAATACTAGAATATTTGGTCCTTGAGTTTTGATTACCGTTTCGAAATGTGAAAATCGTCTTAAGGCAATTATAGCTGAGCTTAAGATTCGTTAAGTTTTGACAGAAAATTAGCCAGTCTTAAGAGAATTTGACGAGGAATCTTAAGGCGTCTTACGACCATTGTAATATCTAATGAATTTTTAACTTAAGAACATTCATTGCTTATCATGGCGGATAAGCTTTAAAAGGTTTTCCGTGGCGATTTTTTTCGTACTGGTGGTGGTAGCTACCTTGTTGGTGGCGCTACCATATTGGTAAGCTGATTACAGTTAGTGTGGTTAGTTCTTACCGAGTGGTAGATATGGTTAAGTGGTAGGAGTTCGAAAATAAATTTGACGTTTGTGTTTTTTCATGTAAATACAAGCGTTTGTTTTTTATTCTAACAACTCTAAATTGTTTTATAAATACCTCCATATTTACTGAATGCATTTTTACATTTAAAATGCAGTTTACTACAAATTGTGTATATTTGCAGAAACACTTTTAATTACTCCATTTATATCACACATTTTTCGGAATACCCACACCAAAAACTCCGAACTCTAAAAAAACTTTCGATGTCTGATCTTGCTCTGCCCAGCATTAAAAGATCCGACCAGAGAAGAAACAGACAAAACCGATTTTGAGCAAATCACTGATAAATTTGCAAAAAACAAAAAAACAAGAAAAGTGCATATCTGAAAAAAATCAGGTGATATATAGTATAATGTAGTAATTTACTTATTTCATAACATTGTATTATTATTTTTTCATTGAAAATTGAGCTTAATTATTATTTTTTAATATTGTAACATATTTTCTTTATTAAAAAAGTGTATAATAGGTAGGTACCAGTTATAGTGCTTACTTGAAGCGTATTTCAAGCAGAAATGTAAACGCAAGCAGCTCGACTGGAGTCGATCAAAAAGATTTTTCTGATCGGCTCTAGTGCTTGTCATGTAAATCGGGCTTGAAAGCTTGAATGTTTGAAATTGTTCAGTCGTAGTCTATCAGTTGCTCCAGAACTCAGGCTTATTTCAAGCAAATATGCCGCTTCAAATAGACAGACCATTTACGCGCTCGAGTTATTGAGATTTTCAAGCTTTCGAGAGCACCCAAGTTGTCATGGAAATGCACTATTAGACTGAGGCTAAGCCATACACTTTTTATATTCATTTAGTTATGAATTTAAACCTATGGTGCCTCGCGATAAAACACGTATTTAAAACAGTAAATTTAATGTAAAAATAATTTAAATAAGGGCGCTACTTTGGCTCGGTAGGCAGGTCTAAAAATAAATGTACAAAAAACAAAATCAATAAGAGTTAAAGCTACAAAGACAAATAATATAGTTTAATAGAAGACCTGAAGCGGTTCAATTACCTCGGTAGTAAAATTACTACAGAAGGAGGTGTTAAGAAGGATGGATAACTTAACTAGGATTACAAAAGCTAGAGGTGGAGTCCACAGATTATGGAAAGTGCCGAAATCGCTATAACTATCTAAGAATGTAATGTTCAATATTTTCAGCTCCTACGTGAAATCCAAATTACTCTATGGTAGTGGCTCATAAACCAAGGGGATATAAACAAAATACAAGTTTTCGTCAATAAATCACTACTACGCATTATAATGTCAAATTTAAAAACATAGAATTATAGAACTTGACAAAACAAGAACTAATTATCAAACAGATAAAAAAAGAAAATGGCTGTAAATAGGGCACACCCTACGAAAAGAACATAATAACAGAAAGAGCGCTTGAATGGAATCTGCAAAGAAGTAGAAAATACTGTAGTAGAAAAATACTGTATTAAAAGAAATCGATATTATTGAGAAAGCTTGGATTGAAGCGAAGAGAATAGCTCAAAACAGAATCCGATGGAGCAGTTTTTTGGAAGCCCTATGCTCCCAAGAGGGGTAAAGAACGATAATAATAGATAACATTGTTTTTGAAAGGCAATCCGACTATCATGATAATTTACCGCCAATTATTAGTTCTGATCTTAACTGCCAACAAATAAAGCAATTGAAACAAGCTAGTGGAGAAAGCGTAAAATATCTTCTATGTCTTTTATCATGTCACGGCGAACAACTTTGAAAACTTGTGAAAAATCGTGAGAGTTTGCCCTGGAAGTTCGTGTATATTCAATGTAAATCTGATCTGTGCGGGATTCTTTCACTGACGAAAAGCAAGTTTTTAGAAAGTGCTGCGCAAACTACTTGAATCGCCTTTAATTTCATTAAAAAATACGAAGAACTTTTTTTAACGAATTCCAATGTGAATATAAAAAAATATTAATTTCATTATCAGTTTATATAAATAGTTTCACGGATCTATTACAATAGCGAGCGATAGAATAAATTTTCACATTAAACTACAAACGTCTAATAATTCCGTAAAAATAACCCTCAATTTTACAAAAAAATCTAACTAAACATTTTCTTTTTTTTTAATTAAAATAAAATAAATTGAGAACAAAAACGACAAAAAAATCGCATTTATCACGTTAGTAACCCTCGAAAAACCCTCCAAAAAATACTTTTTCGTCCTTAATTCTCTTCAAAAAAAACAGGAAAAAAGCGAAGAAAAAAAATGACAAAACAATTCCAGCAAATAGGCAATCATTTATATCCTGTATTGTTAAGAAGAAAAGAGAATGCAAATTGACAATACCCAATTATTTTTGATGGATACGATGAAAATGGAAATATTTTGACACTTTCAAACTGAATACGAAATATTAATGTGTTATAATTTTTAATAATTTATTTAATTACAATGAAATGAGATGAAAAGTAATATTTGTAAAGATAATAATCGTTATAATTACGACAATAAAGGTTGGCAATGATTCAAGTGGAATTTTGTATATAATGTATATATTTGTAAATTGGAAAAGGAATGGGGCGGGGCTGATGCTGTAAATATGAGTTAAAGTTCTGTTCTAATGTAGAAAACTTTGATGATGTCTCTCTAAGGGCTATTGAAATAGAAGATTTTAAAGTACACACATCAAGAATTTCCGCAGAGATGACATAATCCCAGTTCAGAGTATTTAGCATAAAATTGATGACTGCAATATAAAAAGGACTTAGTCTGAAAATGCAAAGAGAATGCTAATTTATTTTAAATGTAGTGAGATAAGCCATGAATTTCGTAGAGAGGGCGTTTTTTAAATATTTTAATCTTTTTCTTAACAATATAACTATGTACTTTTTTAACGTATATAATCCAACTCTATCATGAATTACTTAAAAACAATCAAAAAAATTCCCCGCCCAAATTCAAATTATATGTAAGAAAAGATAAAGCGGTGTTAAGATCTGTAAAATTCCGAAGAACCAACAGAATCAAAATAATTTCGACACAGTTAAAAATTGATATTCTTTTATGAAATTAATTAAAGTAAAACAACAACCGGTTTACAACACTATTGTGATTGTTTTGCATAGGCAGTAAAGAGAAAGTGTATAGCTGAAAAATGGTACGTTCACCACACAAAATAAGCTCACACCAGACCAACCCAATGGCACATATTAATATTTCAATTTAGCAATACAAAAAATCACCACCATTATATTATTACAATTACAACTTTCATACAAATTTTTACCATTCTCCATTAAAACTTTTCAACTACAAGACACACTTCAATATCTTAAAAAATTAGTATCCCTTTAAAGGTGAAACTGAAACTCCTTAACCCTTGGGGCAAGCACCAAGAACTGCGTTGTTGTAACCAAAGAAAACTCCGTCCAGCAGCAACGAAACCGAAAATCTTGCGATAAAACAAAAAAAGAAGAAGAAAAAACGCAGAAGAAGGAGCATAAAAACTGGGGTAACAAAATCCCTTATCGTTATTCCTGCGCACGCACGCGACCAGAATGGGGCTACATTACACAGTAGCTGCATAGGGATAGAGAAGCACAGTATCGTTGTAGAAAATATAGAAGCGCCGCGTTCTTGATGAGGCATATGCACCCCCAATACAGGATGCGGGAAATCAACAAAAATCGTAGCTCCAGCTACCCCTTGCGCCTTAGCAAAGCTTCCCCATTGGGGAAGTATCTCTCAACAGAACAACAAGAAGAAGAAGGCGAAATAAAAAAATGGATAGTACAGATTACATTGGGATTTAGCCCGTGGGTGACCAACTGAGGAAGTCAGCCCTAATCCCTTTTCCTCAACTATACAGAAATTTCCGCAAAAAGAAAATCCCCTAATTCCTTGCACATGCACACATCTCTATCTACATACAATCGCACAAATATAAAATCCCCCTTTTGTGTCATATGTTTTCAAATAGCGGCCATTTTGATACAGCATCAGCAGCAGCAGAAGAACGAATATAGAGGAGAGATGTAATCACAGCCAAAATTATCCTTGTGTTAGTATGTCCTTATTATAATCAGTTTTTGAAGCCATTTTTCAATACTTATGCATTTTAGAAGGATGCTCGAGTCGTATCGGTACACCGGGTGCAGTCTTTAAAGGGGAAGGTTTAATCGATACGTCATAAGGTGTATATGGAAAGTTGATAGAAGATGAAAACTGGCTTTCAGACATTCATTGGTGAAGTGCTGACTTTGAGGAAAAATCTATGCGAAAAAGGGGTGCTTTATGTTTAAGGGCTAACGAGGGGATCGGAGAGGAAGTTTAAAAAATAAAAATTGCTGATGGAAGTTGATGTGGAATGGGTGCATGCTATGGAAGTTTCCATTACTTTTAATGTGCTGACAGACCAAATAGAGAAACATCGTAATTGTGAAAAATTATAATTTAAATAAGAAAAAGCCTTTTCTGCTGCAGTCTTGAGTCGACATTTATGCTTACCGATATCAACGAGACAAAACATTAATAATAACATAAAATAATATTAAAGTTTCACCACTATCTACTAACACAGATTATACAATCATTTTTACCTTTAGTTAGAAAAAATAAAAAAATGCAACTCTCAATGTCGCAGCTGATTAGACAAACACAATGTCCAATAATAAAATTTATCGCTGTAGTTACCAGTAATGATTAAGACGTGATTGATGGATTGTGGTTCGTAATAAATGATGCAGGCTACTACGAAATGAATATAGTTTCTATTGTGTTTTGAAAATTTATCGAAAACTCTTTTTTGTTTGATGTACGAGTAAGTACAACTTTTGATAAAACCAACTTTATTCATAAGTGCACATAAATGCACCAGGACTTTGGTGTTATATTAGGGAAACATAAGAAATTATTTTTTAAAGGCTTTACAAGTTTCTTTTAGTGTCATTTCAACCGTACAAGCAAAAAGAGTTTTCTTTACACTTTTCATTAAAGACAAAAGTTGTACATTTTTTTATTATCCTACTATGGTACACTTTATAAAACATCATCAAATAATAGTGATGATGACTTACCATTGCAAATTAAATAGCAAAGATGTACGCTTTCCTTTTCTTTTCTTATTATAAAAATCATTAGCAGAAAATTATTACAATTTACTTATTCAGGGCTATAACCGTTGTCGGGTCCTGGTTTAGGTCATTCCTCCAATAAAATTTGTTCTACTCATTGCTGTCTCATTGCAAACGAATTTCTGCCATCCAATTGCAAAACGATTTCTTCGAAAATTACTCTTCACTCATACGAGGTAGATACTCCTACCAAAGGGCTAACAAATCGTTAATAGTTTGAGGGCTGTCGATAAACACCCTGATTCAGATCCATACGTAGATAAGTACTGGCACGACCACCAGCTTATACAGCAGAACTTTGCATGGAATGGTTTAGAACAGGGGTGGCCAACCCGCGGACCGCATGCGGCCCATCGCACGAAATTTTGCGGCCCGCGAGATTCAACACGATTTAACAAAATATTTTGTCCCAGTAGGAAAAAATACAAGTGCTTTGCTGCGGAGCAAATATAAAGCAGTAAGAGCTGCCTTCTGCTTCCTATAACAGCGGTACCTCAGCACAATCTCAGCAGATAACTTTAAAAGCTTTTTTACGAAACATAATAAAGTGCTGAGATCTGCGGACATGCAATGTTAAAATAACATGAAGCTTCTTATGGAGGGTAAGCGCTTCACTGCTTCAAAAAAGCGCTTTAAAAGGCCTTTCGAAGCGATTTTTTTCCTACTGTAGCTAGCCCTCTTTCACGTTACTATTGAAACAGTTCCAGAAAATCTGCAAAGGAACTACTAATTTTGATTTATAGGGCTATAATGAATTAAAAACTATTTTTAGCCCTCAGATTTAAAAATTGGTTTTTATAAGAAATATGTCACAAAAGAAAGTTTTGTAATTGGAGAGGTCTGGCACAAAAAGTTGTGAGCGCTTTTCCCGAGTAAAAATATGACTCGTCCGGTCTTAGCTTGAAACAGGCACGCACAGCATTAAAATGCCTGTTTGGCACCCAAAACAGGCTCAGTACGCCTGAGTAAAAATTCTACTCTCCCAAATTCAGCCCGATATTAATAAAAGACGTACGAAATAGTCCTTTTATAGACTAAAGGGAGTAAAAATTGGAGCTGTAAGAAATTGTATAGGACGAAGAAAATGAGCAATTACCTTGGCAATTACCTAGTGTGCCATTAGCATTCTCAATAGACCGGTTCTTGTTCGATTACATAGGTCAAGCAGCATTGGACGTGGTTAGCACTTAGTTGGGGGCCGCTTGGTAAAACGACACTCGCTTTTGGAATGGTCGATTATAAATAAATTCATATCTGCAACAGGCGCGGGCATACCTCCAAAGCGGAAGTAATTTTAGATTTTCATTCCTGTAGCACGCTTCCCGTCTGGCAGGCGCATTTGTTCGCAATGCGTGCTTGTTGCAGGCTCGCAAATGCTATTACAAAAATATAAACAACTAAATTGTTTTTACTCGGGTTGGTTGAACTTACATCGGCGAATCGCTCTTTTCGAAAATGAAATTTACAAAACATAAATATCGCTACGAAAAAGTGCTAAAACTGTACCAAATAAAGCCAATTTTAACATCAAAACTACATATAATTACCGTAACATAAAAATTGTTTGCACATTATTCATAGGAAACATTGCAAGATTTTTAATTTGGGAGAAAAAGGTAGTTGAAGTTGTAATTTTTGTTAAAAAACAAAATTTTAACTTTGGCAAGGTGGAATCGTTACTTTCACAATAACAGATACGTGGAAGTATTCTGCGTTCTTCATGGAAATAGGGTTACAAAAATACAGAAACTCTATCAAAAAAATTTCAAAGGGCCCTAGTGGCTACACCTTTATGATTTCCCCAGCCCCACATTCATACAATCTATTGTTTGTCTGACCAAAACCTATCAGCCGCCGCTCGCTTTGTAAACTGAGTATATCACCATGTATATCACCCCGGCACGCGCGATCATAATGCATTTTCAAAGTGGCCCGCGATAACATTTGGGTTGGCCACCCATGGTTTAGAAGCTTAGATATAAAGAGCTTTGGCAAACTATAACAGGCTTTGCTGACCGTTAGCAACCCTGCCCGTATTTCTGGATCAATGCTATTGTTGATTGCTTTGCTATTACTGGCCAAGTTGGATAAATGCTTGTCCTACTTCAAAATCATGCTCCTCTACCCTGACACTTACTTACTTACTTATGTACATATGTTCCTTTAATCCCTCATGGTACAGAGGGTGGAAACAGTTACCCTCCGTCCAGGAGCTCCAGTTGTCGCGGCCTCTGCTAATAGGGTTATCCTCCACGTTTTTCTAGGTCTTCCAACTCGACTCGAGGATTCCAGTCAAGGGGCTATTCTGGCTAGATTCTGGTTTTCGCGTCTCAAGGTGTGGCCAATCCAATTCCATTTCCTTCGCGGGATTTCTTGGCCAGCACGGCGCCATAGTTCTTCATTTCTAATTCTCTCTTGCGATTCAACAGCATTCCTCTTTATGCTTGTCCCATCTAGATAACATTGCTTTCTTCTGCCTTCCATCTTTAAAGTAATTTTTTGCTACTTATCTTGCTATCGCCTGTACGAGAAAGCCCTTTCCTGTTCGATAACCGAAGTCAGTATTCTGTCACAGTGGTATTGGATAGGAGGCAATGGAATAAAACCACTAGAGCTTGCAATCCGGCAATGCACTCAATGACAGAACCGTTGACAGCACAAACGGCTATCTATAATCGCTAGTCTTCCACATACAAAAGAGCTTTACTCTGGCTATGCTATTCTAGGCGGCCTTATAATCTATGAATAACATGTGCTCCTTGAGTTTTGAAGCTTTAGATATATTTCTGTCCTTGGCCTCAAGGTGAAAATTTGATAAGTTCTTGATTTGCTTACTTTGTACTTTTTTAGTCTAAACTTATGTCGAAAAGTACCAAAAAAAGATCATCAAAATTGCTTATAACTTCAAAAGGAAAGGCATAAGCATAAAAATTTTCTGGAAATTATTCGTAGCAAATACTCCAAGCTTTCTAATTTTGGAAAAAAAAGGTATGGTTAACTACGTATTTTGTGTAGAAAAAGGTAATTGAAGTTGAAATGGAAAAGTTAGTACGAGGAAATCGTCACTCTTTTAGATAGGATATTATATACATTTATAAGATATTATACATTTCCCTGTACCAATTGCCATTCATGAGATATCGCCGTTTTAAAGATTTAAAATACTCATATGCACTCATTCGCGACTTTTTTGTAGATAAACGGATAATTTACAAACTTTGTAAAAAAAATTTTATGATAAGATTGACCGTTTAAGATGTATTTGAAAAAAACTGATTCTTTGACCCTAAAACCCCTAAAAAGTGGGTTTACCGGGGTAGAAAATCGGTAGACCTCCAAGTGGTCGCGGCCAGACAATTTGAGGCCCTGTGCATAAATCCAGCGAGAGGCCCCAGAGAGTCCAAATAAGAGAGGTTGTGAACGGCAATGAGAAAGCTAACAACCTGGCAAAGAAGAGGTTGACTTCCGAATTCCGAGGCCATTAATAGAGAGAAACGATCGGGTGCCTTGAGCACGTGTGGGCAGGCTAAGGTGCATGAAGAGAGATCCTGGACATGCAACGGAGATCCCTCAGATGAGTTTCGGCACTATCCACAGGATACGGAAGTTCCAGGTATGAAAATAATGAGAATTGTTGTATATAACATGAGTCAGCTTTATACGAAAAACAAAGAGATTTATTCTGTCGCATTGATAAAAGCGAATCATAGTCGGAGATAACAATATGGAACGTGGACGGACGAATATTAGCTAATTCAAAAGACTAAACGTAAGGTTCTTGTGTGGTGGTGACTTAAACTTATTTTAGAGAAGTTGATAGTTTATTTGGACTCAGAGATAGGCTTAGCAAAAACCGTAGTATTTTACCATTGTTGAATTAATAAATTTTGATGCATTTATTACCAAAAACTTTTACATTTTCGAGATGGGTCGTGCTATTATACCAATCTTATTTAGCAGATTTAAACCGATCCGATTTCTGCTTGTTCTGATCTATGCACTCCTCGTCACATTGAAGTTCAAAAATTAAGATTGCATTACTCCCTAAATATGCATTTTTATGAAAAAAAGAGGTTTCAGATAAATTGCTTTATTTATGTTTTGCAAATCAAGAGCATTTTAGACGCATTTTTATTACCGGAAAGGAAAAAACGTCTTAAACGAACAAGATATCCACTGTTTAACAAAACTGAAAAAACTGATTGGAAATGTTTCATAAGTTTAAATTTAATATTTTTAACTTTAGAGATTACGAAGTGAAGATTACCAATCACTACAGAAGATGACCAAATTAAAACATTGATCAAAAATAACTCACAGTATACAAGGCATGATGCATAGGTAGCCACAAAAATCTTGGGTATTGGGCAACCATAATGTGGTGGTCTGAGATTCCACAATGAATTTAAATCGCAAAAAAAGTTTGCAATAATTTTCTACGACTTTCAAAGTTGATTACAAAAATAGTAGCTATATGTTTTATTACTGTCTTTCATAAAGAAATCAAATCTAAAAGCAACGATTAATCGCTGGTTCAGTGAATTCATACGTGGAATTATTATAAATTTTTGACCAGTCTCATTAACCAAAATAAGTGTTAATTCCAGCTTAGACGAGGACGTATTCATCAAGTCGCAAAAGCTTTTTCTGAAAGCTTATTGAAAATTCATGGCTGGCAAGCTAGACGATGTTATATTTGCGTTTTGGGTAGTTTTTCTTCAAATGCCCACACAAAGTATTTAACGCGTCTGGAAACGTATAGTCTTGTCTATAAATGGGTCTTATACCAGAAAACATCGATAAATGATAAAGAAAAATACAATATATGGTGAAACTCAAGCATTGGAAGAAATCATTGTTGAAAAGATCCGGAAAAGCCGCACAAGCCCTGGTTTATAGCGAAACGACTTGTTTTTATTCCAGCAAGAAAGCAAACTTATAATGCGTGGTCAAAGTTTTCTGCCACACTCAGAAAAGATCAGCAAGGTTGATGATTCACGGCTCAATATAACTCACTCAATTCAGGCCAAGGGAGGGATCACAGTGTACTTTACGGGGAATTTAGTCAATGCATTCAGCCGTGAATCATCACCCTTGCTGATTTTTCCTGATCCTGGTTGAGCCGAACAGTTCTTTATTTAATGTCTTTAAATTTAGTCGAGACACAGTGAGCCAAAGGAGTGTCAAATCTAGTATTTATTTTACGGAATAACCAATAATAACCCGCTAAATAAATGCAATCGTTGGAGTTGAGCAATAAGTTCAAAGTAGTACATAACACACGCATTAAGTGTTTTAAATTTACACTCTTTTCGCATGTTAAATATTAACATATTCTAAACGCGTAATAAGTGACTACACGATTTTACACGCGAAATGCTTTTTAAAATCACACACTTCGCAGTGTTGCTAGAATCAAACAGCGTGCATTTCGAAACCATTTCTTACAGAACTTGCGAGAGATTTCGGAGCTTAAAGTGATAGATATGATCCGATATCTGAATATGATAATTGATAGGCTGGATTAAAGTCACTCCAAGCACACTGACATGCGCTTATTTAAAGGCTTTTTACGAGTACTGCTATAAAACTTTGCTCTTTCAACGCTAATTATATCTACGCACTTGGTTCCTTGTAATTTCAAATCAGTTTCCATTTCCAGATCCCAGATGACGATGAAATCAGTCGAAATGCATTCTGAATTATATATTGTTTTTAAATTATTTTAATAAACAATTACGTTTAGTACACTCAAAATAAAGGTGTTATAATTTCCCCTTTTTTAACTGATCAAAAAATGTATCTGGTACCAAATTGTGGTTGAAGAATTTATATTTATATAGTTTACACGTATTATGGGCTACATCAAGAAGACTTTGTTTTTCAAACATTTATATTTTCTGATTGCATGAACAAAACTTGAGACACCCTAAAATGCATCACATTATTTATCTATCTCGACTCCACATTAAATTAAACTATTTTTTATTCTCTTTAAAATGCTGTGTTTAACCACACTTCTAAAACCTTGAAAATGTTTTTTGTCACTATAGTTTTAAACGTAAAATCTTGGTTTTATACACAGTTACAACCTCACTTAAATATAATCCACCACGTAAACTAGACCTTGATTGTTCCAGATTCTAAGCCCAAATGGCCATGGTCACGACCTATGCAAGAACGAACGTTCCGATCTCACACTAGCTACAAAATCCTCTAAAAACACCAATTCCATACAAAGCATATCCCTTAGCATCCTAGATTCAAGAATGATTGATGACCTTTCGACGTGCAACTCATAATGCTGCGTTATCCTTGCAGCAGGGCGACGTCCTGCCAGAACTAAGGCTGCAGGATAGGTACAATACCGTCCAAGTTCAATGCCTGGAACGCCGCTTGGTGCACTTAAAATTCTGACTCTGCGAGGAAAGTAGTGTACGGCAAGGGCATGAGGTCCTTCTCCCTTATTGAGATTTGCTGCACATCTGTAGGAAACAATTCGAAACAGTGCCCCATAGCTGAGGAACTAGTGAATCTGGAACTTAAAGTGTCAAAAGGATGTAATTTATGACCCGGATCTGGTTTTAGGGTGAAGCAGACTTAAAAGGGAATGAACTGGTGGTGATGGAGTTTAGTTTTAATTCAGGTTTATAATAGCGCGTTTTATAGGTTTGCCTCAGGGATTCCAAAAAGGATATTTTAAAGGTAATTTCATTTGCTGGGAATCATTACATCTCTTTCTAAAGAAAACGAATTAATAAACAGACTTTTCATTTACACCGTTGAGTATAAACTGAACAACTAATATAATTGTTTAGAAATTGATGCAATCGCTATGATTCTTTCTTAACAAGACACAGCTAGGAGGCAAAATGACATTCTAAAGCTCTAAACATTAAAAATGGAATGTTCAACATCGATTCCAAGGAACATGAGAAACATCAATATTAAGTCATTTTCCAAAAGGAAAAACGTCTAGAGAAATCTGTCTTAAAACGTTGCCAAGTTTTCTGGTGGATTTATTAACTTTATTTTATTTTTATCTCTCAACAGGTTTTAATTAAATTCGGAAACACATTCAACCCAATTCACAAAGCCACGTCCGAGTAACATAGAAACACGTTCAAAAGTGACAAATAGACACCTCGTTCGTTCGGTTATCACTGAAATGGCGCCATTACATTTATCAGATACACAAGAGTCGTATATCCATTTTATACAACAACATGAAAGTAGCAAGGGCTTAAGAAAAAAATCAAGACGTGCAGGCGGCTACAAAAATGTTTTATGTAAGAAAAAATGGATATCAGAGGACAAAGCAAATCAAATATGATTAAAAAACGTGGAATCTGAGTAAATAAGAAAATAAGAAAACAAGACAACAACAAAAACAGAAAGAGTTTATATTATCATCATACTCTCGTCACGTTATATTTAGTTCTACATACATGAAATTTTCTAGCTTATTAAGTTTGGATTTTAATTGGGAGAAAAATAGTGTAAGAAAATGTTACCTTTAAGTAAACGAAGCGGTAGGTCGCGTGCACATTAAACAGCACCTAACATATGCAAATAATCAAAAGTGTTCACCATAGGACCGCGATGAGCGTTACAGCGGAGCGGTGTTTTCACCGCTTAAACAATATTGATTGTGAGCGGTGGCGGTGATAGACACAATTTAATTGATGCTTTTATTAGCAAAATATGTATTGTTTTTCATTTTTATTTAAATATATTAAACTAGCTGGAACCGATTGCTTAGAGCGCTTCAGGATACACTATGTTCAATGTTTTTCCATTTGTTGCTAGAATGTCAAGATTTTCCGATTTTCCAACTCTTGAACCAGCCTACATACAGCTAACCGGGAAATGACACTTTTTTGGCAAAATTGGTCCGCCATATTGGTCAAACAATTTTGAATTTATAAGTTTTGATCATAAATTTGTTATTTGCGTCCTTAAAAACTCCCATATAGCGATTTTCATTAGAATCTGAATACAATTGGCAAACTCTTCGGCCATATTAGTGAGGCCATTTTTAATACAAGGTTTGATTATAAATTCGTTATTTGCTACCTTAAAAATCCCCAGGTACCGATTTTCATTGGGATACAATTTGCAAATTCGTCGGCCATATTGGCGCGGCCATTTTGAATTTATAAGTTTTGACCAAAAATTCGTTATTTGCGAACTTATAAACCCCTAGATACCCACTTTATTTGGAATCGGAACATAATTAAAAAAAATTCGTCCGCGATATTGGCACGGCCGTTTTGAATTTATAATTTCTGATCATAAATTCGTAATTTGTAACCTTAAAAAAATCCTAGATATCGATTTTCATTGAAATCGGAACACAATTTGCAAATTCGTCGGTTATTTGCGACCAATTTCAACCATATTTTTGCTTCCATTTTGAATTTCGGTCATATTTCAGTGGCCATTTTGAATTTCGATGATCTGAAAAATAAATACACTGATAACCCCGGGTCTCCACTAGAAATAAAGTATTGCCTGCAATTTCGAATTGCAATGAAATTGCTCGTCGAGATGCCCATATTATCTCTGAAATATTGCATGCAATTGCAATATGGGCATCTCGACGAGCAATTTCATTGCAATTCGAAATTGCATGCAATACTTTAGCCGTGTTTTTTTAATGAACTATATAGTTCTTCCCCATACAAATCTGAAAACCCAGGTTTTATCGAGGTTTTTATCCAGGTCTTGGGACATTTCAAAATTTCCCTTTATTTTCGGAATGTAGCATACTTACCGGCTGTCGGAAAAATGTCATTTAAAATAAAAACAACATAGAAGTGACGAGAGCATATTTGAAGGCACGAGGAAACAAATAATTTATTTTTTAGAAACTTATTCATTATTTTCTAGAGGGGAATTCGTGTAACAGTTGTTTACTGACACGCAACTTCGGATTAATTTTAATATATTTAAAGCACTGAAGATGGCGCTTACTGAAATTTCCCTTGTCGTTTTTTTAATGAACTGGATCGAAGACCTATATAGTTCATTAAAAAAACACGGCTTTTATTTCCAGTGGAGACCCGGGGTTATAGAGCTTTATATTGGCGAAAGAATTTTTAAAATCGGTTCGGTAGTTTTTGAGTGTATCCGGAACAAACAAACAATCAAATCTTTTCTCTTTATATAAAAGTAAGTAATAAGTAATAGATTAGTTAGTTTCACCTTAGTTTTTACAGCTAATCAAACATGTAAAAAGTTGTTTGCAAAATGATTTCGAATATTTTCCGCTACCCTTTGTGCATTACGAAATCCACATGTCCTTAAAGCTCTCAGTTGAAATTAAATTTGCAGAGTAATAACGTTTCATTTGTTGAAAATTTTGTAGATCACTATCGCCATCCATTTTTCTTATCACATTATGCAATAAGCAAGCACATCTTATTAATACAACTGCCTGTTCTCGGCAAACTTCGTTATCTTTTCCCAAGACGCGCCATTTAGCTCGTAAAATTCCAAATGCATACTCAATGCATTTTCTAGCAGTTGATGAATGATTATTAACATTTCCTGTTATGGTATTTGAGGATATGGCCTTAAAAGGTATGATTTGAGAGGGTATGCCTCATCCCCTATCAAAACTTGTGGCGCTTCGATATTGGTTCCAGGTAACAGACGGTTAGGCGGCCAATTAAACTGTTGCCTTTCAATTAATTTAAACTTAACTAAACTTAAAATTTAGCTAACTCAAAAATTGCATTAATCAATTTATTACCGCCTATGACATGCCCGTGTAAAAGTAATTCATTCTTTACGTGTATGGTAATCCGAAGTGGAATCGATTTAGATTCGTTAGAAATTATTCTGCCTGCATAACTTGTAATCAATTCAAAAGCGATTACATGTCACGTTTTTACGTTGCAATTTAATCTTTCTGAAACATAAGAAATCATATTTGATTCTTTTCTGCATTACCAGTAATTAAAAAAGGAATCAATTGCTTACTTAGCTATTAATTCTGAACTGATTCTTCTGGAATCAGTTCAGTTTTCACAACTGGGGTATTGCCTGTCTGTCTACTTCGCCAGTTGGGAACAGAATGCATTCAGAATTGATTCCAGTACATTGGAAGTGATTCCACTTTAGATTCAAAGACACGTAGAGAACCGATTCTTTTTACTTTGGGATATCATAGGACGGAACCAATTCATTCCTCTCTGCATTCCATAGAATTGGTTCGGAATTGATTCTTTAGAATTGATTGGAAATTGTTTTACAGCAGTGAACTGGGAATACATTCGATTCCCTTCTGCATTCTCCAGAATCAGAAAAGGAATCAATTGGTTCCTTCGGAATGTATTCTGAATCAATTCTTCTGGAATGGGTTCTTCTTTTCCCAACTGGGTCTTTGCTTTTAACTACACCACGATGCAAACGAGAAAGCTAACTACACGATTTAAAATAATCCCCCAGGATACTACATAAACTTCTTTTGTTACCTAAGGACCCATTTAATTTAGTTGGTCTTTGGGGTCATCCATAAATTACGTGAGGCGTTTTTGGGGATTTTTCGACCCCCCCGGTAAATGTCGCTTCCCTCGACCCCCTTGACCTTTCCGAATTATTCCAAGTATTTTTTGGCTGAAAAGTGATTTTTGGAAACTTTAACCTTGAATAACTTCGAAAGGGTTTGGTTTTCGAAAAAATGACATGAGAGCTTTTTGTAGGGTTTGTAGGCTTTTTGTAGTTTTTTTTTTTCGAAAAAAAAACCAGTTTTTGAGTGATTTTTTTGCCAAAAACTTATATCTCCGGCGGCCATGTTTTTTTGTGATTCCGAAATTGTTTTCTAAAAAAGTCCCAAGGAAGCTGTGGTCCAATTTTCAGCCATTTTGGAATTTTGTCTCCTTAATGCTGTAAACATAATTGGGGCGACCGACGCAACTACTTTCGCAAAAACTGTCAAATACCAATAGAATATACGTCTGCATATGAGCGTGCACATAAATTCGACCACGGCTACGGCCACGTCGCTAACCACGGCGGCTCAATCAATCTAATTTCTATGTTGTAGCTATCGCCTGTCAAAGATGTTTATCTACGAGGTTATGTTTTCATAATTTGTGTGTATTTTTTATTTTGAGGTTTGATTAAACAAAGCCATTGTTATATAATTGGTGCAATATTTTGTATATTGCTTATTTTTTTCACGATTATATCAAAAAATATTTCTTCACAACAATAAAAAATCAAAAATTAAGTCGCCAGTGCTCCAATTATGTTCACAGAACGAATTTCAGCCCGGAAATCGCTGTTGCCGTCGCCACCGCCGTGGTCGTGGTTCCAATTGTGTTTACAGCAGAAAATGCTTATTTCCCCGGACTAAAAATGACGAATGAAATGACAAATGCTGCAAACGTGTCGAAGCAAAAAGGAATAAGTGCGTGGTTCGATCACAAAACAAACAGAAGCTTAACGGATGAAATTTTAATAGTTATAAAATAATAAACGATAAAAAAAATTGTTGTTCGCAGTAATACATTTTTTTCTTTCAAACATTACACAAAAAATACTTAGGTACAGACGATAATACAAATTGCGCACGCTTGTTTTTCTTGTAGTCGAACATAAAAAAAATTTAATCATTTATAATTATTGTAATATAGGGTGGGTCAAAAAAATCAATTATTTTTTTTTACAAGTGACACGGAAAAATGGGTTTCTGGACACCTTACAAAAATTCTCACTCAACATGAGCTCTTAATTGTAATAGGAAGATCCTCCGCATCGCAGTTTTTTATTTTTTTCTCAGTCCAATAGAAAAAAATGCATACCTCATCATTAATTGATTGTACAGAAAAATGTTTTCGGAGAATTTTGTAGGAAATTTAATGCTCTACAGAAAAGGTATATTATATTTTTTCTGTAAACCTCACCATTTGGAAGATATGGAAGATTTTAAGATTTTAAGACAAATTTCATTTTTGTTTCGGTAAATCTACAGTATACCATGACCACCTCCGATTTTGATGAAATTTTCACACAATGTACAGTTAACTATGCACAAATCAACTACGTTAACAAAAAGTGTCGCTCAAGTCCCGTTTCGCTGTAATTCCACTTCAAATTACCGTAATTCCAATAATTGAACAGGTGATAACTCCTATGTTATTTCACCAATATTGATGAAATTTCCACACATTTTGACGTGGACAATTTATTTTTTGGAAAAAAATTGGCACTTATACACCGTTATCTTTTTATTTAACAAAAATGATATTTTTCTTAAAATAATCAAACTAAAATCTTCAATATCTTCCAAATGGTGAGGTTTACAGAAAAAATATAATATACCTTTTTTGTAGAGCATTAAATTTCCTACAAAATTCTCCGAAAACATTTTTCTGTACAACCAATTAATGATGAGGTATGAATTTTTTTCTATTGGACTGAGGAAAAAATAAAAAAGTGCGATGCGGAGGATCTTCCTATTACAATTAAGAGCTCATGTTGAGTGAGAATTTTTGTAAGGTGTCCAGCAACCCATTTTTCCGTGTCACTTGTAAAAAAAAAATAATTGATTTTTTTGACCCACCCTAATAATTATTATAATTTGGCAAAGAAACTAATTTTTTACTTTTTCGTATGGATTTTTTGCTTAATTATTAAATATTTTTAATTTGAAAATTTTTAATTTTTTAATTTTTGTAATTTATTTTATTTATTAACGGAGGTAGCATTTTCGTATTAACAATACATAATTGAACACAGTCCATTTGGGATGACGCTTTTTGTGAGAGTTTCAAATTTCACAATCGACTTTAGTTATTATTCTGCACAAATGGAAAATTTACAGTTTTAATTAGTTCAAATTTAAAAGATTTTCCGGCATTATACTATCTCCATTTGCAAAATTAGTAGAAATGGAAATTTTCAGAGGGTTCAAAACGAGCTTTATTACAGATTCAGATCTTTACTAAATAAAGCGTATAAAAATAGTCAAGACAATTTTCGTTCGACATTCGACACATAGATGGAACATATGAACTATAAACAATATTTTTCTAAACCAAGTAAGCTCCAACAAGAAAGCTCTAATACAAAAATTACGAAGGAATTGATTTCTTAGTTTTTAAAAAAAAATTAGTTATAGCCATCATTAGCAGCAAACTACCATGGCACGGGCAGCACTGCTAATTCCCCTTCTCCCATTTTCTACAGCAGAGCGTAAATCCCACTTCTTAAAAAACCTAAGCAAAAGTTTCAGAAACCGTTATTGCTTGTGCTAACAAAAAAGGCAGACTATCATTTTAGGCATAAACGCAATCAGTTAAAAATGTGTTGTTGTTCGATATTTTACTACTTTACATTACTTTTAATAAAATTGGCGAAATATATTTGTCGAAAAGGTTAAAAATAAAATGGAGAATGTGAAAATTCCTAACGGTGTACTGTGCTGTCTGTTATATTGTTTTACAGTTTTGAAGCAGTCGAGAAATAAAAATGGTGATTTTTAGTTTAAAAACTTTAAAATTTGGATTACCTTTTTCTTAAAATTTACAGAAATACAAAAGAGTACATTTGTTTGAACTAAATAATATTAACTAACTATGGTCCAAAAATGTGTACAGAGTTGTACCAATGTCGACAATCAATCAACAAAAAAACTTTAATTAGGTAAGAATTGAAATTGTAAAAAAGACTTTTAAAAATGGTTTCTTTATTGAAATTATATTTTTTATAGTTTCTTGATGTTTGTGATGTTAATTGTAATGTCGTCCGTGAAGAAATATATAAAATCAGGCACTTTTTTTGGTAAGTCGTTTTAAGATTTTAAGATTTGCAAACGTTTTAACTAACTAACAGTTTAACTAAGAGAATTTAGTTTCAATTTCTAAAGCTTAATGCAATGAGATAAATTCATTTTTTTAATATTCATAAACTGAACTTTTGTATAGTCCTTCCTTTTTCTTGTAGTATACATCTTAGAATAAACTTTTGTCCGTTACCAAACATTCCTGGGTTATGCACTCCCTCTATTTTCAACCATCCGCTATCCTCAAAAGCACGTCGAGAATTCGTAGGACATATGGTTCTTGGTCATTCCATAAACCCTGTTTCCTATATAGGATTCATTGGACTTTCTTTCTTATTTCTGCACTCGTTCTGATTACATTCTAGCTACATATATATCCTGCCCACCTTTCACGTGTGCCTTAAGGAATTTAATAATGGCTTTCTCTTTCATAAGATCATAAAAACTTCTCTGATAAATCTGTATACGAGTTGGACATTGATATTTATATTTTAGGTTTGCTATATTTGCTTTTTTGCCTTAGTTTACATTTCAGCACCATATACTTGTATAGCTTTTATAAGGATCTTATACATAGTCAAATTTCTCGATATTAATCTTGATTTACAAAGCTTGGAATATCCGTACAAATCTCTATTAGTAGCTTGTATTCTTTCCATTACACTATTATATTATTCTAGTATTTATTTGCAATTACTTACCACTTCAAAGTTATATTCAGCTAACCTCAAAAAAAATGTGATACGCTTGCATCTAATCTCGAAGTAATTATACAGTTTACCTTGATTTACGTTGAGTCCAATTTTTCTTGCATTTTCTTCCAGTATATGCTTTAACCATACTTCTATAATTTCTCGCTACAACTGCAACATAATCGGGCTATGGGTATATTTGATATGATTGATTTGCTCCCGTTTAAATAGAGATTTTATTACATAGAACATTTTAATATAGTATAAGTTGAATAATAACATTGATAACACAATCACATCTGTTAGTATGGGGAATGACTAATGTCTTCTTCTGTTTTATTACTTTACCTTGGACCTCTTTTAGGGTCTGCATTTGGTTGAAGTGGCGAGGCGCCTTACTCTGTGCTGACCTCCAATTAGCACATTATCCGGGTTTTGATACCACTCATTTCCATGACCACTAGGCTTTATCCATTTTGTAGCATCCAAGAACCGTTTCAAGTACGTTGGATGCTGTGCTGCTATATCCTCAAGCACGCTCAGTATATGGCTGTCAAATAAACTGTGCCTGGAAGAGCACAATAGTTTCTTTTTAATTTGGATCCTTGCAGCTACGGCATGGCATGATGTGTTGAATGGGATGCGCATTCTTCATGCATGTTCTCCTATTGGCTAGTGTCCACACATACAGCTATGGCTAGGCTCGTGCGGGATAGCTTTAGAAGGGGCATCCATGCTTGAGAACCCTCCCTTGCTAGTTCCTTTGGATATTCCTATGGCCTGGGTGAATTTCACATTTCTGCATATGCATTCAAGAAGTCCGTCTGCGCATTTCTTGACTAGCTTTGATGAGATCAGGGTGGAGTTGACAGCCAAGATGGCAGCTTGGCTGTCAGCTACCATCCCCATATTCTGTCTTGTAGAGCTGTCTTATCTAGCTAGTTGACAAGCCCTCCATTTCTGCTTGGAAGGCACTGATCCGTCGCGTAGTCGGAATTTTTTTGGCTAGATGATGAGTCTGATTAGTTTTGATTCCCACAGTACTTTACACATACTGTCGCACTTGACACTTTTAGGGTATTTACATACAATTAGCACATTTTTCTATGTTTTGTTACATCATGAAAATCTGGTCAATAGTTGACCTGTTTACTTTTAATTCGCCATTGGTATTCACGGTCATGCAGTTTGATAGCATTCGCCCTTCCGGAATATCATTTATAATGTTGTGAATTATTAAATGTGCCCGCCTAAAACCAACGGCCAGCTATAGCCATTCGTTCTCAGCCTCAGCGCAGCGGCAATGGCGCATTTCCCTACCTTAAGGTGTAGGGGTACCAAATTGAGAAGTGTGAATGGCCGATGGCCCCGGCGATAAGAAGGCAGAATATTTTTTAAATTTTTCTTAATTTAGTTATAAAACAGAAGTTATTGGCCTCACCCAAAGATTACTTGGAAAGTATGTATTCCTATTCTCTCTTTTAGGACAGCTACCAGTGGTCACTGCTTGGAGGTTATGATCGCAATTCCATCAGTCCAAAATAGTTACGGCACATGGGTTAATGCGGATTCCAATCAAGGACCAGCCTGTTTGGCGAGATTCTCGTTTTCGGGTCGCACCATAATTCTTCTATTTTAATTCTATCTTGCTAGCGGATTTCTCGGATACTCGAATGTGTTGACGAAAACTTGGGTGACGTTCCATGTTTCGCAACTTTACAAAATATCTTCCTTAACGTTAGAGTTGAATAGCCGCGATTTGGTTTGAGTTGAGCCCTCCGCTGATTTCTATATGCGAGAAAAGCATGAATATGCGGTTCTTGCTTTATTTATTCTGGAACTGACGTCATCTTCTGCCCACCATTTCCGGTAATAATAGCTGCGATCCATTGGGCAATTTTTTCTACTCGCAAGTACTTGCGAGTACATCACCAATGGAGCACGATTTTTGACAATTACCAGTAAAATGTATCTGCCCAAAAACAAGAGCAAGGGTAGTTGCGAGTACCTAGCAGCAGTTTTGAGTAGTTTACCAGTCCCAATGGATTGAAGCTAATGTATATTAGGGGTATATTGAGGGCCCCTCAAAATATTCGAATGGATGAAAAACGGGGAAATGTGAAGTTTCAGGAAAATCCGAAGACATTTGAATATGCAATTTCGAAAAGGGCAGATGTCTGAATATTTAAATTGTTCAGGAAATGAAAAAACTAATCATTTTCTAAAGAAGTTAGAATATTTAGAAAATTTATTTTTGAGTTACATTTTGGGGCCAATTAGCAATCGAAAGTTACAAAAAGATTTGGATTTAACGTTATTATATATGTAAATTTATGAGATATGCCCTTTTCGAAATTCACGGTATTGGGTAAGCAAAATTTAGAGAAAAAAACCATATAAATTTGGCGAAACCTTTATTTTAGGTATCTAAAGACTTAAAGTAAAGATAATTAATAGATATTCTTTAAAAATCTTTTTCTGCAGGCTACTGGTTTCTATACGGGTTTAAGGTTGGAGAGTGTGCAATTGACCTGTGGGCAATCGCTCAGTTTCCAACCTAAAATCTGTACGGAAGCCTAGTTTTTGCTATAAAATTGTTTTATTTAATGAACCAATATTGGATAAAAAAATAATTGATGTAACCTTTTGCTGCAAGTCTCTCCCGTTCGTTGGCCTGATATACATGTCTACCTTAGTGGTTTACATGAGGTAAACCTCTTATTTTAGCGGTTTTTATGACAATGTGTTTATATTTCTCGGTGTTTCTTACTCCTCTTTTCTTTTTTTCGGAATTTCATTGTCAGAATCAGAAGAACTGTGACAGCACAGCGATACGTGTTTACTAGCAACTTACAACGCAATGACTGATAGATAATGCAATATGTTTGTTGTATTAAATCACGTGAACAAAAGAGACAAAATTATTATGGTGGTTAACGGTCTTATGTTAAGCAATAAATGCGAAAGGGGCACATCTCTTATAGATTTGTGACATTTTCGAAATTATTTGGGGTCACGACATGACGTCAACTTTTTTTTTTATGTGGAAGACTAGAACTCAGGGAAAGGGAATACTAGATATGTGCCCTTTTTGATCATAATAGGTACAGGGAAGCATTTAGAACACACTGATATCAAAAAACGTATTGGTCAAAAAATGCGAGATGTGACCTTTTCGAAATTGCATATTCATTTAGAGGTCGCTCACGGCGGTAAAAGTTTCGAAAAATGTTATGTCAGTAAATTATGTTTTGTAATATACGCTCCAGTAAATATGCAATATTACCAAACATAATTTACTTCAAGTAATATTGCATAAATTTACTGTCCCGAAGTGCATTTTTCAGTCGTTTTTTATGTATGTATTTCATATAGACCCTATTTTGTTACCACTGGAAAAATATGTTTTTTATAGGAAATTTTCCGGGAATACGGTAACATTTTTTAAAAATTTTTAAAAAATGGCGAACTAATAGTAAACTGAATTTTAAATAACAAATTCTAATTTAAAACTCTTTTTACAACTTTTAATACATAAATCCTTGATTCAACTGGATACGATGAATAGAAGCGAAATTATAGCGATTTGAAAAAGTGTATAACAGGCGAGTGACGCCCTTATTTTTGAAAATATTAACCGGAAAGAAAAAGAAAAAATATGGGTCGGCTTATTTTGTATAGGAGCTTCGTAAAAAAAATTTGAAGCAAATCAAAAATGTTGATTAATAAAAATGTTCGATTTGTAAAAGAATACCCCATTAGATATTAAAATGTTTGTTTTTTTTCATCAATACACATTTTATAAACCTTTCCAACAAGCCAAATTTCAAATAAAACGGTTGACAAATAAGGAAGTTAAGGTCATTTATATTATAGAAAACCACAAATTTTAATTTTTATCAGATATTAAAATGTTTAGTTTTTTGGCCATAACTTCCTTATTTGTCAACCAATTTTTATGAAATTTAGCTTGTTGGAAAGGTTTATTAAATATCTATTAATATTTTGACCCTTGGCGGTCAAAGTTTCGGTGATTTTTTTAAATTTTTTTCCGTTTACCCACCCCTGAAATATATTAACCAACCCTGACCTTAAGATATTAATAGATATTTAATAAACCTTTCCAACAAGCCAAATTTCATAAAAATCGGTTGACAAATAAGGAAATTATGGCCAAAAAACTAAACATTTTAATATCTGATAAATATTAAAATTTGTGGTTTTCTATAATATAAATGACCTTAACTTCCTTATTTGTCAACCGTTTTATTTGAAATTTGGCTTGTTGGAAAGGTTTATAAAATGTGTATTGATGTTTAGAGGGTCAGGGTTGGGTAATATATTTCAGGGGTAGGTAAAACGGAAAAAATGCAAAATATCACATTTTTCGAAACTTTGACCGCCGTGAGCGACCTCTAAATGTCTTCGGATTTTCCTGAAACTTCACATTTCCCGGTTTTTCATCCATTCGAATATTTTGCGACTTGCAAAAAAATCAAAAAAGTTGAAAATAAGGGCCACCCTAATGTATATATCGAGTTTACAGGATTTATCTACCAATTCCACGTTATGGTTATTCAGCGTTGTGCGTTCAATGGTGTTTGCATTTATCCGCATTTCTTTAGTTTTATTTAGATCTAGGAAGACTCTGAAACTAGGAACTACTTTCTGTCGATAAATTGTTTAACATATTTTCAAGTCTTGATGTCTGTAGGCCAGCAAACAGATATCATCCACGTAGTCCAGATAAGGCGGTCTAGGAATCCCCATTGTATGACACCTGTTTTACTGTCTATATTGCTGACAAGGATGTCGTTTATTACAAATTTTTAATTCTCCTTATGGAGAACTTTGCATTTTGAATTTTTGTACCCAAGTATATAATAGACATCTACAGTTGTTGCATATTGTTAGGTCCCTTTGTTTCGTTTTTTTACTATGATACCTTCCGCATCCGAAAGGTTTCTATTTCCAGGATTGGGTGTGGCGCATCTCCTATGAGGCTTGAGCTTATTTTCATACACTACAAATTAATGCCACATTCCGTTGATGGCTGATCATCAAATGATGCTATGGGCATCTCCATATTCATAGAATAGCATTGGAGAAAATATAGTAGAGAAATCCATTTCTGAAAAAAAGTCCAAACTTTTTAATTTCCAGCCATAGGGATGGAAGGCCATAATTGAAATCCTTTCTATCCAAGTTGCCATCAGTGTTCACATGAAAATGCTCATAGCGACATACATAATGTAAGCGTTGTGTGGTTCACTAACTATAAATCGAAGAGACGACTGATTCTTGTTAAACATCTTAAACAACAAATACATGAATGCCATGGGCTGTATAAGTAGTAGGTCCCGTTCATGAAAAGTTTTGTTAATAGAAAATACTAAATATTTTATACAACTAAATAAATATGAATCTTGAAAGAAGAAATACAAAACTTGGACTCATTTCAAGGATTCTCAATTCTATAAAACTAGAATCTTATTCCCAATTTTTAATTTAAAAATAATACAACACGTTTCTTTTTTTACTAATTTTAGAAACTCATCTTGACACCGACCAAAGAAAACGTCGCAGAACAACATTCTCCAATTCGCAAATACTTGAGCTAGAACGAGAATTTCGTAATGGCAATTACTTAAGTCCACATCGTTTGGGAGAGATATCAAAGAAATTGTCCTTAGGCTCAACACAGATAAAAATTTGGTTTAAAAATCGAAGAAGAAAATCAAAAGTACGAGAAGATACATTAAAGGAATATAAAAAATTTATAGAGAATGAATCAAATATACAAGTCGGAGTAATGAATCCTTTTTGGGGTATTACAAATATTGACATTAATGAGAATAACGTTAGGCACACAAAAATGTCGGATATATCGACCGGATTCGATTTTTATAAATTACCAAATAATAATAATACAAATTCGTACAGTAATGAAGGTAGTAACTTTTCACAGATTATGTATTCATCAAATGGATTTACACCGCCAATGTGGGGCTGTGCTATAAGCGCACTTTAGGCATGGTTTGGCATCAATTGGCTAATAAACAAAACTTGGATTTTATATAATATATTATTTTTTAGTATTTATTTATTAATTTAAGAGGAAAACTTTTATTAGTTTGTAAGATTATTTATATTTAAATTATTAAAATATTTATTTTTTATGTATATCTGCAGATATTGTTAAGATTTTTTAATTTAATAAGTTTAAAAATAAAATTTTTAGACTTAACGCTAACAATTAACAAATTCTCTAACTAAACAACAAATTTTTAAGCTTTTTATTGAATTACGTGCGCCATAATTCACTAGGAAGCTTAACTTACCGATCGAATTTTGTTTAATTAGAAAATTTCTTATTGATATTTGATAATAATTTAGAAATATTTTCACAAATCTGAGTGATTAAAAGTAATCGATGAAACCCTGATTTACAAAACAAACTAATACAAAATCAACCAATTAGTACCTTTTACCGGATTTACTATATAAAATTGCTGCTTGAAAACATCTTCTTTAAATTATGCGCCATGTAAAGAATTTTTGAATAAGTAACAAGTAAAAGAAAGAATGAGGAGATTTAACAGCATTGAAATGAGTACATATATCAATAACCTAAAACAATCATGCTTAACTTTTAATAATTTTGTTATATTTTGAATAAAATTTTATCGTAAAAGTGAAAAGCATTATCACCAAATATGACCACTACTAACTTGTGTCACCATTATAAATTTGAATTTCGTCTTTTTTAATAGTTTAAGTAAAAAAAGATAAGAAATTTCAAATTTATTTGCTTTACAAACTAACTACTCCGAATTGAGAAGAATATTTCCAGATTATTTTCCTTAAGCTGTAAGTTTTATTCTTAGCCATAAGTCTAATTTAAATTTTTGTAATAGTTTTATGCGCATTAAATTAAGATAAACAAAATTATTACGAAATTTGTGAACTTTTTTAAATTTTTGAGTTGTGTTGTGTTTTTTGCTAGTGCGTAATTTGTAGCCACAAAGGTGGCATATCTTTGGCATAAAGCCATAACACCTTAAATCGTAATTAAGAATTTTAAAGGAGGTGAATTTCAAATTATAAATGCCTTTGTGAAAAACTGTTGTTATAGAACATGGGTGGCCAACCTAAATGTTATCGCGGGCCACTTTGAAAATTCATTATGATCCCGCGGGCCGGGGGCTAAACATGGTGCTAACACTCAGCTTACAAAGCGGCCGGCTGTTGATAGGTTTTGGTCAGACAAACAATAAATTATATGGGTTTGGGGGTATGGGAAATCGTAAAGGTGTAGCCACAAGGGCACTTTGAAATTTCTTTGATAGAGTTTTACATATCATCCTCTATTTTTGTAACCTTATAAACTATTTCCATGAATAAGGTAAAAGTGTACTCAGAATACTCCCATCTATCTATTATTGTGAAAGTGACGGGTCCACCTTGCCAAAGTCCAAGTTTTGGTTTTTTTTTAACAAAAATTTCAACTTCAACTACCTTTTTCTCCAAAAAATAAGTAGTTAACCTATATTTTTTTTGAAAAATCTCTTGCAATGTTTCCTATGAATAATGTCCAGACAATTTTTATGTTACGGCAGTTATAAGCAATTTTGATGTTAAAATTGGCTTTATTTGGTACATTTTTAGCACTGCAGGTTTTCGTCAGAGAATATGGAGCGATATTTATTTTTTGTAAATTTAATTTTCGAAAAGAGCGATTCGCAGATGTAAGTTGAACCAACCCGAGTAAAAATAATTTAGTTGTTTATATTTTTTTAATAGCATATGCGCGCGCAACAAGCACGTATAGCGAACAAATGCGCCTGCCACACGGGGAGCGTGCTACACGCATGAAAATCTAAAAATGCTTCCGCTATAGAGGTATGCTCGCCCCTGTTGCAGATATGAATTTATTTATAATCGACCATTCCAAAAGCGAGTGTCGTTTAACCAAGCGGAAGCCCAACTAAGTACTAACCACGTCAAACGCTGCTTGACCTACGTAATCGAACGAGAACCGGTCTATTGAGTATGCTAATTCCACACGTTATGGTCACCAACGTAATTGCTTGTTTTCTTCGTCCTATACAATTTCTTACAGCTCCAATTTTTACCCCCTTAAGTCGAGAAAAAGACTATTCCGTACGTCTTTTATTGGTAGCGGGCTGCATTTGGAAAAGTAGAATTTTTACTCAGGCGTACTGTGCCTGCTTTGGGGACCATAGACCATACAGGCGTTTTAACGCTGTGCGTGCCTGTTTCAGGCTGAGAACAGACGAGTCTTATTTCTAGTGGGCTCACAAATTTTTGTGCCACGCATCTCAAATTACAAAACTTTTCTTTTGTAACATATTTCTTATACAAATCAATTTTTTAAATCTGAGGCCTGAAAATGGTCTTTAATTCATTATAGCCCTGTAAATCATTTAGTAGTTCCATTTGTAGATTTTCTGGAACTGTTGGAATAGGAACGTTAAAGAGAGCTAGCTACATTTTTTATTTTTCGTATATTGTGGAACCTTCTAGTGCAAAATATTTTGTTAAATCGTGTTGAATCTCGCGGGCTACAAAATTTCCTGCGCAGGACCACATGCGGCCGCGGGCCGCGGGTTGACCACTCCTGTTATAGAAAGAAGACTATATTTTCAAAAGGGGTCTGTTCTTTTAATCGAAGTAGTGGCCCCTTTCTCTTCTGATTCATCTGGGCAGATTTGCCTTATAGTCCTGGAAACAGCATTACATTTTGCTGGCCTTTTTTTCAGGTCGCTTAATTCTTTTTGTAAATGCCAGTTTAGATACGGCTAAATAGAAAGAATAGTTAGCCTCCAGCTGGTAGGGAGAAAATGTACATTATCACGTCCAGCCCCACCCCTACCAACGCAATAGACACTTAGTTCATCAACTTACTACCGAAAGGAATAATTTCCAAAAGGAATAAATCGGGATGAAATGACCAGGTCACTTGCAATGCTGATGCTGCCTCCGTACTACTAGTGTAGGGACATTGCGGCCCCTATTCCCATAGTCGCCTCACTTTTTCTCACCTGACATTTTGCGGTCTCGTCACTTTACAAGTGGTATTCTCCTAGTCGAATGACAAGTCAAAAAGTGAGTGAGATAAAATGTGACAAAACTAGTTGAAAGATTGTTTAGAGATGCCCTGCTTGGCGTAAGCGAACATTTCATTTTTCTTATCAATGTAATAGATTTATTTCTCTTCAGATTTAGACATTATTTCAGAATCTTGAAAGAACTGTTTGCATTTCTTCTTGAGGTTTTAGAACACAATATAAAAAAAATAATACTTACATGAGTTCTTTCAGTAATAAAATTGGCTAGTGTCTTGCGCGAAATAATCATACCAGAAAAGTAGTGGTAATTCTTTCAATGTGCGTCTATCATCGCCAACTATGTCAAAGGTACTCGAAGAGATTTTGAATATTTTTGAGATGGTGAACCTAAATCATTTAGCATCAATGAACATTCCGTCCAACTGTCCCTCAGGTGACTACGAGGATACGAAAAACGGTTTGTCACATTTTCCGTTTGATGACGTGACTATGGGAATAGGGGCCTGCGTCTAGAACCACCGCATACCAGTTTCTGATATTTCAAGTTTTTAAGTCCAGCTTCAGATCATCTTCTTTAGTCCTAAGGCTTGGTCTCCCTCGCATATCTCATCTTCTTTAAACGGCCAGAAATAAAGCCCTCTCTCTCCCCAGTTTTTTAGAGCTGGGTCGATATCAGTAGCTTGGAGTTTTGATAACAGAGCAGGGTGTCATAATTTATCAAAAATCTGTGGCGCTTCTCATAATTGTATGATTGCGCAAATCGATCATGTGCATGCTATTAAAAAAAGGAAATTTGAAAGCATCATTTGTTTGAAATTGCAACCTGCTTGTCAAGTCTGCGCAAATCTTGCAACTATTTTTGTATGCGTGCTTGTGTGGTTAAAGAAGAAAAATTAATGTGTGGAAATTGAAATGCCGTTCCAGAGGATTCTCAGTTTTTTGATTTTATTAGGCAAAGGTTCGAGGTTATTATTTGATGTGATGCAAATGCTCACAACTCCATTTGAGGCAACTCAGACACTAATGTAAGAGGTGAATTGCTTTTTGGCCTTTTACTACAACATAATCTATTGCTGGGCAACAGGGGAAATGAACCTACGTTCGTTACAAGGATAAGACAAGAAGTCTTGGACATTACTCTTGTTTCCCCAGACTTGCTCAATTGTGTAGAAAACTGGAGAATATCCAGTGAATACTACTTTTCTGACCACATAGTAATTCTTTTTAATGTCAATACGTGCTAAACTGTGAAGAAGGCCCCTGGTTACAGGAATGTCCGAAGCACAGATTGGGCCGTATATAGACAAGTGGTGGAAGAATCACTTCCCGAGCATGTTCCCACCCATTTTTGGAACGCTGAAGATCTCGTAGATCAGGTGAGGAATATCAGCAGCCTGTCCCATTAAGAAATACAGGGGTAAAACCAAACCCCTTGGTGGAACAGTAAGCTTCTCAAACTAAGGTCTGAAAGTAGAAAGGCCTTCAATAAAGCCAAACGGTATAATTTGGATTCGGACTGGGCCAACTACAAAAGGCGCCTGAGGGAGTTCAAGTACGAACTGCGTAAGTCAAAGAGGGAATACTTGAACCCCTTTTGTAAGACAACAGAAGGTTTTTCGGACACCGCAAGAGACATTGAGATGACTGGACAGATGGTGTTATCCCGACTGGGTCATTATGAATTTATACAGTTGGCTCAAAAATTGGAAACAGCGTAGGTTGTGGCATCTTTTCCGAGGCATTGAATATAGATACCTCTCTCATGTACCTGACCATTGCAGCCTCTTCTAGGCGAGCGAAGGGGACCTTCCTTGGTTCACCTTTTCTTGATGGATTGAGTGAGCTGCAAAACACTGGTGTTTTTGACCTCTGTCGCTTTATTAAAAACTCCAAATGGCTTGAAATGGCCTACATTTTGTCCCAATACTAGAATGGCATCACAATGGGCTCAATGGTATGCCTAAGTGGGCTCCCTAGTGGGAGAGCAGCCATTTCAACCTAACCTAACCTAAGGTTCGAGGTAGCGACAGTTGTTCTTTTGCAAGCATGCTTTCAATCAGGCGAGCAACCATGCAAATATGAAAACGCCCTATGTATATATCCAGAGCTACCAAACTAGACTCACTAAATCGGTGCGTACTTTGTTTGAAGTGTTCTGTAATGTTCTACGAGGACTTAGCTCATACGCGCTTTTGCCTTTTTTTCATATAAAGTTTAATGACTTTTTACGACGTTTTGGTCGAAGGCAGTACGGCCAAACTGCGCGGACCAAAAGCTGTGCTTAAAAAGGTACACGAGTAAGGCCTTTCAAATGAAAATTGTTATGGGTTAAAAGGGCGTGCGATCTAAGTCCGCGTAGTCAGGACGGCCCTTTAGACACAGCTTGTTGTTGATTATCGTCTCCAGGAGAGAATCGAGATAATTGCTGTTGGGCGGTAGTTACTGGGATTATTCGAGTTACCTTTATTCTTCAGGAAGTATAATATGGCAAACAGTTTGCGAAAAGGTTGAGACGCATTTATTTAGGACTATAAGGGGTTTATTGTCGGGTCCACTGGATTCATGATGCTCTTTGAGCCAATTATACACCTCGCGAGTCCTGAAGAAGACCCTTATTAAGTTTATATAGCAATGTTAGGAAAAGAAGAAATCGAGGAAAACAGAGATGCTACTAAGTCGTCATTGGATTAGTTGTTTGTTATCACCTCCCCTTTGTAGATGAAGGAACTGGTAGTGCTAGTAGTGAAATTCTTCTTGACGGACGTTACCAAGGACCAGAAGTGTTGCGCCAGCAGCTGCATCAAAGAATTTCTTAATTTGATGTACTCATGACGATGCAATCGGGCAGCTCTTCTACGCTCTGAAGGTGGCTTCTTTAAGTTTCATTGCGTTCATGCACTCCCTATTAAACCATCTGTTTGGCCTAAGCTTGACAGATTTGAATGATCCTGGTGATACTGTTAGCATTGGATTAGCGGATTGGAAAAAATGAATACGCCGCAGTTAATGAAATGCAACACAGTTCTCATACCTTGGTTGGGGTGGAAAAATTGTATGGAATAGCGCTGACTAGGCAATGGTCCGAATTGCCGAGAGGAATCATCTTCGATATCGTTGAATAAGGAATAAGTCAAGGTGAAGGGATAGAAGGTCGGGGACTCGTAGGATTATTAATAATTTGATGTAGATTATTAGCGTCCGCAAAAAGCTCAGCGTCTTCGCCAGAAATTCTAGTGCTATTTCGGTAAATCAGCCAGTTGGCATTGTGAACATTGCAATCACCCAATAATTATTTCACACTCAGGATTGGAGGTTACAAGCCCCGAGGTCTGTTCAGGAATGACTTCAAATGCTAAAGTTGAGGCTTCATAGCATATATTAGGACTTTATATATTAGGACTTCTGTATAAGAAGCAAACAAATGACGTGATTTCGGTTGCTGATTTTAAATCAAAGATGGTTAAAATCTGAAGACGTGCAGTTGGTCTACCATTGAAAAACTGGGAAAGCATTCTCTCGTCAGAGTTTCATCCAACATGACCTATTGCGCATTCGTGTTTGTTAACCTTTACAGGCCCAAATATTATTCTTAGGATTTCCCTTTCAACAAGTCCCTAGGTATAGATAATAAACCAGACGAAGTATTTCAAAAAAGTATTAATACATTAAAAAAAAATACATATGCACAAGATTGTACAATACATTTGGAGGTATAAAGAACTGCCGGACGAATGGAACATGGGAATAATCTGTCCTCTACACAAAAAAGGAGACCAACTTGAATGTTCACACTTCAGAGGAATTAGGTTATTGAAAGTAGCTTATAAAATACTATCTGCAATCCGGTGCGCCTGGCTGCAACAAACCCCGAACCCCAATGACTGTTCCCCTGAAATAAATACCTTCTGTCTCCACGGCAATGTTTTTCAGCAACAGAAAACTAGCCCGCTCGCCCGCTTTTGTCGCGCACACTCCCAGTTGCGTCGGAACGGGGGCCCCGAAACCCATTTTGTATGAAGAAAATACAACTTGAACATTTTGTAATTTTGATTAATAAACAGTTCTCAAAGTATACTTTACTTTAGGTGAAATTGCTCATGTGAAAAGAACAGTACCTTCTTTTGCAGCTGGATTGTGAAAATCCACCAGGATCCAAACTCTTTCGCTATATTTTGAGAATAAATTGGATTGAAAATGTTGTTAACGGGTTAAGCCATTCCGCGCTAAGAAAACACACTAGAAATATCACGTGCTAGTTGTTAAAGTTTGAATTTTTTTAAAAATCATCAGTAATATAGAGCTTATTGTGCCTCAAACGCGGATCACAAGTGGCTCATGATTGATTGGCAAAAGTCAGTGAGGGATTCGGACAATACAGATCTTTGATTTCAAGATAACTTTCCCTATCCGATTGAGAAGTGCACTTTCTGATCCGCTCAAAACTTTTTTTGATCCTTTAACTTGCCTTTTCTGAATTTCATTTTAAGGGGTAACACCACTGTAGGATTTTGAAAAAATGGAATTTTTGTTTTTTGGCTTGAAATATACTTCAGGATAACAAAAACAATGTGCAGTTGGTCCTATAACAGAAAAATAATTTTGAAGGATTTAATTTTCGATTTTCCCCGGCGCCTCGGAGCGCGCGTTGGTCCGACTTATTGCTTGTATATTGCGTTTACCAGTCGAAATAATAAGTGCTGCTATAGCAAAAAGGTTATTTGGGGTCCCCAGGTGTCCACCAGGGTGCGCTACAAAATAATAAACGTGTTTTACAGTACATCGCACAGTGAAGGTAAAATACAATTTTCAAAGATTAGAGTGCTTTCAAAACTTTAAGCGCGATTATCTGGAAACCATGTTTTTCGAACTGGGTGGACGGATTAAGGAGTATCCACACACATCAGGGCCGTGCCCGGGACGTCACAGGGCCGAGTTCTGTCATGTGTGAACGAGCCCCTGCCCGGACACGGACACGTGTGAACGACTAAAGGAGTATCCACACATATTAGTGTTCCGTGTCCCGGCCGGAGCAAAAATCGAACGTCCCGGGCACGTCCCTGATGTGTGTGGATACTCCTTTACTCGGAGACTATTGCATGGATCGGTTTGAAATTTTGACATTAGCTTCAGAATTGCATTCTTTACAAAAGTACGTAGCCGTTTTTTGATTCGTTGTAAAAAAAATTTTTATAAACAATTTACTGCTAATTTTTTTGCCGAAAATCAATTTTTTTTTTCATAAGTGCGCCATTTTTACAAAAATCAGTTTAAAAAAAATCCTACGTACTTTTATAGGCAAGGTCAAATAGATTAGGAAACTATTTGGATTTTGTTCCAGGTCTTCAGCTTTCGGAGAAATCCGTCCACCCGTGAAGGCCCTTAACAAAAAGGCGATTTCGAAAAACGATTGTGGCGCCACCATTTTGTAACAAAAAGTTAATAAAAAAATTTTTTTTTTACACTTTAATACATGTTTGATCAATCGCCTGAAAAGAATTTCGATCCCTTTTTCCATACTTTTTAAATTAATTCCCAAAATTTGGCCTTTTTTCGCACCTCTACAGTGGTGTTACCCCTTAAGACTCACAAATTATTTGAAATCTTTTCAAAGCTACCTGGAGTCCCCGTGACTACTTTTTCCGAACGTCGCTAACTTTCTATCGATTGGAGCTACAGAGCCGCGCTTAGACCATTTGCCGCCCAGTGCAAATCCGTCGATGACGCTCTTTAAGGGCAAACATTTTTGGACCGACTTGAGTGAAGTACATTTGAAGTCGATCTGAGGTTACATGACTTTCAAGTATGTAACGGGGGTCGAGTTGAAACTGGGTCCACTGGTTCACTCAACTCAACTAAGCTCTCCTAGCTCTCCTTGCAATTTAAAATGGTTTGGTCCTGAAAATGATCGTTTCTGTTTACTGTTTCGCCATTCGTTTATCGCTGTCCGTTTGTTTATTGTGTGCGTGGTGCGTGTGCCAATTTTAGTAATCTATTGAGCGTTGTGGTTGATATTTTCTTCTTTTTGTTTATGGTCGCCGCTCATTTAATGTAAATCTCACCAAAAATGAAGCCTCTGGCAGGTGTCGTCGCTCATTTAAATTGAGATGCCGCCTTTGCCGTTGGCGCGGCATATTTATAACATACATTGTACAAATTTTTCGCTCGCTTCGCTAGCGAAATGCCGTCCCTCCCAAGTGCCGCCCAGTGCAAATGCACAGTCTGCACATATGCGTTGCCTGGCACCTTAGCAATGGTCACAGCTAGCAACGAAAGAAGTTTTTCAACTTTAAGACGTTTAAAGGATTGGAAAAGAAGTGGTGCAACTGGAGAACTGCGGCTGAACGGTCTTGTTCTTTTGAGTATTCACAGGGAAATCGACTTAAAGGCTAAGGAAGTAATAAACAAATTTGCTGAAAAGCGTAGAAAAATAGAACTGTGACTTTTTCACAAGCATTGCTCTGGAACCAATGATCATGTATGTCAATAGCTTGTTAATAAACGGAATTCCTCTAAAACACTTCTTTTGGCCTTATTTGTATTAAAACATATCTAATAATCCAGTGTGAATTTGTGTATAAAAGGGCCCCTAGTTTGAAATTTGTGGCGTAGTTTTAATTTCTTCGGGTTCTTGCTGACAAAATTTCGTAACGGAACATTGAGAAAAATGCCAAAATATGTAAAAATTCAGACTTTTTGCGGATTCTCGCATATAACTCTGAAACTATCAATTTTGTCAGCAAACCTCAGATTCGGATTCAGCACCCCAAAATGCATAAGAAACCGCAGAAATCAAAACTACCCAAAACTTTCCTGATTAAAACACTATTTTACTGGACTATAAAAATTATATCAATTTAAAAAGATAATCAGGCCTATTCTGAACTCCGCTGGAATTTTCTTACAATCGTATGCTACCCATGTAAGAAAATTCCAGCGGAATCAATTCCACCGGAGTTCAGAATAGGCCTGAATATCTAATTCCGGATCCACACGTTTGTCAGGGACGTGTGGATAAGGCGTTTGGCTTGGCTTATAACTATTTAACCCCCCCGGGAAATATTTCTTACTTCGCCACTGCACACTCCAGTTAAGAACTTCGTTTATAACTAGAACAACTCGGCCTTTCACAATCAGTATTCCCAAACTCATACAACACCCAAGATTTCAAACGCAATTTGCATCGCCGTGTCCTCCACCTCTGACTCCTTCTAATCTATGCTATCGTCTTCCTATCTTTCAACATCACATCAAGACTTCAACGACATGATGAACTACTAGAAGAAATGGTGTCATCTAACCTTAGACTTTCACATAAAAAAAACGCCATTAAAAATCGCCCCATATTAAACTTACGGTACTTTTCAAATTTCATTGGGGTATTATAATAAAGATCTAAACAAAAATTCTGCTTTTAAGAAATTTTTTGAATCAAAATCGTATATTTACTGGACTGGACAATTATGTTCTACCCGGGTTCAATCGGTAAGACATTTTTTTCCAAATTAGTCTGGACCCATATAAACATGATTTCTATTCCAACATCTTGACAAAAATTTATTATAAACAGACACTATTCTCAAATTATTATTCGTCAACCCAATAATTAATTTCCAAAATCAGCAAAAGCAACATTAGCTAAACTAACCTCTTTGCTCAATACTCCTACTAAAGACGTGGCTCAATTTCACAACAAGGCCAACAAAATTTCTTTGATTTATTAACTCAATAAAGGAAAATCGCAACCAATGTCGTTTCAAAGAGATTAGTACCGTTACACTCTCTAGCATGCTATTTCTAGTCGATACCGTAGTCGACACAAAACCTGGCTGCAGTCGCAGACGTCGCTTTGTGCATTTTGTCCCAAGCTTTTCAAGAAATATTCCAGAAGCAGCAAATATATTGCTCTCCTCTGCGCCGGGATCATCCTCCATGCAGAAAAGTTTCCTTTCACTTTTTCTAAAATATGAAGGATTTGCGTTTTATACTTAGAAATCCCTACGAAAACCATTGCACAGGTGTTGAAAATTTCCAAAATCCGTTTCTACCTGCGCCCAGTTCTGTAAGTCGGAAGATTACCTCGATTTGCATCTATGCACATTTCTGGCGCCGCGCCGTTTCTATGCAAAAAGAGTTTGTTGCCTCAATCCAGCAACGAAATTCATATTTTATCGTATTCTCTGCAAATAGTGTACCGTAAAATGTTCTGTAAATTCCTGTGACTTATATGATTCTTGACCAGAATCGAAAAAAAAAATCCCGAAATCTTCAACCCCTTTTGGTTCCCAGAAGTGTTCCTCAAGCTGATGATGGCCGCTCCTGTAATAAAATCTCGTCTGACCTAACGTCGCCAATAAAAGGCATTTTTCATAAGCGGTAAAACCGATGCAAGGAACAGGGTTTATCCCTGTACATGTTAACGAGGATTTGGCGGATCGTATAAATTTGTTAAGAGGGGATAATTTTTTGCCAGTCGGATTTTGAAATCAGTGAGAGTAGGTGAAAGTCGGAGATTATTAGTGTAACGTTGTGTCTTTGGAAAAAAGTTTGTGTTTTATTTTTATTTTGTTGTAATATTGTAAATATAAGAAATATGTCTGCGACTCTCCACAATTTTATGAATCCAAGCCCGTACATGTTCCATTCACATTTTGATTATTATGGCAGGAAACCCGAGTTCGATTATTATGGGATGAAACCAGAGGTAAGCGTTTTTAAATGTAAATTGTAAATTAAAATTGTATTTGACGAATTTTTTTGCATATTTTAGATTATGCAACGAACAACACAAAATTATGCCATGCCGCCAGCTACACAAACTTTTGGACATCAAATCACTTCCAGTTTGCCTTCAAAAAGTAATTATTAATTCGAATATTTTGTTTCATCATAAATATAACTTAATAAACAATTTTCTAGGCCCGCAAGAAGAAGATAAACCAAAACGATCCCGAACAGCTTTCACCGGCACGCAGCTGATCGAGCTTGAAAGAGAATTTCACAAAAGCATGTACATGGACCGTACACGACGAATTGAAATCTCCCAAAAACTTAGTTTAACTGAAAGAAAAGTGAAAATTTGGTTTCAAAACAGGCGAATGAAGCACAAGCGAGATTTAAAAAACAATGCAAATGAATTTCAGCCAGATCGATCGATTGCAATTACCACCAACAACGCAACAACAATGGACAAAAATAAAATTCATCATCAATATGATCATAAAAACATTGTCCAACGTTTGATGTTATATTCCCAAGATTCATCGTCACAAAGCCAAATTTATCAAAATCCTTCGATTGGCGCTGTTCAACGGTCCTTCAATATTGATAGCATTCTTGGGAATCACTATGGACATTACAACAATCGATTAACAACATCAAATCAAAATGAATTTGCTGATTTAAGTGATGTCAAGAAAAATGAATTTGTTGATTTAAGTGATGTCAAAAAGAATGAATTTGTTGATTTAAGTAATGTGAAGAATGAATTTGTTGATTTAAGTAATGTGAAGAATGAATTTGTTGATTTCAGTGATGTCAAGAATGAATTGGTTGATTTGAGTGATGCCGAGAAGAATGAATTTGTTGATTTGAGCGATGTTGAGAAGAATGACTTTGATCGGGTTATTGAGGATATTGAGAATTTGAGCAAAATGGAGGATCGTAGTTTTGATCCATCCTATCGGTACACCTTTAATATGATATTGCAAAGCATTAATAACGGAATCGAAGAACCAGTGATCCAGCAACCTACTGCAGCTTTTGCTGAACGACCTTCATTTAATGTGTCGTGGGGACAACCAAGTAGTGCTGTAAAATAATGATAGTCTTATAAATGTAATTTAACGGTACAAACAAAAAATATAATAAAAATAAGTTTAATTGTAAAATATGATTGCGATTTTGTTATTGAAAATCTGTAAAGAAATGGCATTGGGCATTGCATTATTATATGGAATTTCCATAATTGGTAAATTCAATTACGTGACTGCAATGTAGTGTACAAATGGCATTCGATTATATAAAGCCGCCGAATACTAAGGTTATAAATACTCGTCTACTGCTTCTATATTATAGGTTCCTATAGTTATGTTTTGTTTGCTACTTCTGACTTTGTTAACACTGGAGATGGAAGATCTGCAATTCAACCAAATAGTATTAAATTACAAGCAGTAAGGCTTTAGGCAAAAAAGTTTATTTTCTAATAGCTCAACCAAAGTATGCAGCGATCTGGTGAATCTGGTTTTGCTGCTCTATATATCTGACACATTATGGCTTCCGGCTCCATTGGTTAAACCATATAGATACAACCAACGGATAGGGTCTTCTTCAGGATCCGCGAAGTATATAGATTCCTCTCCGAGTTTCATGAAAGCAAATCCCCTGTCACGGCAATATATCCCCTATCGTACAATTAACCTTTAGACAAATCTCTGCGCATTCATTCTCTTAGAAACTTGTTCAGCTCCACAAACAAACATACAATCACAAACTTACATCTGATTCAATCAACGGAGACATTGAACTCATTCTTGATTGGAACCGTAAGAATCGTGCCGAATTCAGCCCTTTTAAAATGAAGTACTGTTTTACTTCCAACTAACCCTGCAACATCTCCCTACCCGTGGTAGCGGACGGTGTAAAACTATTTTCCCATCTTAGGTGTGACATTAGGCAAGGATTTACGATGGAATGACACACAAAATGGTTCAATAATACGTAAACAAGCAAAAGTGCCGTGTGTGATTTAAGGGTAAACCCAACGACAATTTGGACGACCGAGTTGCTGTGCAAAACCAAGGGCCTGCTTCTGTGATTGTTTGGGCTGTCATGATCATTTTTATCGACCAGGTTAACCAGGGTGCCAACAAAAAGTCTAAATGTTAACGCCATATCTTCACGGCAATTTCAATGCGCCATGAACGGCATAGATATTTATTGATTTTATTAGGGTGTTTAACCCTTCTAGTTTAATAAGCTGATCTAGTGGGCATGCAAACAGCTCGTTGCCAACTGCTGGTCATTCCAAACGTACTCGGCACAAAACTCATTTGACACAACATCATCATCAGTAGCTCCACAGCCTGTTATTGGCCTTGGCTTCCTGCAACATCCTCCTCCAGAACTATCAGCCTCTGGCTTGAAGTCTCCAATTTCTTATACCTAGGGTTCGTAGATCTTCTAAGCTATCTGTAGATCGTTATTTGAGCGTCCGATATCTCTGTGTCCTTCTGATTTTTTGTTTAAACTAATTTTTGTCATGCTGTCTTCGCTGCTTCGTTTAACATGTCCTACCCATCAAATTTTGACACAACAATTTTTTTAATTGCCTTCCGCCGTTTATTTCTTCTCTGTACGATGAATGGGATGAGCTTCACCATATGGTCCATTTTTGAGGCTAACATGTCCACAAAATAATATAAAATGGTGAAAATATTGAAGTCACCGCTTCATCCGGAATGGAAACGAATTCAGATAAGCTCAGCGTGCAAAGCCCTTATTAGAAGATTTGATGCTATTATTCCCGTCAGAGGTATTCATGTTGAACAATGAAAGTTTTCTCATGAAATTTAATGAATGTCACGGCAAATTCTGAGTAGATACGTTCAGTTCCGTTTTTATAATAAATTTATTTTTTATATTAATGATTACATAAATTGGTTAAATTAACGAGGTTGAATTTTACAATAAAATAAAAAAAAACTCAAAAACTTTGTCGCACGTCTGGTCTCGTCGAAAGTTGCAGCGAAATAGGAGGTCACCTTTTCCCTTGTGTCCAAACGTGTTGAAAATAATGTGGTGAAAATTTGTGTGGTGAAATGGGATTGGTGACGAAGTAGGCTAGCAGTCAAAGGTTTTAACATTCTCCCCCCAGTAAACTACTAAACTTGTTGTGGTAGCTTTACTCTGTGCTTCTGGCTGCATCGCCAACATCCAAGATGGCCAGCTTTGCTACTGCACGCTCATATACGCCTTCTCTGGTTCTGACTATTGCTTTGCCCACCTGGCTATCTTTACGAGGATAGATCTGTTCAACTATCCCTTTTTTCCATTCATTTCGTGGTGCCTTCTCGTCGACGATTATTACGACATCTCCCACCTTGATGGGTTTTACAGGATGAAACCATTTAGTGCGTCTAGTTAAGGTTGGCAAGTATTCAGCTACCCAACGCTGCCAAAAATAGTCAGCTATTCTTTGCGATATCCGCCAGTCTCTTCTCAATAACAAATCCTTGTCACAGAATACTCCGGGGGGTTTCGTGCCATTGGATGAACCTAACAGTAAATGGTTGGGAGTTAACGCTTCTTCCTCCTGGTCGTCCAAAGGCACGTACGTTAAAGGTCGAGAATTAATAATATTTTCAATTTCCATTAAGGCAGCTCGAAGTGTCTCGTCGGAGAACCTTTGACCTGGAAGAATTCTATATAAGGTCCGTTTTACGTACCCAATTAACCTTTCCCAGCATCCACCGGTGTGCGGCGCCAAGGGTGTGTTAAAGTTCCACCTGAAAGTGTTTGCAAATTTGTTAGTAATTAGTTGTTGGGGTAGCTGCTTTATAGATTCGCGCAGTTCGCGGTCAGCTCCTATAAAATTCGTGCCGTTGTCACTGAATAGCTCTACTGGTGTTCCTCTCCGAGATATAAAACTCCTTATCGCCATAATACAAGAATCTGCTGTGAGACTATTTGCGATTTCAATGTGTACTGCACGGATGGTCAAGCAAGTAAATAAAACGCCCCATCTCTTTTCCTTGTGTCTTCCTACTGTCACGTAAAGAGGCCCGAAGTAATCTATGCCAGTATACGAGAACGGCCTAGTAAATGCGGCTAATCTGGCCTTTGGGAGTTCAGCCATCTCTGGAGGCCGTGGCACTGCATTATCGATTTTGCATCGTGCACAGTCTTTCCTCACTTTCCTGAGAGCTGCTCTTAATCTAGGGATATAAAACTCCTGGCGAAGCTCGTTGATGACCGTTTCATGGTTAACGTGATGGTACTTCTGGTGAAACGACTTTATAAGAAGATACGTTATATGATGCTGTTGCGGTAAAATAATTGGACGCTTGTGTCCATAAGATGCGTCTGGTGACCTGTCTATGCGGCCTCGGACTCTTAAGATGCCATTTTCATCCATATATGGTGAACATTTATACAAAGGGCTAGTTTTGTCTATGTAGGAAGCTTGCTGATTGTTACATGATAATATTTTAATCTCTTTGGTGTAACAATCCTGTTGAGCGGTTCGAAAAAGTGACTGTTGAGCTATCTGGATCTCGTCGTATGTTAACGCGCCTATTGATTTCGACTGTTGATTCCTTTTCTTTCTTAAGTTATTGATGAATCTAATAAGGTATCCCATTATGCGGCTAATTTTCATCCAACATGAGAACTTTGTAAATTCGATTGACTTTGAACTCTCAACAAGATGCACCATTGCGACAGCTGTATCTTCTTTTAATTGCTCCGTACACCGATAGTTTGGCCACTCATTACTTGGCCTTTTAAGAAATTCTGGTCCTGTGTACCATCTTGAATTTATTGAAATTTCAGGTATTTTTCCTCCTCTGGTAGCGTCATCAGCTACGTTGTGCTTAGATGGCGTCCATTTCCAATCTTCAGGTCGTGTTGATTCTTGAATTTCACCAATTCGAAAACGTACGAAAGGTTTGAGCCTTTTAGGGTCTGTACGTAGCCAAGACAATATTGTAGTGGAATCTGTCCAGAAGAATCGTTCACTTACAGAAATTTGGTGACCTTTGGTAATGTTGATGGCCAACCTGGCGCCTATGACTGCTGCTTGAAGTTCCAAACGAGGAATTGTTTCCGATTTCAGTGGTGCTACTTTAGCTTTAGCGGTTATAATTGAACAGTGTACTATGTCATTATGTTGAAATCTGAAATACGCTACTGCAGCGTAAGCGTCTTCACTTGCGTCTACGAACACGTGTAGTTGTAAATTACTTATTACCTGATCGTTGAAATAGTGTCTTGGTATGCGGATTGACTGAATTTGAGGCAAATATTTAATCCACGATTTCCATCTTTGAAATAAATGTTCAGGAAGCGGATCATCCCATTGAATTCCAGCTCTCCAAACATCTTGTAGAATAATCTTGGCATATATTGTAAAGAAGGCTAGAAACCCAAGTGGGTCGAAAATCGACATTATTACTTGAAGCATCATACGCTTAGTAGGATTGACTTCGCCACATAAAACTTCAGCCTTTACTCTCTGATACTGCAAGGTAAACGTGAAAACATCTGATGCCGGTAACCACCATAATCCTAACATCTTAGCTGCATCTGTGTTGTTGACGACGTTTGCTGCGGTCAGCTGGCTAATATCCTTGCTTTTAGCAATTGCTTTATTGTCGAGGACTGTCTGTACTTTCATTGAATTGGAAACCCAGTTCCGTATTTCAAACCCTGCCTTCTCGTGAATCATTTTAATTTCTTGTCCAATTTGTATCGCTTCTTCTTCTGTGTCCGTACTATAGAGTAGGTCGTCTACGTAATGGTTTTGTATAATGGCAGACGCTGCTTCAGGAAACTCATCTTTGTGTAACAGAGCGTTTTTATTTTTGACATACTGAGCGATGCTTGGTGAACAATTTGCGCCAAAAATCATTACGTTCATGCAGTAAACATCTGGAGGGCGATCTAGCTCACCACCTCTCCACAGAAATCTTTGAGCATATTGATCCTCTTGCTTTATTTGCACCTGATGAAACATTTCTCGAATATCTCCTGACAGAGCCACTCTTTTTACTCTAAAGTTGAATAGCACGTGAACTAAATTTGTTAACTGGTCAGGTCCTTTAAGTAACATATCGTTCAACGATAAATTATGTGACTTTGCGGCAGCATCCCAAACTAATCGAATTTTATTAGGCTTATTGGGATTGCGTACCACGAAAATTGGTAAATACCAAGTCTTGTTGTTAAATTGCATTTGTTCCTTCACAGGTAATTTTCTGGCGTAGCCTTTAGTTAATAGATTTTGGATTTGTTCGTTAATAGCCGACATAGTAGCAGGCTCTTTTAGTGCTTTCTTTTCTAAACACTCTAAACGTTTTCGTGCCATTGGGTAGCTGTCAGGCAGCTTAATATTGTCACATTTCCATAACAATCCAGCTTCATATCTGCCATCTCGTTTCACTATAACACTTTCCATCATGGCTTCAGCACGTTGATCTTCAGCTGACAATGATGTTTTTGTGACAATAATTCCGATATTGTCAAAGGAAAATGACTCTTTAACCAAATCGTCTAACTTTTGACATTCACACATGTGAAAGCTAAAATGTTTCCCTTGGCTCTTTGTGTTATCAACGTCCTTTTCACATTTTCCATGGATAGTCCAACCAAGCTTCGTTTTTGTGGCTATAGGTTGATCCCACTTGCCTTCTTTGATTTTACTGGGCACGCCTAGCTTAAAATAATCAATCCCTCTCAAATGCGCGTATTCCTTCGTCAATTTTTCCATATTTAAGGTCTGCTCTGGAAGGCTCAAGTTTTTAATTGTTCGTACGTTCTCGAGTTTAAACTTTTGTGCTTGATGGTGGGCTTCTGAAATCCTCAAGTTGACTTTCTGGGATTCTGGCTCCAGTCTTGTTGTTTCGGCAGTCCATTTTAGGCAAAGACTCTGCGGCTCCCCATCTAATTTTAGTTCTTTTGCTAAGGTGTTTTCCATCAGAGTTACGGACGAACCTTCGTCGAACAGTGCGTAAGTGTCGACAGCTTTTTTCTCACCATACAAGGTTACAGGCACTATTCTTAATAATGTGTTTAAAGAATAATCTTTTTGCTGGTGGTTGTTGCAGTTGACCTTTACTGGTGGTTCGTATACTACTTTACTGTGTAGTAACGGGTGATGCTTAGCGAGACAGCCATCGGTATTACAAATTTTAACGTTCAGGCATCTTCTATAAAGATGTTTAGTTAAACAGTAATGACAAAGTTTATACCTTTTAATAACTTGCCATTTTTCATTCCTTGGCATTTTTTGGAACTGCTGACAAGAGTCAATGGAATGATCTGAATGGCATAAAACGCAATAGCGTACGTTTCTTGGTGCGTCCGATGATTCTTGCGTATGAACAAAATGAGTTAATTTGACGTTTCTTTTGTTTTCAGAGTTTGGTACTGTTGACGTTAAGGTATTTGCTGCTATAGCCACTTCATATAACCAATCTGAGAATGTAGTTATATTTCTATCCTTCTTAGAAACATGCAGGGCCCAATTCAACTTAATGGTTGGTGGCAGCTTATCCACTAACTCTTCTAACAGCAATGGATTAGTAAGATGTGCTTCCAGTTTTGATGCTTGCATTGTGTAACACAGATTTCTAACAATCATTGCGTAGCTAACAAGGGCATCGAATCTGTCCGCTTTTAAGTTGGGTTCTTTTCGAAGTTGCTTGACTAGATTTCCTATTATCTTCTCCGGACAGCCATATAAAATACGGAGGGTATTTATTATTTCCGGTACAGCTAATGGTAAAAGCAAATGAGCGCGTACAGCTTCCAAAGCAGGACCACGTAAACTCTTTTGTAATCTAATTAAATTTTCACAATTAGTATATCCGCACGCGTTTGTGCTAATCTCAAATTGACTTATGAAAACTGGCCACTCTTCTGGCCTGCCGCTAAAAATGGGCAATTCTCTTGACAATGCGCTTCTTGCCGCCAGTTGATTTCGTGTCGGAGGCAATGTTGTCAAAACTTTATCAGTTTTCAACGACGGTTTTACGTCATCGAAAGGAACTTCGAATATTTCTTTGTCACATAACTTTAACTTTGCTTGTCCTTCTACCCAATTTTTTATTCTCGCGGTCGCGGCCCTTTGTACACTATTTCCACTGCATACTGACCTTTGCTCATCCCTTTGGAATAGAAGTTGGTACTTTTGGTCAAGATATTCCATCTCTATCTTTTCTAGCTGGTTAATTCGCTTCAGCTTTAGCTCTCTTTCTTCTTCTGCGCGCTTAAGTTGGAGGTCTATTGCTGTTGATGACGAAGTTACAGTATTACATTTTGATGTAACGATATGGTCTCGGCATTGCTTAGCACGTTGAGCTGCTGCTAACGATTTACTAACTGGCTCTTGATGGGACATTGGATTTTCAGACTGTATAGATGGCACAACTTCGTTGATGGTTTGCACATTGCGTGTATTGGTAGTAGCATCTGATTGAGGGGTAGGTTCGGTTGCGTTTAATTGTGCTGCTGCAGCATTTTCACGCCTTTTGCACTGTTCACACATCCAGTCCTGATTCTCGATTTCCTTGCCTACCTTTACACATGCAAAGTGAAACCAATCATCGCATTCGTCGCATTGCACCATTTCTAAATTGTCTTCATCGTTGCAATGGCCACAATTTCTATTTTTCTTGCTGCCTTTCGGTGGCATTGTGAGAAGTCTCCGTATAGCTGATTTAAATCACGTTAAACTGAATGTTCTTGTAAATTCAATATATATATATCAGCTCCCGCACTAACACAAGTTTCTTCAAAGACCTTTCAAATTGTTTTCAATTTATTTTCTTTCGCTTCCAAATATTTTTTTTTCCGCTATCAAATCTTTTGTTTTCTCCAGGCCTTCTTGATGCCAAAGTTTTTTTTTTTTACATATATAAAAAGTTTTTGAGGATGTCACGGCAAATTCTGAGTAGATACGTTCAGTTCCGTTTTTATAATAAATTTATTTTTTATATTAATGATTACATAAATTGGTTAAATTAACGAGGTTGAATTTTACAATAAAATAAAAAAAAACTCAAAAACTTTGTCGCACGTCTGGTCTCGTCGAAAGTTGCAGCGAAATAGGAGGTCACCTTTTCCCTTGTGTCCAAACGTGTTGAAAATAATGTGGTGAAAATTTGTGTGGTGAAATGGGATTGGTGACGAAGTAGGCTAGCAGTCAAAGGTTTTAACAATGAATTTTCCAAATTTTTTTAAAATATTACATAAAAAGATTTATAATTAACAAAGCATTTTTAGTTGATCACACGACTGATGGATCCAGTATCATAAGTGCAATATCGAACAGGAGGCTCTAGGCGGAAAGATAGTAAAGAGTATAGTAACAGAGTTGCCAAATTTAACACGCGGTTTTATTCCATTGGCTCGAATCTAATTCCACCGTGATTCAACCAGAAATATCTTCTTATTATGCTTTCATTCAATGGCAGAAGATAGGGCTATGTATTGCTGTAAAACGGGAGAACAAGAAAGAAGGAATGTTTATTTTACCTTTGTTTTTAAATATTGTAATATTGTTCAAAACTAGACCCATGTGATTTATTTTCTATTGGTGAACTAGTACATGATTCCAAATTCAAAAGTTTTACAGTATTTCGAGCCTAATCGAACTTTCACAAAATTGATTTTCTACTTCCAAAGTTTCGTCGCAGGAAGGTCAGAATAACTACAATAATCAGCCGATCACATTCATATTGAAAATGGCATCGAAATCACGCACCTTGCTTCAAACCTCTTTTTATAACATACCTCCTATTTGAAATTGTATCAAAAAGCTTTTATCTGGTTCTAAACCAAAAATGACATATCTTATAAATCATCTTCGAAGATTTTCTGCTACAGAATTCGGCAGATTGTATAACGCCAACAATCTTCGAAATAAGTCTTTCCTTTCTGTAAAACTTCTTATGACGTAAGGTTCTCAGTGGTGTCTTTCCTGTTTCTGTTGAAAGTTGAAGCAAAAACAAGAAATAAACTAAATACATTGAACAGAGTCTAATACAGTTGGAAAAGGAATAATGATTTCCACTCACTCAGAAATGTGCAAGCGATCATATCTAGTTATCTAGATCTTCAATGGAACGCTTGTATTTATAAAAAATTGTGGTAATGTCGAATCAAATTTTCACTGTAAAAGATATTTTATTGATTTCTTTGAAATTATATGCTAAATATATATAAAAATGTTCACTATAACAAAAACTATATTAAAATATATATTAAAATATGATCTAGAATAAGAATGAACGTATTTACAAAAAAGCCATAAATAAATAATACAAATATTAGTGAAATAAATTAAAAATTAAGTGTGGTTTTCTTCTTCCTGGTTACAGCTCCAGCAGTGTATGCGCTACTTCAAGTGGTTGTTGCATAGCTTGAACCGATGCATCCCAGCATAGGTCCAAAGTCGGTGGCTCAGCCTTCAATTGTGGCGAGTTAGAAGCTGAATTGTTTTCAGGTAATGCTTCATTATTCACTCCGTGATTGTTTCCGTAAGGCTGATTCGAGAAATTTCCAACCGATTGGCGATACATGAAGTCATCATAGATTGAGGAGTCCGTGTAATTAGCGGCTCTATTTGGGATAAAATCGTTAAGATCGAAACCAAATCGGTCTGGTAGACCCATGTTAAAATCTGGCACGTAATTCGTTGTTGGTTCCATAAAGCTGTTCGACATGTAACTGGGCTTATTTTGAATAGGTTGGCTATACCCTGCATTATTGGTTGATTCCATTTGATAGTGCGGCGGTAGTGTATGATTGGAAAAGGTTTGGGCATGATTTGATGAATACTGTGGCATCCTATTGAGATTAGATGGATCTAATGATCGATTAAGGCAAACCACATCTTGAGAGTATGACATCAATCGCTGTACAATTCCTTGATGACAATTACTTGGTTGTTCATGACTTCGTTTTCCAGAATCTGATTGTGCTGATATTTGTGGCGATGGTGATCCAGTGCTTGTAGAAGATGATGTTGTTGAACTTGGTCTTGTTTTTAAAATATCTTTTGGTACTTTCTGCTCTTTTTTACTTTTCATGCGACGATTTTGAAACCATATCTTTACTTGCCTTTCGGATAGTGACAATCTTTGAGCGATTTCAATGCGCCGCGGACGGCACAGATATTTATTGATGTGAAACTCCCTTTCGAGTTCAATTAGTTGCAAGCTGGTAAATGCAGTTCTCGATCTCTTTGCTTTTCCTTTAACGGGTGATATTTCTAAAAATTATTATTAAAAAAAATATTTTATTATAAAATTACTAATGGAATTGTAAATTTAAATTACCTTCGATGTCAAAATTTTCTTGCTTTATTCCCCACATATTTTGCTGCATATCCAAATTTTCTGAACGGGGATTAGATATCTGTAAAAATGAAAAAAAACACTTTTTAGCACAAGAACTTGAATTTTTTATAGAAAAAACCAGGGGTGGAATTACAGAAGTTGTTTCAACTCATTTCTTACGAGTTTTATTCCATTTAAATTCAATGGAAAACTCGGAACAGATGACTTAAAACAACTTCTGTAATGCCATCCTAACTTATTTCTTTTATTATTATTACTTGTAAAATCAAATTACAAATCATAAAACACACGTACATTTTGAAAATGACTTTCATAAGTTGGTGGTGATCTCATTGGTAAAACACTATTATTTTGGAATGAATACATAATTACTTCTCCTACTATTTTCACAAAATCAAAAAAAGTCTCAATAAATATGTCAAATGGAAGAACTTCCCGTCAACTGGTTTTACCCCGAAGAGCTGTAATAAGACTGCAAATATTCTAATCGATAGGAAGAACTTTTATAAGGCAAATTTTCACCTATAGCATACATGGGTTTATTTAGAGGACGAGTGGAGGGGATAAACTAGTTTTCAGGTACAAACCCCTTTTTGTGATAGACCGGCTAGTTTATACCTGCTAGAATGTAGAACTATGGTCATTTTCGCTAGCCAGATTCCATTCTTGAAGTAATTAAATAAAATAACATGTTTTTCGGCTGACTTAAAGAATTTTCATTTTAGAATGTAACTGAGCATTGCATATGTCATAAAAGTGCACTCTTCCCTTTTTTGTTATTTTCACAGAAAACAAAAGCGGCAGTAATGTAATAAAAGAAAAAGAAGTCGCTAAAGGACATCTGTTTTCTTAGATGTTTTTTTAGTTTCCGTATTTTTCAGTGTTCTCGTAATTAGCAGAAATTTGCAAATCCTATTTTTTTTTAGAATATTTTTGATATTTTAGAGAATATTTTTAGGGTGTGAACGCTGAGCAAAGTTTTTTCAAAGGAATGAGTCATATACTCGTATAATACTGACCCGTATTTTTCAAAGGGACAATAGAAGAAAAGGCAGATTTAGTGTAATAAAGTATATTGTTTAAACAAATATGCATGCTTGATATGTAGGTGTGCATTTAGAGTAAAAACAATTCAAACTTGGGTTTAGTATTTCATGGATCTAAACATGAAGGCCTTCGTCTAGGAACACGTCATGAGAAAGGCACCGGAAAGAGGCGAGATTGTTATATGTTATCAACATCATGCTATTTACAAGAGATAGATTTTTTTACAATAGAAACTTGGAGACTTGCTTCCTTTTCAATAGTTCATGAAACAAATCTAATAAATTGTGTAGCCGCGGACTTTGGTACTTATTATACTTGATATCCCGTTTTAGATCCACTGGGCACCATTTGGTTGCAATTTAAGAAGAAGTCTTGAGTTTTCTGTTATATCAATATTGGTGCTGTGCGAATATTTTTTTTACTAAAACAAACAATAAACGTTTAAGTATGAAGGCAATGACACAACATATTTTAACAAGCCAATCCACAAGCTTTATGGAAAACTATTTTTCGAAACATGCTTTTTGCTCCCCCGAATTCTTTTTATTGTTGTCTAGTTTAGATTGGCAATCTTGTAGCTTCTTTTTAAATTTTCATAATTCATTTCATTCATTTTGCGGGGATGGCTCGCGCATTCAAGAAAATTTAAGATTTAGTAGCCTTCAACGTAATTTGATGCAACTTCTTGCAGTCTATTTCATCTCCTTAACTTAATAACAATTCCACAAAACCCATCGCATCTGATTAGTTTACTCGTAGCAAGTTATATGTAATTTACTACCAATGTGCCCCTCGAGGTAATTTTCTGGTTTTTCTGACTGGAAAACGTCAATTTCTTGCGATGAGCGTATAAATTTGATGCAATCCCGACTAGAATTCATAGGAGCCATGCGTCAAGTGGTGTGTGGGCCTCATGTGACAAATGAGGGGGATGCCGATGAAGGATTTCACGGTAGGTTTCTCATGAGGGCCTCACTAATCAGCGCTAATGAAATGAGGTGTGTCTTATCAGTTTTTCATAAGGGTCCTATTAGATAAAACTAAGCAATGTATTACCATTACAAACAAAATGTGTCAATCCCACCATCTGCCTTATTTATTCGGAAAGCTTTTTACCCTTAAAGGCCCGTCCTTACTACGCGGACTTAGATCCCACGCGCTTTTGGCCGTACGGCCAAACAAAAGCGCGCGTGATCTTTTAATTTTCTGAATCATGAGTGAGAAAAAATTAATTCTGATTTGAAACGTCGTACGCGCTTTTGAAAAGCTCATATTGTGTGGACGTACAATGTACCTTTTTAAGCACAGCCTTTTGTCCGCGTAGTTTTGCCGCACGGCCTTTACCATGGACAAAGTCGTAAAAAAGTCGTAAAAAAGTCATAAAACTCTATATGAAAAAAAGGCAAAAGCGCGTACGACCCAAGTCCGCGTAGTGTGGATGAATTTACATATCCGACGTTTTTCTGTCGCGACGCTCTTTTTAAAGATTTCAACCAATCAGAATCAATTTCTGCGACATCAAATTGATTCTGATTGGTTGAAATCTTAAAAAAGAGCGGCGCGACACAAAAACGTCGGATATGTAAATTCAGCTTTAGTATTTGTTGTTTTCTTGCTTCCGAAAATTTGTCAAACTGTACAAACATAAACTGTATTGTTAACATCTAAAGAACTCATACTTAATTATTTTCAAAAAAATATTATTTTAACAGCAGAAAGATATAACATAATTCGACAGGAATTACTGTTAGTGAATTCTAACCAAAAAAATTATTTCCTCTTACAGTCAAAATATTTCACAGTGTAATGAAAATCAGTACCAGACCTTAGTGAATTATCAAACAATACAGTAAGTGATAACAGTTGCAATCCCGATCCAGAAGATTATAGTGTTTCCAATTCCAATAAAAAAACTTAAATCGGGTAGCAATCATTTTTCTCACGGGGGCTACATGCGCCAGTCCATAGGAGATTCACGCGAGCCCAGGGGATTCATAGGGACCCTAATTACACACCGCCAAATTCTAATCGAGATGATTAAAACTGCTTTTTAGCTTTTATAACCCAGTCAAAGTGGACATTCAACTACGGAAAAATCTCCCCCGGCTGAAAATTGATCCACACCTTTAAAACATCATTACAAATGATATGTGAAAAGACCCCAACGGATCAAGTTTGTTTCAAAAAAGTTATTCAAGAGCGAAGGGTCCAAGTAACATTTTTCGAAAATATTTTTCAAATAGTTGTGATATTCAGAATATAATTGTACGTCATTAAATTTCCTACTAAAAGTCTGTTTCTTTACGAATCCCGGAATCCCTGGGATGCCGAGATTTTTTTGAAAGTTGGGGATAAAAAAGTCAAAAGTAAAGAAAAGCTTTCTGGGATAATCTGAGAAATCCAAGAAGAAGAACTACTTATTTATTTCCACTATTGTTTCGATAACAAAAAACTTCAATTAATTTATTATTTTCACTGTTGTTTCGTTAACACAAAACTTCAAGTTATTTATTATTATTTATTATTTATTTTCACTAGTGGCTCGATAACACGTACTATCTTTTATTAAATCAATTGATGTTGAAAATTGAGAACTGCTACCTTAGCTGAGAACTGTCACCTTTTGACATTTCTCATTTCATCCAAGCCGCCAGAAGTCCAGAAAACGGGATCTTTGGGATGGAGGGGAAATGAGCCCGAGAAAGTAAAAAAACACGAATTGGGATCCCAGGGGTCCCGGGATTACGTAAAGAAACAGACTTTAAAAAACACCTGCTACTTTTTCCCATATGAGAAAGCGTTCGTGAGATAGTCCAAAATTAATATGTACATGGGAAAACAATGGTTATATCTTTGAGAATGATAAAAATCTTAGCCCAAGCCTGTTCTATAGGGGACTTTTGAGATTCCATTTCATATGTTTTTCTTACTTTTCAGCAGGGAGCATAAAGGAACTTTCGCCGAAGTTTAATTTAAAGACAATAGTCATACCTTTGCATTGATTTTATTGTTATTTCAGTCATTATACTATTATTATTTTTTTATGATTAAAATGCTAACTTTTCTGTGCTATTATTATTTATATTAAGTATTAACCATACTAAGAAGTTGGTGGTGTAGTCCTCAAAGAAATACACAAAAATGGTATGCTTCTTGCATCCAGAATTCAAGGTGAGTGGAAGCCTGTTTATTAATAATTATCATTAATATTTATTTCATATTTCAGGGCGGAAGCTACAATTGCTCTTAACTATTACAGTTCTATTACTCCATCAATTGTTCTTCATTCAAATTATTTAAAAAAATAGATAATTCTTATTACATAGTTCTTTCGGCTACCGATCATACAAAATTTGCGTTAAAAGAGTTAGTATTTGAGAGCTGATAAGAAATAGATGTCTCCGCGACATTATATTTGCAACTTTCTATACTTTACGAATTCGCAACTTTCTATACTTTACGAATGCCACAATTGACAAAATTATATTAAAGTGGCGTAGAACATCTGGCATATAATTTTTAAAAAAAATGTAATAATTAATATGTGATGTCAGGATTTTAATAAGTACAAAAAGAACCTTTGGGCAAATGTTGGTAATCGCTTGCTGCTATATGCTTCAACGGTGGGCAAGCTCCGAAAAGTTTCTATCCGACCCGGGAGATCTTTGGAAGAAATTATAAATAAATATTTTTCGATGTAACTCGTATAGTTTAAATTGAATATCAAACGCACATAGCAACATGTATGTACTATATGTTTATAATTTAGTACTAATGTTAAAGCTAACATCCATTGGGGTAAGTTACACTATGCATCATTTCTTTTACTACCTGCAAGACAAGGGGTCGCAGGATAGTTTGTTTTTCCCCACTTTTGCCTCAGAAAATTTGCCCGACTCACCCATCATCCATCACACTAACACAATATTATAACATCGTTCTTGGGGATGTGAAAACTATGAGAAACTCCGAATCTACCCAATCTACACTAGTATTCCTTCAGCAGCAGCAGAACCGGTTTTTTACGAGAGGGGTAGAGAAAGGACAAGAGGGTTGTGTAGTGACATGTTACCAGAAAATATCGGTGTGAGAACTTAACAGATACACAATGTGCTTCTGGTTACTACTATTACCGTAGGTAGCAAAATTATCTACAATCACACATATATCGCGGTGTAAAGATGAGAAAGCTACTCGCGATTAAAAAATACCGGTGTAGACCTAACTTGTAAAACCTGTTCTGCTGCTACTGAAGGAACACTAGTGTAGATACCCATATTCGCATTTATTGTACAAATACAAGAGGCAGAAAAATAAATATTTAGTGTAATACCTATTTTATACACAAACCTTTTTGAGTTAAGAACGGAATGCTGGATAGTGTGATTTACCCCATTAAAGCATCTTTCACTTCAAATGCAGACTAAAAATTACTGGTTGGAAGAAGGTGTCAATTAACTACTACGGCCCGTGGAAAAAACGTAAAATTTATTCTGGCCCTAGTTATAAAAAGGTTGACCACCCTTGTGCTAGATCTTAGATTAGTAATAATACCAGGGGGTAGTTACCAAGTTAAAGAATTCGAATAAGCGAACAACAGTGTGTATTTGGCTTCTTTATAAATTCGAATTAACTTGTTTAAAGGGCCAAATACACGAACGCTCCATCCGACCACGCCACGCCAAAACAACAACAATTTGTATGGACTGGAAATTTCGTGTGCATACAAATTATTTTTGTTAACACTAGGTACAGTAACAGACCATTGTTGATACCTCATAAGACTTGAATGTAAAGAGGTTTCAACCTTGAATTAACGATATTGCAATATCATAAATGCGACAATTTGATTAGCACTGCAATATCTCAAAATATACCATTCAGCTCGACAGCAACAAAGACGAAAATTAGTTTGAGATAAGTTGAAGTTTAATCATCAGCAATATTTCAATAGGCTGAATTAGTTAGTTTTTAAAAAATGTACTTATTAACAGGTATAGGGATATGTTAGACCAATTTCAACTTTATACTTCAATCTTAGGTTGCCAATGCACTCTCTAGACATTTTTATTTTCACGAATTGGTTCAATGTTTTCCCTGGTACTAAAATGAAGATCCCTACCTACAGTAATTTTGTAAATATTTAATTTATAAAAAAATCAGCTGCAATTGTTGAGTTTTACGCCCACCTCCTCCTCCATTACCTTTACCCCAAATTTCCTGCCACGAGTATATATTGTATGTAGGTAATTGTAATGGCGAATGTGGGAATAAAAACATGTTTAAGTTAAAAGTCTATTTATTCTGTTTTTACAAGGAATGATGGCGGCAGGGCGTGGAGCGGAGGGGGACAATAAGAGAACAATAAATTTTACAGGACTCAAACAGCTTCGACCTAAATAAATCCACTGTACCTTACAATGTACCCTCTACAGTCCCAAAGCACCTCACCAACGCCTAAGCCAGTGCTCAAATTTTTTGGCTTTGTTATAGTCCTTTGGAGGTTATCAAGACTCTCGGAAACTGTTCCGTCTATTCTGAGAAAAGGTGGAGCAATAAATCGTCAACACAAAAAGCTTATGGAATATTTAGAATCCAACCAAATCTTAAACGACAAAAAGACAGAAACAGTACACCGTCGGCTTTTAAGTGTATCTTCCAGAACTCGACAATCAAAGAATGCGTCGATTTGGTGAATATGGCCCAGTTGGGTTAGATACCCTGTCGGCTTTTAATAGAATTAAGGTCAAAACCCAATGTACGCTTGACTTACTTTACTTGCTCTGCTTTTCAGGGCTTTTCAGATTCTTCATATAAAAGCTGTGCCTGTGCCATTTGGTTTTGCCTCATAATAAAGCTTTGGTTTATTTGATATATCAAATCTAGCAAAGCGAGTAAAACAAACCAAACGTACATTGGGGTGTGACCTTAAGGCAGGGGTGCCCAAACCATGGCACATGCGCCAAACTTGGGGCATTGGATGATTACAAGTGGCGCTTTGGTGCGTTGAGGTTTTGCATTGAACTTTGAATATAGGTATTTAATATGCAAATATGGGTATGAGTTGCGGAAAGAATATGTGACTAGGAAAAAGGATGAAATCAGAAGAAGACAAAATATATTTGCGAAAGTAAGCTGTTGTGATACACTCTTTCCCATAATACATTTCCATATTTCCAAAATCACATTTTTCCACCTTAGGTAAATTCTTTAACGGGTCGCACGCGCGAGTTTTTATTTTAACAAATTCATGCAGACCGAACGTTGCAATTTCGTTGTTCGAGTAAAAATGTAAATAGGTCAGACGGGTGCATCAAATTCTTGAGGCCCGGTACGTACAAATTGCTGACTCGTGGCAATTTACCTAAAGTGGGAAGAATGACAATTATACTTAGAATAGAATAGATGTATAAGATAATTTTGTATAAATAGTGTAAATTGATTAATTAAAATTCAGTCGTTGATAAACAGACGTTTGAGTGGGAAGCCAAGACTTCCCTAAAATACCCCAGGAGTAAAGCTTTTGATCTGCTCCACTAAAATTCGGAGTAAACGCTTGTATAGCTGCTCCATGGGAGTTAATGCCTTATGCCGGGTTTTCACTAGTAGAATTAGTGGTAGAGTAACTGGCCTACTTTTAAGCGGTAGAGTAACTTTACCACGGTGCTATCCCACTCTACTCTACTATAACCGAGTTTTCATTAGGTGAGTTCCCAGAATAGTTAGTACTCTACCAGTATACTCTACCACTAATTCTACTAGTGAAAACCCGGCATTAGGGCTGCTCCAGGAAAGTGTAAAACTATTACACTGTGAACACGTAGCAATAACAGAAGCGTCATATGAAATTGCTTTAACATTAGCGAAAAAAACCTTTTTCTGACGGAGAAGAAATTGTTAAGCCTTGTCTCCAAATATTTGCACGCCATCTTAATAACAAAAATATTGAAAGGAAGGCAGACGAAATTGCTATATCAAGGCAGACAGTTATGAGGCGTATCGAGGAAGGATATATCCCAGCAATTGGAAAACCTTGTCCACTCTTGTACTTTCTTCTCTTTAGCTTCGGAGGAATCAACGGACTTGCGTAGCTGATGTTGCACAGTTAAGCATTTTTATAAGACGAATTGAAAATAATTTTAAAGTTTTGAACTTGCCAATTTGGAGTCATTGCATGATAGAACAAGACGATCAGACATATGTATTTGAAAAAGTAAAAACATGCCTAGAAAATCTAAAATTTGATTCATGTGTGTGTACTGACGGAGCGCAATCAATGATAGGTAAAGTCAATGACACTATAACTTTGCTTGATTTTTTAAATCGTCCTATACTAAAATATCATTGTATTATACATCAAGAGGCACTGTGTGCCAAAACGTTAAACGTAATATTATCGGTTGTCAAATGTGTGAATAAAATTAGAGCAAGACCATTAAACAGACGCGAATTCAGAGAATAATTTATTGTGAATTGTTAGATTTTGAATATGGTGATCTTCTACTTCGTGAAGTGCGCTGGCTTTCTGGAGGCCAGGTTCTGGGTAGATTTTGTTTCTAGTTTTTTAGAAAAGGAAAATGCACTACCTGATCAAGGAACTCTATTGATTGACAAGAAATGGCAAATGATTTGGCATTTTTAGTTGATATTACTAGCTATCTAAAACTACAAGGCAAGAATAAATTATTTCCTATCTTAATAAATAGCATCAGTTCATTTGAAATTAAATTAAAACTGTTCATCTCTCAGTTAAAAAATGAGGACTTGAGTTAATTTCCATGCTTGAAAGAGCAGAGTGAATGTGCTAAGAATAATAGCAATTTGATCAAATATATTGAAAAAAAAACAAAATATTGCAAGGAATATTTGAAAGTCGTTTTCAAGATTTTGCTAAAGAAGAAAACGGCATTTTCGCCTTTATGAATCCATCTGCCCTTAGTGAACAAAACATAATGCAGATGCCTAGTAACATACAAAATGATTGATTTAAAAACAAATTCATTTTAAAAACAAAATTTAATGGACTTTTACCAAATCAAAATGCTAATTGAGGTAATTAATTTCTGGCTTTCATTATCATGTGAACAATTCCCAGAGCTAAGGAAATTTGCAAAAAGTTATATATGTCGCTTTAGAACGGACATACAAAGCCGAACAAACATTTTCACCAATGAAATTGATTAAAAGCAAAACACGGTCGCGAATAACGGATTCAAATTTGAAGAATTCTCTGCAGCTCTCAATGACGAATTTGACAACGAACTTATTAAAAAACTAGCAAAATCCAAACAGGCTTTTTTATATCACTTCTATTTTGCAAGCAAAGACAACAGGCAGATCCAAGTTCCCAGCTGATCTCGCTTTAAGTGCCAACAATTGCGGTTCAGACGTCCAGAGTCATCTTCGCCAAGCGAGACTCCTACGACTATCATATGAAAAGATCACCCTTTCGTACAGGAGACCAATTCTGACTATTGTAGATTGGTGTTTCATTAAACTGGGCGTAAAGTAATTTAACTGCGTGATTAAGTTAATCCTTCTCCTCTCCATATTCCATCTTTATCTCTATTCACCTAAAGGGTAGGTTCGAGTTATATGGCGCATCAGAACTCGCCTATCAACCAAATTGGCGGATAACATGCGAAAGGTTGGTCACGCCTACCTTAAGGCCTTCTTTTAGACTAAAGTTCAAGCCTTTGGTATTGAATCAATTCTAAAGAAAAGGATTAGGTGTTTGCTTTCGGGCAGTTTAGCCGAAGAATTGTTGGACGGTAATAAACCTAAATCCCGCTGCATCTCTGCTGGCGTCCTCCAGGGGTTGTTACTTGTTAATATCGCCTGCTCTATTTCTAGTATCTATAAATGACATATTTTCAGTTCCTTAAATCCACATTAAAGCGTTGGTGATGGCAGCACTGTGCGTTACTATAAAGCCTTGGTTAATATAACGCAAGCACATGTCAGACCAATTTAAAGGATAGAGACATTGCACTCACTCGTGTTTGGGACTGTATGAATTCACCCGTAGATTGGCCCGCTCTTCGTATTCACACTGCTACTGCTCCTCTTTTCATGAACATTATAGACAAAGTATTTATTGATATAAAGAGGAACACAACTGTGGAACACTCTTCTGCAGTCAATATTTCGAAACGCTTGCGACATCCAAGAGCTCAAACGCAAGGTTCATCACCATCTCCTTCAACACTCTTCTGGCCGGCCGTATACCAAAGCGTCCCTTTTGCTTGGATATAAATGTAGCAAAACAAAAAATTTTTGGACTCTCAATTGCACAGGGCCTCTCAATTGACTGGCCGCGGCACTGCTTTTGGGGGGGGATCATGACTCCCGTGACCCCCCTTGAATCCGCGCCTGCGTCAGGCACATCAGAAGGGATCTTTTGGGTCTGAACCCATACTGCCTATCGTCGTTCAGTTTCTATTTGTCATTGTCTCCTTGATTTTGGAGAAAACAGAAGTAATTGCTATTGGGCCGTAGTTAGAAGGGTCGTTGGATTCACCTTTATTCACCACCAGGTTTGGGTTGAGGTGCAGCCAAAGGTGGGGCACATTTCAGGCACAGTACCATAGGCGAATATTGTCATGGTCGGTGGATTTATTGACGGAAAGCTCTTTGAGACATTTAATACATATCGCGAAACCTGAGGAAAACTCCGTCCATTGAGGGGGCGTTGTATTCGATAACGGGGGTGGCCTAGCACTTTCGGGTAAAGTAGAATTTGAGGCGAGCAGAGAGCCAATAAACCTGCCTTGGATTTGCTCGCTGTTATCACCCTTTTCTCATAAATGATTAAGAATTTTACTTCTCAACCTGTCGTCAAATGGTGATTTCACTTTCGCGATGATGGAATTTGAGGAATTTCTTAACTTGATATACTCACGATGAAGTGACTCATTTGGGGAATGTATGTACTCTCTAAAGGCGACTTCTTGCGTTCATATATTCCCCATTAAACCATCTATACGGCCTACACTGTAAAAAAAACCTCCAAAACAGTACTCGAAGTTTTATTCACAAGCAGTTTTGTAAATTTGCAATACATACCTACATATGTACATATTATTAGGAATATTTCTAATCAACGTCAAAGTCAAATTCTTCATATGAAGTTACAAAATTTACAATATATTACAATGAGTCTGTTCTAAATTAGTATTTCATATCGCCGCACTTTGTAATTTTGCTGTAAATTTACACCGTGAATTTACATTTTTGTGCCTTCCTGTACTGCGGTTATGTTTTCTTTGTCTGAAGTCTCTCAAGTACTTTTCCAACATCTTAAGTATGTCCTCGATACTACTAGGTATAGTACCATCCTTTCTTCTTACCGTTGTTGTCAAGGGGTTTGCATTTCCAAGAAGTCTGGTTTTTTCTTCGTGTCCCTTCGGGTTGCTTCGTACTTTTCATGATTTACTCTTGTCTTTCTCACTAAGTACTCTTGTCTTGCCGGTTATTTATTTCAATGCTTCTGTTACGTCTGTTACTGAAACCATTGCCTCCTTCTTCCATTATTTTGTGAGCCTAATACATTTTTATCTGTTTCTGAATTTTTTCTTCATCAGGTTCAATTCAGTTTTCATCTTGTCTTGATCTTATCTCGAATTTTCCCAAATTTTTTCGTTAATATTCCTTTTTTCTCTTGTTTTGTTTCATCATTTCTTAGTATCTGATTGTTGTTATTTATTGTATAGTAGTTTTCCCTCCTCATCTTCCCAGCAACTAGATAGTGTTCACATACGCTCCACGGTAACTCCTACAGCCATTATGCTATTGACATGGGTCATATTTACTAGAACATGGTCAATTTGGTTTTGGTATTTGCCATCTAGAGTAAGGCTGCCAACTTTCCTAAATCGAAATGGGGGACGGAACGAGGTTTTTCTATGCGATCATGAAAAAATAAAATAAGCCTATTCCGGGAAATTAGCAAAAAAAAACGGAATCACAGAAAAAAACATGGTCGCCGGAGATATCACTTTTTGGGCAAAAAATCACTCAAAAATTGTTTTTTTCCAAATTTTTTTTTGAACTGACAATACAAAACATTACTGCCTACAAAATGCCCCTCTTGTAATTTTTTCGAAAACCTTGGCCTTCCCGAATTATTCAAAATATTTTTTGACCGAAAAGTGATTTTTCGAAACTTTGACCTTGAATAACTTCGAAACGGTTAGGTTTTCGAAAAAATGTCAAAAGGGCTTTTTTGTAGGCAATAACGTTTCGTATTGACTGATCGAAAAAACCACTTTTTCAGTATTTTTTTTGCCAAAAAGTGATATCTCCGGCGACCATGTTTTTTTGTGATTCCGAAATTGTTTTCTTAAAAAGTCTCAAGGAAGCTGTGGACCAATTTTCAACCATTTTGGAATTTTGTCTCCTTAAAATGCTAATTTCCCCGGACTAATAGTCCAGTCAAATTAGGGTTTCACCGCGGAATGAGGGGTAATAAGCTGATAATTTGTATGAACCTTTGTTTTGGTATTCTAAATGATGCGTCAAAAGTCTCATATAGTCTCGTGTCCGCGTCTGGAGATATTAGAGGTCAAAGGTCACAAAAATCAGTTTTTCGAAAATATATCTCGTAAATTATCGGCTTTACGTAAATTTTGGTTAAGTAAAGTTTGTTCATTAGATAAATCTGCATAAAAATTTACGTGGAACCAATAGTTTTCGAGATATAGGGCTGAAAAGTCTTGGCATCGTGCTGTTTTCGTTTCCGCACCCCCTCTGCAGGAGAATGGAAGGGGCGTTTTTTACATGGTGTCCCCCGTAGGCCTAATCGTGGTGTTACAAGTTATGATAAAATTCTGTTGGGTTTTCTCTCTATCTCTTCTATTTCCACTTCTTCCATATTGTCATCTTCATCTACAATCAACTTAGAAGAACATAATGAAATGTGATCGGCGTCATCATCGTTGAACTCATATTCAACGGTTGTATCCTCGGACATACTATTGAGGCACGACTGGCTACGGAACATGGCAATCTTACTTTTCTACATTCACTCAAGGAGCTTTAGTTGCGCACCCCCGAATTACAGTCTAATTTCTCTCTTTAAGGGCCTTTAGGCTTAATACGCAAAGGGAATACGAAGAGAATGTACTACCTAGACGGAAAAACATTGCATGTTCATATGCAATCAAGTGTATAAATACAACGTTTGTTCATATGTATTAATATTTTTCCGTCTCCTTAGTCCTTTCCACCTGATGCACTATATCCTATTTGCAAAAAAACTAAATGCGGGACTTGTGGGACGAATTTGACTTTTGGGGGACAATGTGGGACGCTTTTAATAACGGGGAACAATACAAGCAAATGCGGGACTGTCCCCCCTAATGCGGGACGGTTGGCAGCCTTAATCTAGAGCGAGGTGCCAATGTCATCATGTAAGATATGTATATATTCGAATTACTAAACCGTTTGCTGACTATTGTTAACCTTCCTGCGATTCCTGTTTGATTCTTCGTTCAGCGATATTAGAGCACACGAGATCTCGACAAACTCGAGAGTCTCGTCTTGGTCTCGACTCGAGAAACGAGGCGAGTGTAAAGTTCGGTCTCGACAAACATATTCTCGTCGAGACGAGATTATTCGCTAGAGATCTCGTCAGCAAAATAATAGCAAACAAGTCTGGTAAAATAAAGTATCTGATAAAGCCCGCAGGCGCAGTTATTTTCAAAGCTGAAATGTGGTTCTCATGCACGTCTAAACACATTTTTGCCTCTTGTTTTCTCTCGCCGGTTACGTATAGTTTGAGTGTATAAGTATAAGAGCCGAGACGAGACGAGATTACACCACAAACAATTTCGCGGAGGCCCGCTTTCTCGGGCCATTCTCGATTCGAAAACTTCTTTCGAATGGTACGAGAAAAGTTGAAAACGCACCATAAAAGCTTTCCTAGTTGATTGGTTTCGATATTTTGATCCGCTTTTATTGCCTTCGAATTCGTTTACGAGTCCGAGTTTGAAGCAAGCTTTCGATTTTGGCAAGTCGTTTTTGAATCGTTTCCGAATCTAAATGTTTGCAGGGTAGGATGGGCAAGATCCGCCGAGACTCGAAGACTTATCGAGGTCGAGACGAGAGTCTTAAAAATCTGGTCTTGTCTCGGTCTCGTGATGCTAAGTGATATAAGGTTATGTGAAAAAAGTACCAAATAAAGTCAAGTTTAACATCAAAATTATGCTAATATCTTCAAAAATAAAGGCCATAACACAAAAAATGTCTGGACATTATTTATAGGAAGTTATCCAAGCTTTCCAATTTTGAAAAAAAAATATTGATTAACTACGTATTTTTTGGAGAAAATAGGGCATAGGGGTACAAAAATACAGGTTTCAAATTTCATGAAAATACAGGCATGGCAGATTTAGGACTTGAAATTCGAATATTTTTAAAACCGTTGGGCAGAGGAGCGCCAGAGGGATATAGTTTCTAAATCTGCCCGGATCCCCTTTAGAAACCACCGGTTTCCGCTATTACTTCATCTCTGGAGTGTAGTTGTGAATCCATTAATACGTTTACATCAAGACCCTCGTTTACATGCATACTTAAAGTATACTTGTAGTCAGGCCCGCCACATCACCTTGGGGGGCCCGGGGCTAAAATAAGTTTGGGGGCCTTTAACGATTTTGAAATTCCAAAAAATCTTTGACTAAAAAAAAATTGTGTTAACTTAAGAATAAGTTCATTCAGGCATTAAATATAGATACCGAACTGTCGGTTTTTAAAGCGGGGTTTCCGCTTAGCTGGCTACCAGCGCTGGTTGTATCTTCCGCTGGCTCCCAGAACATTTCCAGCTAATGGCTCAACCAGCTTGAGAATAATCAGAAATTTCCATATTCCGGATGGCTGGACAACCAGTAAAACGTTACATAGTTACATAGTTTAACCTAAAGTGGAACAGGTTTATGTAGACACGCCCTTGTGCTTAGCTCTGGGGCTCAGCACTCATCTTTCTTTTGGCTGAATCAATCCAAGCTAGAGGAAAAATTCGAAGCACTACTAAGGGAAGCGAATTCGGAGCACTGTTAATATGCTCCGATTGGATGTTTAAGGAATTGTATGGAACGAAGAAAACGGCAGACAGAGACCCGTTTTCGTTCGATGCGTTGGTCAAGCAGCATATTGGACGCGGTTGGTACTTAGTTGGGGACCGCTTGGTCCGAGTATAAATAAATGATGGCCTTAGAACGGGCAAATGCCGACTGTGATTGAAACATAGTCCTCGGCCATCTGGCGGTTAACAGAAGGCTCGTTGCAGGACAGTACGGCCATACAGGGGGCGATTGACGGTGAAACAACGGCCTTACAGTTCCAATAACGGCCATACGACGGTGGTACGGCGGCCGTATGGTTGCTATTACGGGTATACGACGATGGTACAGTGACAGCAACGTGGATATTCGCCCTCCTATAAGAAAATATATTTCACTGCAATTAAATGTTTGATTTTTTTTCGGTTGTGTTTTTTTTTCAAGCCGTTAAATAACAAAATTTCCCACTAAAATATAAATCAACACGCACCAAACACAACAAACCGACGACTGGCGAGCTCGTTCCTCTTGTGCATCGATATCTTTAAGTAGGATAAATCGAAAGAACCATTGTACATAACGAAAATGATGAAGTTCCCATAAAACGCATTCAACAATACATTTAGTGCAGTTTTTTCAAATTTGGCCGTCGTAAGGCCGTATGTGCTCGCATTAAAAATGGTTAAAAACTCTACGGCCATCATATGCCCCTCAAAAAGCCAAGCGGCCGGTGTTCGCCCTTTATAAGGCCGTTTTTTATTTTTACTCGGGAAAGCCGCTGTCGAGACTCGCATTTGGAATGACGAAAAGGCAATTACACAAGGTGAACAAAAATATAAAGGTTTTCGACACTGCTACAACTACAACATAAATTGGAGGGTTAGAAAAGTTTTTCAATATTTGTAACTGCTTCAAAAATGCTTCTAAAAAAAGCAGCAGTAAAAGGAGTGCTCCCACGGCGATCATGCAATATTAAAAAAGATATAGAACTGGGATGGGAAGGGGAACGCCCCAAGCTTTTTAAGAGTGTTCTAGCTTCAATTCCCGCTGGGTAAGTTGTCTCTTCTCTAGTGTTTACTATTTAAGTATGATGAGTAGAAGAATCCATATCCATACAAGCATAACATATATTTTAGAGTGCTGCATGCTTGGGTTTCAGGCTCTAGATTAGTGCTTGCTTGACAAGTAGAACGCATGGACAGGGCGGTCTTGACTTTTTGGGTTTCAAGATAGTTTCGGGGCCCCTAGGCGATTAGTATGCAGGGATATGGGGTTTTAACTTTTTGGGGTTCAATCTATTTTCGGGGCCCCCTTTAGCCGGGGGCCCGGGGCAATTCGTCCCAGTTGCCCCCCGTATGTGGCGGGCCTGCTTGTAGTAGTTTTCAAGTAACTCGGTATGAATGTTGTTCAGGGCCAACCTGAAACCATCAAAATTTCCAACAAATAATATGTTCTGGCACAACAAAAAACCAAAAAAAATGCAAGTATTTTTTTGGTCCTGTTCACGCAAAACTTTGTAACGCAATAACTTTTTTTGCTTTTTTTTGTTTGAAAGGATAGTGGTCCCGTGCAATTTTTTTTAATTCTGATAAAGGAGTTCGAAGGTAGGCATTAAAAACTGGTAAAATTAGTACACCTTGAACGGATAGAAGTATTTTCAAATTATTTTATTGTCGCGAAATTGATAAAAAGCACGTAGATGAGTCGGTAAAAGCGTTAGTGTAGCGAAGTAAGCATTGCGGGTTCAAACCCCGGATCGGGCAGTTCGACTTTATTTCTTTTTTCAATCGATTTTGCATACAATTCTCACAATAAAAATTTTCTTTTTTAATTTACTTTGGGGAGTTTTGTTTCATATTAAATAAGTTTTTTTTTAAATTATTCCAAAAACTATTTAGCTACTGCCTCGATTCTTATCAACGATTTTGTTTTAAATTGCCACCGAAAAAAATGAACATACTATATATATATATATATATATATATATATATATATATATATATATATATATATATATATATATATATATATATATATATATATATATATATATATATATATATATATATATATATATATATATATATATATATATATATATATATATATATATATACATATATATATATATAAGTAAGCCAAAAATAAAGATAATTTTTTATAAAGTAAAAATATATAAGTTTTAGCTGAAAAGCATAAGTAAGATAAGATAGTGAGTAATTTAGAGCGCCTGCTGAGGGCCAGTAAGTTAGATAGTTTAGAATAGGATAGAATAAGTAGCTTTAAGCATTAGCTGCATTTATATTAGGTTAGACATAAGATATGAAAATAAAATGCTTTAAAAAAACGGATTTCACCTGTTGCCTCCGCCTCGGTTGGCATTTGCAGTGCCGCGGCACCCATATGTGCAGACTGTGCATTTGCACTGGGCGGCACTTGGGAAGGGCGGAAACATCTCTTCGATTAACATTGCGAGGTTCTAGGGTCGAAGGCATAACGACAACCTTTTGCATTACCATTCATTGAAATAAGAAGGTATACTATAAGCACAGATAAGTAAAATGCAGATGCCTAGTCGAATAGGCTAAACGTGTTCCATGTTGCCGAAAGCGACTTGCAGCTACGTAGCTGGCTAGAACATGACAACTTTTGGTCGAGCTCCAGCTACAGACTAGTTGATCTATCGACTACAACGTAAATCCCTAATTATGAACCGCGAAACGGTCCTTTTCAGGACCAAAAACCGGAGCAATCGATAAATGATAAACGAATGACGAAACGATAAACAAAAACGGTTCTTTTCAGGACCAAATCAGTTTGCGGGGCAGAAGGCTAAGCAAGAAGTTTCGCCGAAACGAAAGACAGTGGCACAGCAAGAAGTAGAAGAGAAGTTGCTATCCGTTTTCAGCTTGTCATCCATGATGCACAGCGTTTTGAAGTAGGAATATGGGAAGAACATCCTATGCCAACAATATTTGGAGTAAGTTTACAATTCAGCTTATGGAAGACATTATTTGCCCCCAGTCTATTGTTCACACCGAAGTTTGTGTTGCAATTGTCGCCATGCCCAAGTCGTTTTAGAATAATCTAGTCAACTGTTTCCGATTTCTCCCAATTGATTTCAGGGAGCTTTAATGTGATGCCGTTTTTTTGTTTACCAAAATATTTAATAATGACGGGGATTTCTAACTGACGTGATTTCTGGCATCGGTAGATACACTTGTCAATGCAACATCTATTAGATTACATTTCAGTTCGGCAATCGTTAAATGTCTCAACAAGTTCTTTACAGAGCTTTTTTGCGATAACATATCAGGTTTTTTTGCCGATTTGACTCCGAAAACGTTAATTGGCTAAGAGAATTACGAAAATGCAAAGAATTGAATGATATGTGCTTATTAACTGTATGGTAAGCCATTGCAACTTCGGCTGCTCGAATAAGATCTTCTTCTGAGCTCGGTCTAGTTTTGCCAAAGTAGAGCGTGATGTCCGAACAAAAAAGAGCGTGGCTTGTCGAAGTAGTTTTGTCATTAATATCGGAAACATCCTTGGAAATGTTTGTAGAACAAATTAAGCATAGAACTTCCTAGTCATATTTTCCTTTTTTTAACACAGGATATTTGTTTTGCAATTCCCTGTTATATGTGCTTTACGCTTGCACAATTTGTTCTGAAAAGAAATAGGTTAGACTTTGAGTTGTTTGATAACTAAAAACCCTACTCGCAGCCTTTTGGGTTCCTTGAACCACTGGATGAAGTTTTTTTTCGTTTCGGATCGATGTACCTTCGATACAATTTCTTGGAAATGTTGGAAGTGCAAATTTTCGCGTTATAATCTTCTAATAATATTATAATGCGTGGATAATATTGAATTTGTATATTACAAACCGCCGGTTATAGGAGGATTTGAAGTGAAATTTGAAATTATACACACTTCGATAAATCAGCTTCAAACAATGTTCCCTCTAAGCTGCGCGGGTGCGCGACCGCGCACTCATTTTTCGAGATTTGCGCAGCTGTTTTTGTATTCTGCGCACAATGGTCTTCTTCACCATTTTTTATTTCGATTTATAAAAGAAATGAATCTAAAAATGGCAAACATCCAAATTTCACAAAAAAGGTAAATTTTGCTTGGTTTGCTTTATGTTAAGAGAAGGGAGTTCGATTTTGCGTGAATTTTGTGTACAGCATTTCGTGCGTGATTGCAGTCAAGTAGTTGATAACATCACCTAGCGCAACATATGACTAGCTGTTTGTATACTCCTCTTGTTTTATAGCTTGTCGTTCAAACATAGTAGATCTTCCTCTAATAAAGAAAGGGTGCGCCATCTGGACCTTCGGTATTTCAACACTGAATATCTCTGACATTTTTAAGCCGATTTTGACACATAAGCAAGATATATTTAGGATACTCTCTGCCATTTATTTCAAATCAGTTTTTAAATACAATGTCGATTAAATGACGACCTCCATTCGAAACGCAGAAGCAGCTCTTTTTCGGGCATCCTGAATAACATTGGCCAGCTGTTTCGGCTCGTACGTTAGCTTTGAGTTCGTCAATGCGCATAAACTTAACTTTTTAAATAGCCCCACATACTATAAAAAGTCTGGTACCGTTAAATCCGGAGAGCGAAGAGGCCACTCCAAAGCACTATTTTTCGATACGTGTCTCGGGAACTTACGTTTCAATAACTTCATCGTAGCGGCTGCGGTGTAACAAGGTGCGCCGTCCTGTGTAAAATAGAAGTTCGTCAGACCTTTTTCACACATTTTCGGACACACAAAGTGCGCCAACATCCAACGATAGCGTGCATCATCGACGGTGTTTCCAACTTTGAAGAAAAATGGTCCTATGATGATTTTTGAGCACACTCCGCACACTTCTCGTCGTACAGTGGTGTTGCGAGAATGACGTTCAATGTTGAAATACCGAAGGTCTAGATGGCGCGCCCGTATAAACAAAGATATGAACTATAATGTCAAAATCAATTTTCAAGAATATTTATTAATAAAAATTGACCCTTGCACATTTTTACATACGTTTTGAATATGTTTGCTCCCATATACTTTGTACCGCGCAGTCATCGAAAAAATTAGAGGGAACATTGCTTCAAACACTAAAATGGTTTTAAACCGCAGTATCTATCACGGACAATATTTTTTTTTTGTGTAAGTTTTGTTCACGATAATTCCATTGACGTGCCTATACCGCTACCAGAATTGTTGCACACATTTCTAATGTAGGCCTTAATAGCAATATAAGTATCCACTATAAAAAAAGTTCACCATGGTCCTTCATGCTGTATCATTTTCATTTAACCCATATATATTTTTGAACCTGTCTAATTATTCCAAAATAAATGTATTTTAGATTTTTTTCTTTTTTGTTTTTGATGCTAAAGGTTTTTCCAAATTTTTATTGTCTTTGTGATCATTTTATGTGGATTTTTGCAGAGTAAAAACACTGTAGCACTAAATTAAGTACATTTGTAAAATTTATCAAAACTATTAACTAATTTATTAAGAGTTAAAAAATAAGGTTAAATAAATTGAAAAATTTTGTGTTTTCTCCATAAATTGAATTTCAATTAAAATCATAGAAATTATCACTAAGGTTTCTCTTACTTTGAGGTCACAAAACTAATAAGCTTGTAATCTGTGCACGATAAAGGATATTAGATTGATAAATGATATGGCACAAATGAAAGTAATTACATTACGGTATTTATGCAACGTCTGTGGTCAACGTAAATTATGTAAATGAATATGACTAAAGCAATAAATCGAAAAATGTCCACAATGGGGGAAATTAATGCCAGTAAAAAACATCAAATTTACTACTTTATTCATCAATAATAATTTATAAGTTAGTAATAGTAATTAATCAAAACTCATTAGTTTGGATTAGATAAAACATGCTCAACTAATTACGGGCACAAAACAGACCCATCAAAACAAAACCCAAACCTCAAAGTCATCAAAATCCCCTAATATTCAAAACATAAAATTGTAATGATTCAAAAAGTCTGTCTCTGCGCTAATTCAGAAGCCGGGACATGGGTCAGTCGTCCGTCAGTCCGAGTGCCATAAATCTTTCGCAAAAACCAATATTATACCACGCTTTCGCTTTTATGGGTCAGAATGCGGCCGTACAATGTTTACACACGAAATAAGACTAGTCAGGCTAATCCTTCCTTTCACTGGGTCCCACTCGGCTAGCTAATGACCATCCAGACGTCCAGCCAGGAACTTACCTCATTACCGGAAAAAGTCATTCCTTTGTAACTAAACTGGCACCAATTATAGGAGTCAAGTACACTTGTAGTCCCCTTTTAAGAGGGTATCATACCGTATTTCCACACACAACGAGTCCTTTTTAGAGTGTCCTTTTGCGGTTACTGATCTTTTAGCACATTTTTTTAGAAACAACTATAGTTTTTTCACAGTTTTTTTAACACGGTAAAAAACGGACACTGTTTTCTACGCGTGCCAGGGGCTAACTAATTAGCCACGATCGACACTAACAATGTTCCTTGGTGGTTGGAGATTGGAAAAACAATTTTAGAAAAAAATGTTTCTTATCTTTTTTTCTTTTATATTTTTTTTGTGTTTTTAAGAGTAGAAGACAGAAACTTCATGTGGCATATCACTGCGTAGACATTTTGAGTTATGTCGACCTGGGAATTGGTGCATATTTCACTTCTAGGTACTTTGTTTAGCCCCAAGCATTATTAGCTTGATAACGACTTGCGTGCGATTCCGGTTTTAAGTAGACGGACAGGTAATTGACCACGGGACAAGTGATAATATCGCGGGGAGAGATATACTGTATTTTGTGGGTATCCAGCCAGCAATTGTGTCCATGTTTTCGATAGCTGGTTTATGAGGTGATTCACTTTTAGAAAATATTGGAAGGAAAAGCGCTACTTGGAATTTTTCTGGTTGTCATGGACTCATGGAATAGTGGATTTAGTTATTTTCAGCGTTAAATTGGTTAAACTGAAAACGCTGATTACGAACATTTCGGTTTTTGTGAATAATAATCACAGCCGACACTTTAATGGTATTCGAAAGATAATACAACACACTTTTTGATAGTAGGATTTTAGATCATTTCAATTTCTGAGTCATTATAAAACCTACAGTCTGTAAACGCAACAAATTTTAACTCAACTTTATGCCAATATCTGCAATACTTGCATCGTTTCGAAGTTACATTTTCACTTCGGGGGGTTCGGCATTCAAGAGCACTTATGTTCTGTAGCTTCTGTTTCTACATGGCAATACAAATGGTATCAATTTTACTCATGATCTTCATGTGACCATGTCTACTAAAAGGCCTGTTGAAACTTTGAGAGTAATAAGATGGAGGAGCTTATGAGTTTTTACTCGAGCGTACATACCCAGTACCTAACTTCAGTAGTAAACAAGCCCTTGTCCCCATATCTGAAGTTTCTTTCGTATCACTCCTGGATTTCCCACAGAAAGCTGCTGGGGCGAAAAACAAGGTGCAGGCATAGTAAGCTGATCTTGTTGCTCATTTCCATCGAATCCTTCATGCCCTGGTAAAATTTCAGGCTGACGTTGTTTGCGGATGCGAGGGAGTTTAGGGGATCCATTCGTCCCTTTAAAAGTTTTGATTTCACAATACCTGACCTAACGGCTTTTAAGACGGCTTGACTGTCTGACATTTTGTAGATTGTTGTGCCATTTCTCTTTCGCTTTAAACATTCACTGACAAAAGCTCCTTAGGCACACACCTCCGCCCGAAACGTTAACGGGGATTTTACTAGAGTTACTGGCAACCAGTCTAGTCTACCACGGTTACCATCCTCTTTAATGGTTGCATTTTTCAGAGTGTCCCATTCGACGAGACATTGGATTGGCAAGTGAAGTTGTGTAAAGCCCGCATGAATCTGTGATTCCAAACAGATACTCATCTTGATAGTCATGACCTGTTCGACCTCCAAGTTTAAGCTTAATTGCCGCTGCTAGTCTAAGATCTCTGCTAGCTGCCTCTTTCTTCATCTCTGCATTAAGTGGACGAATAAAGCTAACGCAGTGACGTTTATTCGAGTAACCTCTGGACCTGCACTCTCTGGAAAACCTAGAAAAGTCAGGGAATTTAAGGCTCCCATTAGATGATAGGTTTTTCTATCAGTTTTAGGCTAGTGCCGACAGTTTTTTGGAAAAAAAATTAATAGCAGGGAGGGACCAGCAATGAAATGTCGTTAAGGTCATAACTAAACAAAAAAAAAATTTTAAATTTGAAAAAAAGGGAAATGGTAAAATGGGGATGCTATTTAGGGGTTAAAAACGATTTTTTGCGATTTGTGGTGAAACATGGCCTCCTAGTGGAAAATGTTTAATACAAAAGTTGTAGATAATAAAAAGATCTAAAACTTTTGTATTTAACATATTTTGACATAACCTCAAATTTTCCAAGGAACTGGCGGAAAATCGATTTTTCAGTTTTTAATTTTTTTCTCCCGTAAAAATAATTCAATTTACATGAAAATTTGTAAGAGTATACCTTGTGTTGCGTTAAATAAGCTTGATTTTTTTTTATTTGGAAAACGGATAGTTTCCCAGAAATTAACATTTTTCGAAAAAAAACCCCTTATCTTGCATGGACAACTTTACTGATGCTTTTTTCGAATTTTGATATTCAATAAGTGCTCATTTAACCATTGAAATGTCGTATAATGGCCGCCTATATTTTGATTTCCATCAATCATGACTGATGGAATTGATTGACGCTTGCATGAACTTGTAATGGGAAGTATGGAAAAATCAGGGAATTTTCATTCAATCATGCAATCATGGAATTCTTTCATCCATAATATGCAAATTATTTTCTGATGAAACATGTTATAAATCTCTCTTTTTCAACGCATGTGAAATTTCGAGGAAATCGAGGAAATTTTGGAAAAAGGCAAAATCTTACCTATGCCGGAGAACTCGAAATATATGTATGTCGAAATTATCGGAATTCCATTGTACTGGAAATTTGGTCCATTTAAAACGCGGGGTATGACGCTCGGAACCCCCCACGCAACAAGACTACTTTGTACTCTATGTTTTTTGGCCGCTGATCACGAAAATCGGGATCGCGTTTCTCTAAAACGGTTGGATCACCTCTAAAATCGCCAAATCGCCATTTTTAGGGTTTTTTATCGCAACAATGTTTATGAGACTCCGAAATAATACTCTGGAATGTGCAAATTGGAAAATTTAGTGCGTCTATAAAAACTGAGTTCAAAGTGTATGGTAACGGGTGAAAAGAAGGCGTGGAAACCATGCTTAAATTGACATAAAGATGGAAAATGCTGGAAACAAAATTTTTTTCACTTTTTTATGTAAGTTTAAAATAACGGTGATTGCAAAATTGACAAATATTTTTTCACTTTCTAGAGGTGAGAACTACCCCTAAGTCGCATAAAATTCAAGTAAAGCTCAGAAATTGGAATTTGTGCCAAAAATGAAGGATTAAGCAAGACAGCTGAGGTTTATTTCCACCCGAACAGGAATCCCGACCATCTATGGAAAATTGCTCTGGATTTTCTATATTTATGCCAATTTAGGAGTGGTTTTCACCCCTTCTCTTCACTCGTTACCATACCCTTTGAGCTCAGTTTTTATTTTTATAATTTTGTATGAGTTTTGATGTTATATTTAGTGGAATGGTAATCAATTAACTTTGTCTAGTTTCCCGTGATAGCCATTCTTTAAATCTTATTATTAAGCTTGGTTCTATACAACAACACTAATGCTCCATATGTCATCATGGGTCTTATGACATATGAAGCATCGTTTTTTGTTGTAGATCTCATGTGGATCCACGAGCTCATCACGTTGTCCATGAGCTGATACCATCAAATGTCACTCCAAGTGTATGAGGTTGTGCTTAAAGGTTTACCCACAAACACCACATCAGTCAACCTGACATTATTAATGTCCTGGCTAGTGCTAGCAGAACCGTCGTGATTGCCACCATCTGAAGACCAAGATGTCCAGTTCAACAAGCTTAGACAGCTTTAATTTTTTCATGACATCTACTATGTCGCGCCAACACTCGCAGATCTCATCATTGTCGATATTTTTATCGCTTGCTTAAATTAGTGGTCGTGGAGAAAAATCTCTATCCCATGACGTCAAACGCACAGTGGAGTTGCGACTTATGTGGTGAAATGTGAGCACAGTGGTGGAGAATGACGTCAAAATGTCGTGTCGAGAATTCTGGTAGAGAACTTCTCTATTTGCTAGTTACAGAAACGAGCTAGAAAATTAAGCAAAACACTACCACCTCTGGGCTCCCTTTGAATGTTTTAACGATTCATTTGACTGTATTTTTTACATGTACAATTCATGTGAAATTTTTTCAGCGATTCGGCTCACAAGGTGAAATTTTTGTCCAACTAAGTTCTCTTTTGTAAAAATCAGTGCCCTTAAAGTTATGATTAACATAACCAACTGCTGTGAAAACATTGAGTGGACAGATGAGGCTAAAATTTCGCATGGTCTCTTGGTACGGTTTGTTATATACTGTAGGACAGATGTGCTTACTAGACAGGGAACCGAAGTGGAAAGGACACCGCACTTAAGCTGGTGATATATACAAGCGTACATGCATTGCATTCAGCGGCTCCCTGATATGCGGAGATTTTCCACTGACACATAATTGCATGGTTGCGTTCCGTCCCGGCTCTCACAGATAGCCCAAAAATCTGAGTAACGAGTCGCATGTGTTTGTTGTGTATGCTTGTGTGCCCTATGTCGAATGCGGCAATGCAGAAAAAGTTGAAAGTAGCCCGACATTTGCGTGGCATGCGGAACATTCACGGAATATTTCGTCAGGTCGTATTTGAATACACACACTTCTATATTATCTGTCAACGAATGCAACGCATGTACGCTTCGATATGTCACCAGCTTTAACCCAGATGCGAATTTCCTTAGCCCCTATAAACTGGCTGGGAGAAAAATCAGCTTAGCTAGAACCAGGCGGAGACGGACCACGGCAATAGTGTGCCTCACTCTTCACAAAATATGGCCGACCTTGGACGCAAAGCGTTCAAAATCTCTTGTTTAGCTGAACAAAAAAGAGATAAGCTATGTAGTGAAGGTGCTGACCGGCCACTGTCCCTGTGGCCCGCACGCGGAAAGACTTGGACTTCCCGACAGCGATTTAAGCAGAAGTTGTGGCAATGAGGATGAGGAAGAAACTGTCTCCCACTTCTCTGTACATGCCAGGCCCTCGCGAGGAAAGGAGGGACCTTCCTTGGCTCACCCCTCCATGATGGATTGAGTGAGCTGCAAAACATTGGTGTTCTTGACCTCTGCCGCTTTATTAAAATCTCCAAATGGCTTGAAATGGCCTAAATTTGTCCCAACACTACACTGATAAAAAAAATTCGTGGCTTAAGACACTTTTTCTTGAACCAAGCAACTAATGTTTTGGATATAACGAAAACAAAATTGTCTCGGGATACGCAATACTCGTAGTCTTGGTTTTATTGGCTTGGATGAAGACAAAAGTTGACTAGAAGTATGTAAAAAAAATACGAAACCGATGATATTATAATTGAAAACAATTCAAGCTCTACAATCGGTCTTAATAGTTGTGGTACTTTTTTAGAACTTGAAAGTCAGGTAACCGATCAATTAAATATTTAGGTTCTTGAGTAAAAAATTAAACAATCTTGTTTCGAGAAAGACATAAATCTTGGTCGAAAAATATACGTATTGAGCGAAGAAATACGAATTGCTTGGCTCAAGAATTTCCAGTGACTTACTCTGAGACAGCATTTTCATGTTAAGACTGAAAATTTTTTCTACTGAAGCCAACGAAACGAAGAAGTATATCGAATTGCTGGAATCAAGACAATTTTCTGGCAATTTTTGAATGGCATCACAATGGGCCCAATGGTGTGCCTAAGTGGGCTCCCTAGTGGGGGAGCAGCCATTTCAGCCTAACCTAACCTGTTACGATATTTTTTACCCAGAGTATGTAAAATACATAACGTAGTGTCTTCACAAAAAGCATAACAAAATGGAATACGTGAATAGCTTACCGGAATACAAACAGATTTTAAAGTATAGAGCTGGAACTTTGAAACTGTAGTTTTAAATATTTAGGCCTTTATTAACAAATAGGAAAACATAGACGATTAAATAAGAAAAAAAAATAGTGGACGGTAATAGAGTACTATTCTTTGGCACTGCTTTCAAAACGCAGTCACGCATCTTAAAAGAACAAGAAAGATCGATGCTGGCATATTATTGTGAGATTTAGACCGTCACACAGGAGAAGAAACAATGAAGTTGATACATTCAGAATGCTTATAAACATTGAATAGAAAAAACTAGCAGATAAGAAGGCGATTAGGCTTTATCAAATCTGTTCATAAAAGGAAGACCAATGTCTAAGTGGAAAGTTCTTGAGCTGGACGTAGGAGGAATGGAAGGAATGAAGAGGACGAGGCAACTCTCTAAAGAATGTTAAACCAGACAACGAAGTAGAAAACTTTATAATAGAAAAGGAATATTTAACATTTAGAAAATTTGCCATAAAATAAAGAGGAGAAGGATTCGATGACTTGACATGAATTTAAGAACTAATGGGAAGACTAAGTTTAGCCACATGTTGAGGTTTTTACCTTAATTCTTCGAAATTTAGCAACATAACAGATAGTTAAAATCACTAAAAATCGTCCTTTAAAATAAAGAATCGCAATAATTTTTTGTAAAAAAGGATTACTCGTGTATATCAATCTACGATACGAGATTCTGTAAAATTATTTTTATGGTCCTTTACTCATATCTTACTCAAACCGTATGGTTTAAATTAGAATCTTGTCAATCAAAACAATATTTCAAAAAAGCAACTTTAAGATTTTTTACACGCTGCCATCTAGTTGTAAATCGAAATACCAGCGACTAAAGGCTTTTTGTTTTCCATCTGGTTCGCATCTTGGAAAAAGCTTAAAATATTTCACGTGCAGATTTAGCAAAGTTGTTTTTAAATTTAACTGGAAGAAATAGAACAATAATAAATAATAAATAATTTTCGTTTCCACTAATTATTGGAACCACAATATTAATTTTTAATTTTACCGTATTCTAGTCGATGATTGAATTTTTTTGAACAAACTGAATTGAATAAGAAGTTTATGGTCTGCAACTCCGATTCTGTCTTCTGTTCTGTTTTTTAATGGTCTACAACTCCGTAGATTTTAACAGTCTTTTGTGTTCTACCCTTTGGCTGTTGGATTTTAATTTATCAATAACATTCGTTTTCACTAATTCAATATTGTTTTAATATCTTTCTTTATTTTAGTTGCATTCGACGAAAGTCCTGGTCTTTTGCTAAAACTAACCGAAGTTTAAAAAATGGTAGTTAGTGGCGAAATTAGAGTATCTATGTGCCCCGGCATCTCGTAAGCGTTTTTTAATTGAAACGTTTTATTGTATAAAGTATTTTTTTGTTGTAAAATGAGGAAATTTTAAGATAATGCACAGCAATTAAACAAAAAATATTTTAAGGATTAAAACAGACATTGAACTCGTACTCGCTGGGGTAAAAACGAAGGGCTAATATGGTTAAGGGGGATTGTGATTAGCTTACCAATCGAATTATAGATTCATTCAGTGGCCTAGGAACGGAGGGTGGGAAGGGGGTTGGATGGGGCCAAACCCCAACCCCCTGAACCGCCTTTTGTGTGAGGAAAATTCAACTTGAACATTTATAATATCATTTTGTAATTTTGATTAATAAACAGTTCTGAAAGATATATGTACTGTACATAGTTACTTTACTTTAGGTGAAATTGCGCATGTGAAAACAACAGTATAAGTATACTTCCTACTTTTCCAGCTGGATTTTGACAATCTACCAAGAACCAAACTCTTATGCTATATTTTGAGAATAAATTGAATTGAAAATGTGTTTAAGGGGTTAAGCGCCATTCCCAGCAGGCAAAATGAGCTCACAAAATCAGAAATTTATCGTATAACTCAGTGATTCCCAAAGTGTGCGCCGCGGCTCCCCGGGGCGCCGCGGTGCCGTCATAAGGGCGCCACGAAATATTCAATTAAACAATTCGGCAATTTTCTTGGAATTTCCAATTCTCCCATTCCCAAATAATGCTTTGCTAGCATCATACAAAGTTGCATATAGAGTTGCTAAGTGTAAAAAGGCCCATACCATCGCAGAGCAGCTCATTCTACCAGCTGCCAGATTTAGTGAACATTATGATTGGCAATAGAATTAGTCGCAGAATTCAGCACATTAAAATTAAAAGGAAGTGAATTTGGATTGCAACTCGATGAGGCCACAGATAATAATAAGGGCGCCCACTTGATTTGTTACGTACGGTTCTTAAATGGTAATTCAATAGTTGAGGACCTTCTCATTTGTAAAAGTATTACTGGACTCTGGAAGTAGGCTGGCCGCACACATACGGTTTCCGTCTTCGGCTTCCGAATACGGAATTCCTACTGCCTAGCGCAGACGTTCGGTTTTTGGCATCCTGAACGCACGTGTTGGTTTTCGAACCGATTATCAGCAATGGTTTCCAAACGGAAAATATAAGAAAATATGAAATGCCTGCATTCGGGTGTTCGAGTAACCGAATTCGGAAACCGAACACGGAAACCGTATGTGTGCGGCCAGCCGTACAAAGGCTCAGGATTTGTTCGAGATCCTGAATATATTTCACTGTTAAATGGGTAATCGCTTTTAAAAAGGAAAGTTTTCCAATTTTTGAAGAAAGTCAAAAATTTAGAAAAAAATCTGATGTATTGAGGGCGCCGCGGAAAAATCCGATTATTTAGGGAGCCGCAAACCGAAAAAGATTGGGAACCTCTGGTATAACTCACAATGAGCTGAATATGATGAAAATATGACACTCAAGATGCAAAAAAAAATTAAATCATTTGCGAGAAAATAATAGGATCATAATGAGAGGAAGTGAAAAAGAAACCGAGATTGAATGTTCCACTTATTGTTCATTGATTGGAAGGTTGTTATAAGCTAATTATGAGAAATTCGATTGGTAACATATATACAGGCGCCACATTTTTGTAAGTTTTAAGACTATTATCTCTCTGGAACATGAATCCGACACTCTTTCAACTATCAGGCCTATTCTGAACTCCGCTGGAATCGTTCCGCTGGAATTTTCTTACATCGCACAGTGGTCTGAAATCCCCAAAACCTGGACAAAATAAATTTACTACCGTAAGAAAAATAATTTTTTATGAAAATCGGTATATGTGGGGTTTCAGGGTCGCTGAGTAAGAGTCCGTTATCAGATTTTCAAAAAACAAAATGGCGGATCCAATATGGCGACCAACTTTAAGAAAAATTAATCAAATTTTATGAAAATCGGTATATGGGGGGTTTCGGGGTCGCTGAGTAAGAATCCGTTATCAGGTTTTCAAAAAACAAAATGGCGGATCCAATATGGCGACCAACTTTATGAAAAATTAAGAAAATTTTATGAAAATCGGTATATGGGCTTCAGTCGTGACTGCTGACGATGATTTGTAAATCAAATCGAAATGCATTGGGGTTTTATTATTGAGAATATAAAATATTTTTAGATTCGAATAAATTGCGAGTAGAATCATTAAGGTGTTTTTGTTTAATTCTATTTGATATTATATCGATTTTACGTAGTTCAGTATTTAAAAATGTCTTTATCTGATCACACATTCGTTATTTGCTACCTTAAAGAACCCCGGATACCGATTTTCATTGGAATCGGAATACAATTGACAAATTCGTCTGCCATATTGGCGCGGCCATTTTGAATTTTTTAAGTTTTGACCACAAATTCGTTATTAGCGACCTTAAAAACCCCTAGATACCCACTTTCATTGAAATCGGAACACAATTTACGAACTCATATTTGGGTGGCCATTTCGGTAATTTTTCAGCGGCCATTTTGAATTTCGAGAATCGGACTTCGAGGTGTTTCATGGGACTGGTGCGCCCGCTATAGCGCACACATACAGAATCTTTCTTTTATTAATATAAGATGATATAGATGAAAAAAAAGTTAATATATAGCCTCTGAATAAGACGCTCAAAGCTATACATTGAGCAAATATGTAGTATATCGTGGATAGAATGACATAGAGCAAGCAGGAGCTGCTGATTTTTTTATATGTTTTGCAGAGATGATTAATAAACAATTACATGCGTATTTCGTAGTGGAAGTCGGTGGAAGTTTGTACTTAGCCATCACTTCATAAGCCGAATCTTTATTAAAATACCACAATTTACTACATATTTGATCATAAATAAACAATACAATTATTTATTTATGTTCATTTCAATAACAAAGTATGATTGTACTTACTCTCTGGAGGAGAATCCATTTTACACAAAAGAAAACGGGTAAAGGTACTGCAATATACACGCAAAAACGTAACACGTGTTTTTGCTCGGAGAGAAGGCGCTGCGTGCAGCGTGTTCGACGCTCACTTTCCAAATGGAATACAAACGAGATTTCGAACATCTGCCTCTTGCCAAGGGCCTTGAAATACTCCAGGGGGGCCACTACACCTAACCCACGTGAAAAAAGTCCCTAAATATAAACTTTCGTTTTGGTACTTTTGTCCAGGTTTTGGGGATTTCAGACCACTGTGCATCGGTAGCATGAACTCCGCTTCGCTCCGCCGAAACGGAGAGAAATTTCGAAATTGCAATTCCGTTGGAATTTTGATAGCATGAACTCCGGCGGAATGACAAAATTGTCCTTTTTTTCTCCGCGAACAATTTCTGACGGAGGATTAGATTTTCTGTTGTTGTTTGCGTGGAATTCGGTTGTTTAGTGTTATTAAAACAAATAATAGAAATAAAGAAATAATTTAATTAAAAATTTTAATTCATTTTTCAAATAAAATAAATATAAAACAAATATTTTTTAAAATAAATTAAAAAAAAATTAATAATTATTTTAAGATTTTTTCGCTAAAATAAAAATATAAACTCATAACATATAAAATAAGCATTAAAACTACTATTAACACTACAATATTTTATATTTTTAATTGACAATTTTTTGTCCATCAGTTTAAAGGTTCATTTTCCAAGATGGCTTGTCGGGTATTATGGAATACATGATATTCCATATAACCCAAAAAAATAAACTGAATAAAAATGAGTTTTGAGCATAATATTGATAGCTAAACAATAATTATTAATTATATAAATAGGAATATAGTCTAATTTATACCCATAGTACATTTTTTAAAAACTAAATTGGTTTAAACCACCTATCCCACATTACCCGACTATTCCATATTAACCTCCAATTGCAACTTTTTTTTAAACACATTTTTTTTTATAACAAGAAAAGAAATAGTAGTTTTTATACAAGTGACAGTTCATGACAATTAGTTATAGTATGTACTCATAATGATTTTGTGGATTTTTATTCAAAAACCAGTTAGTAATTTTTCGAAATGTAAATGGTATTCCATAATACCTACCTCTCCTCTATATGTGAATTAAAAAATATTATTTATTGTTTTTTTTGAAAATGAATTAAACTTTTTAATTAAAAATATATTTTTTTTCCTATTTATGATAAAAAATCCATTATTGTGTGGCGTATATGTAAAGCCTCATTTGCTGTGCTGAAATTTTTGCTTGTTTTTGGATTTTCGAAAGCATTTCTCATCGGGCAATTCATTTCGCTAATTCCAGCGGAGTTCATGATACCCTTAAAAATTCCGCTGGAATTTTCTCTCCGCCGGAATCGTAATTCCAGCGGAGTTCAGAATAGGCTTGTATACTTTTGACACTGCTGGATATTTCGCTTCAAGTGTGTATATAAATAACAAACTGTTTCACTTCTTTTGAATTTTTGTATAGTATTTTTTCGAACATATAAAGACGGAATCGGAGACGGAAGGCTAGAATCGAATATTTGCAATCAATATAATATTAAAATGTAATATTAAAGAGAAAATAAAATAAAATGTGATGGAAGAACTGTTCTGATGGTCAATAGAAGTGACGAACATCGATGAAGGATCCAAATATTGGCACCAAGGTTTTACAGTTTGTCTTAAGAAGGCATTTTGGAATTTACAAAAAGATAATAGCATTTTTTTAAACATTAATGTCGATGGCTTGCCAATTTTTAATAACACAACTGCGCAATTTTGGACAATACTTGCGAATGTCGAAGGAATTATAAAGGAACCTTTGATTGGAATATACAGCGGTAATAGAAAACCTCCATCGTTAGGTATTTATCTGGACAAATTTGTAAATGAAATGACAGATATTATGGAAAATGGAATAATGATTAATGGTTTTCGTTTAACTGAAACTTGAAATGTCGAGGCAAATGTATTTTTCAATTATACGAAACGTCACAAACCTAAAACTGTCGTTTATATATCACATTCTATATAAAATATAATACGTTACACAAACTGCATGTTGTTTTTGCATGATATTTCAATATACACTCGACATACTATATATGTATTATACACAGCAGTCTCAGTAGAACATGCAAAAAAATCTAACAATGAGCTCATATTTAGCTTACGCCGGTTTGTCATTTATATACACTCTTGCTGCGGCACATGCATAGCAACCTTAGTAGCGAGTTGGTAGAGTGTTGGCTTCATGTTCCTGTTCATGGTCGCAGGTTCGAATCTCGTATAAGGCAATCGAAAAAAAAATATTCTCGAATAATAATGAATATATCTAATTATGATAATAGCCGTGTTTTTTTAATGAACTATATAGTTCTTCCCCATACAAATCTGAAAACCCAGGTTTTATCGAGGTTTTTATCCATATCTTGGGACATTTCAAAATTTCCCTTTCTTTTCGGAATGTAGCATACTTACCGGCTGTCGGAAAAACGTCATTTAAAATAAAAACAACATAGAAGTGACGAGAGCAAATTTGAAGGCATGAGGAAACAAATAATTTATTTTTTTAGAAACTTATTCATTATTTTCTAGAGGGGAATTCGTGTAACAGTTGCTTACTGACACGCAACTTCGGATTAATTTTAATATATTTAAAGCACTGAAGATGGCGCTTAGTGAAATTTCCCTTGTCGTTTTTTTAATGAACTGGATCGAAGACCTATATAGTTCATTAAAAAAACACGGCCAATATGTAATAATAAAATAATATGAATATAAATAAAAGCAAAAAAGTCAAAAAAAAAACTAATGCGGAAATAATAATTTTGTTTTTTTTAACATTTCTCAGTACTTTTTTGCGTCACTCTCAGTGAGCTCAATATGAGAAAATTTTGAGAAAATTTTTAATTCTTGATTTACTTCATATTGAACTCATACTTAGTGCAGGAACTTGCGCAATTAACTCACTACTTCCTCATGTGTATCTCATAAATTACTATTTGAGACTTTAAGCGAAAAAAATGCCAATTGAAAGTAGATCATATTTAGCTCTATATGAACTAGAATGCCTGCTGGGTTCAGCGGTAAGAAAATACACAAGAAATATCGGTAAGAAAATACACAAGAATATTTCCTACAAATTTTGTATTCACTGTTTTTTCGAATTCTGCGTATGCTCTACAACTTTGCTCTTTTGATATTTTCACCAAAATGCATAGTTTCTTCTCAAAATAGAAAAAAAGGCGGAAAATTGCGAAAAAAGGCCTATTAAATATAGCCTTGAACAGATTTCGTTAGGCAACCCATCACCGTTACTTTTGCTAGCATACTATTTATCATGAAAAAAAATTTCATTCGGTTACTCGATCGGTGAAGGTCGTTGTTCTACGGATCCTGTACTAGTAGCACAACCTGTCATAATCATAAATAGTTAATGTAATCAGTTCAGAGTCATAAACGGTTTTTTGCGTTTTCTGAAGAATTTTCAAAACTAGACATGTGCTGTTTTCTTCGCCCACTCCTCATTTAATCCCCCCTGAAAATATTTCTTACTACGCCCCTGCATTTATTTATGCATGAATATGATGCAAATCGTATAAACATTATTATTAGTTACTTCTAAAGTATCATTATGTTATTACCAACTGAGCAAACCACGGCGGCTTTTGGCGTTAGCAAATTCTTGTCCAAATCGAGTTTACTCGCCAATTCGTGTTCTAGGCTCAAAATAGCAAGTCCACTTAAACGAGATTGGGACATTTTACTGCGTAGATACTTCAATTTGAGTTTTGAAAATGAACACTGAAGCAGAGGTAACGGCAAATACAAAACAAGCTGTACGTAATCGATTAATAAAAATTGAGAAAGATCACGGATGGTGTTGATACTTCGGCTTTTGATCTCTTTCGAAACTTATCATTTCATCAATAAGACAATCTGAACTGATTTTTAAATTTCTCGATCGCTTTCACTTTCAAAGCATTCAAAAACAAAATTATTTTTGATCGCCTGGCCTATAAATTTTGGGGTGTAGTACAATAACCCATGCGATTGGCCGCGGTACTTTTGGATTCAATACCTCACTACTAAAAAAACTGAACCAAAGCATGAACCCAATCAAGCGGGGTTGTGGGACAAAGCCAGCTTTGGGATGCACATATGCTGGCACAGTTGGTAGTGGGTATGGAAACTGCACTTGTGAAGGATAACTTCAGCCTACCTACCGTATGAAAATTGAAATGCACGTGAGAAGCTATGGTGAGAAAGACACAAAACAGATAACTGGTCGCTACATCAATACTGTGCAGAAACGACAAACAAAAAGGGGAAAAGGCTCTGCTCCAATTTGTGGTCTGCAGTAATCAGGCTACTGCAAACTGAGCCGAGCTTCTCCGATGCAAGACGAATGGACGCGTCTATGGTTGACGGCAGAACTGGCGCTAGCTCTTCGCAGGGGATTAAAACCTAGCCTGTTAAGCGGAAATACACCTCAGTTTACCAACCGCAGGTGAAATCTATACAACGCTGGAGTAGTCTTATGACAATGTTAGTAATATATGAAGTATATATGCAGGACTTCAAACACAACTTAAAACAATTAATTCTTTGGCAGATTACGTTAAATATAGTAGGGACTTGTCCAGCCGAATCGGTAAGTGAAGCAGTCGATGTTTTTGCTACTTTGCCAGAACTTTATAATTTTTTTACAATGTCTACACATCATTGGAACATTTTGGTACACCGTGCAAATCTTAGGCTTAAAAGCCTTTCTCAAATTCGTTGGTCTGCTAGTCATGATGCTTTAGAAAAACAGTGGTCTGGAACACTTGATGCATTAAGCTTTATGGCAGAAAATAGAGAAGAGAAATTGAATACACGGTCTGAAGCTGTTGGACTGCAAAAAAAGGTAAAGCAATTAGAAACAGCAATTCTATTCACTGTTTGGAACGCAATATTAAATCGTTTCAATGCTGCTAGTAAAAAACTAGGAATCGCAAATTGCCCAAATTTATGGTTTGGCTTCGATTGGTTTCTTTTCTGCAAGATATCAGAGATAAACAATTTCCAGAATTATGATTGTTATGATACTCGTAGCAGAAAAATTCGAAAACTGTAGCCAGATGAGTCAAAAATAAATAAAATAACGGTTTTTAGACAGGAGAATTTTCGTACTATTATTTATTACAGGATTTTAGATATTTGAGGGTACAATTGACCAGACGTAAGAAAGTATAATAGGACCAGTTTCACTTAAAACTCAATTTTTTTGGTAATTTATGTTATTTGAAATTTATACCAGCAATGAGTTAACAAATCAAGCAAAAGGTAGTCAATAAGTATCCGAAGGTTTTGGAAGAGACATTATGTAATGAATGCATTCATTTGCATTATCAAATCACGTAATTATTAGAAAATAATGAAGTAATGCGCTCTGCACCAAATGCATTTTTTGCATTCACGTAATCTTTGCGATGTACATACATACATACTAGGGATGTTACGAATGTCAATGCGAACGCGAATGTTCGGAATGCGAATGTGCGAATGCGAATACGAATGTTTAGGAAAGCATTAAAAAATTTAATTAAATTAAGTCCTCATTTTTTTATTACTTACAATAGGATATCAAAAAATATTAGAACAATAGACCAGTGTTAATACAGTATTCTTTCTTCTCGTATTTAATAAACAAAGTTCAAGAGAGGAATATTACATTTCATGAGACGATTTCTAAAGACCCCCATTCATACACAGTCTGCCGGCAGGCCATGGCCTGAAGGTTTCTCGCCTTAAGGCCAAGTATAACTACACACTCACTCACCCACACCGTCAACTGGCCCATTGCATTGCTGACAAAAATGTTTGTGTGTGTGTGGGTATTTATCGTCAGTCCGTGCCTGAAAATCTGAACTTTTATCTGAAATTTTCGTTGAGGCGATGAATATTTTTGCACTTGAATTAACAACCTGCTACGCTAAACTGTCGTCTTCGCCTGTGTGCATGCAGGGATTCATGAGATCGCCTGCAGTCCACGGCCTGTCAGACGTATGCCTCAAGTCCTTATCGTTCAGTTAGACTGAGTAATGTATGGCCTTCATCGAGCGGTACCTGCTGACCTAGCCTAAAAGGCTCTTGTGAAGAGGGGTCTTCAGAGGATCATATATAAGGGCGGCTGCGCTGGCCGGTGGAGCGCTCAGATATTTGCGAGCCAGATCTGTCAATTTGTCGTATTTTACGAGAAACGACACGACCTACACACATTCGCAGTCGCATTACTTGATGCAAATGCGAATGTCGATGCGAATGTTTAAAATGATGCGAATCATTCGCATAAGCGAATGCGAATGCGAACATTCGTAACATCCCTAATACATACTATATCCTAATATAGACATCGCATTTATTTGAGAATTCCAGCTACAAATTGTTCTGCAGAAAGATCCTTTTTTACTCTAAAAGTAGTGAAAAGCTATTTGCGTGCAATTGTTGTCTATCGAAGCAAAATTGGTGCAAGAAATCGATTGTGAGGATATTACACACATAATTGATGGTTTTGTCCAAGTTAAAGCAAAAAAAAAAGTTTATCTGATATGTGATAGTTGTTAAAATTTTATTTATCGTGTATCTTAAGAATTTATTATTATATCTAAATTAACAAAGCCTGTAATAAAATATTTTCAATATTCGTAAATTAGATATTTTGTTATAATAATTATCACTACACAGGGCCGCGGCTAGGCACTTTGCCGCCCAGTCCACATCCGCCGATGCCGCCCCCTTTAAGGGCAATATTTTTTTTCGCTCGCTTCGGTCGGGGTTCAGAATTAGTATATGCTTCAATGCAGAGGTCGCTCTCAACATTCATTTCATTTTCTATTTTTCTGTATTTTTAAAAGTAATTTGTGGTCAATCTATTAATTTTTCTATGTTTTCTACTCAAATTCTCTGCATGCTGTTCGCCTAAATATGAAAATAAACCCATACGGTCTGTCATCGCATCTCGCTGCGTGAAAATTTCATTTTTTCCAAATTCTCTCGTCTCGCATTATCGCATCGCGTTGCATTGTACATTGCGGCATTTGAAATCATGCCATGGAAAAGGTTTTGACAGCGCCTGCGAGACTCGTCTCGTTCTCGCATCGCAGTCTCGCATTAATGTACCTCGGCCTTATCGGTGCTTATATTTTCTTATTGAAAAGAATGGTATTGCAAAAGGTAGCTCATATGCCTTCAGCCTTCATATTGGAATGAATTGTAATGCAAAAGGTTGTCGTTATGCCTTCGACCCTAGGACCTCGCAATGTTAATGTGTACATGCTGCCGGTGCTAATTAATTATTGGTAATCTATTGAGTTTGTCTTCTTTCTTTTTTGTTTATCGTCGCCGCTCATTTACATTTTTGCGCTCGTCGCCAAAAATGCCTTGTCTTTTGGCGGCTGTCGTCGCCCATTTAAATTGAGATGCCGCCCTTGCGTCGGCGCGTCATATTTATAAAATATATTGTACAAATTTGTAGCTTGTTTCGCTCGCGAAAATGCGCCCTTCCAAAGTGCCGCCCAGTGCAAATGCACAGTCTGCACATATGGGTGCCGCGGCACTGTCACTACAGAGCAAAAAAGCGCCATATGAGACGGGCCTAGAGCACAGATGAACTTATATCCGCCACTGGCTCCAGCTACATCTTTATTTTTAGCTCAAAATCTGTGCATTTTATAACACATCTGAAATACCTAAAAATAAAAGATTATGATTTTTTCCGGACCTTCTATTATGTCAGTTATATTTGCATGTTTCCACTAAAAATAAGTTAATCGATAGCTGATGATCTCCACTCAGATGCAACTTCAATGTCTGATCTTCTGAGTATCAGCTGTCAATGGCATAAATGTTATATTATAAAGTTAAAAATTGAGTTAACATGGCTTACTTTTCTTGATAAATGACGCCTTGAGCGTGAGTAAAAACAATGGACTATTCCTAGTAACATAACAAAATTTTCGTAAAGAGACACAATTCATTTTTGATTGGCTTTAATGACAAACATGACATAACTTTCCAGTGAAGGCGACTTCTTCTTAAAAAAATTAATTTCCGGTCGTGATTAAGCTTTAAATTGCCTTTTTTATGCATTTAAAATAAATCTAAAAAATTGTTTTGTCATCATGTCTTTAGTCCATTCCAATACAAAAAAATATACAAAAATTCATGATTTTCATATTTTGGTCAAGAATCGAGCCGGACCAGCACAAAGGCACTAACTTGAGCCAATGAAAATCGAAAGAAATTAACTGAAGCCACAAAATTATTTCAGTCAAGTCAGAAATCGCGAAATAAGATAAATGCCAGGAAAAGTTAAATGTCATCCCCATCAAATGCGTCCCTTCTATTGTTTACCAATTCTCCTATTAGATTCTCTATTTCTCAACCCTTTGAGTAATTGCTTAGCCAGTTTGTGGCCACAGAAAGGGTTGACTCTCTGGCCAAGTTAAATTGTGTTTTTTCTGTGTTTTGTTCTCTGTTTGCTCGCTTGTTATGTTTAACCAGAATGCGTGGTAATTCTACTCTGGTTGCTACTGACTTGCTGAAAAAGTCCTGAAGCTCATTTGTCATGTATCAAAATATCCTTTCGGGCTTTGGGAACTTTTGTTGTGGCAAGATTAACCATGCGAGTGTAATGTCAGAGCAACAAAAATTATGCTGCTTTTGTATTTATGATGTTTAAGACAATACGACGATGACTTTGCTCAATTTTCATAAATATGGACAAAATAAATGTTTTTTTTGTTGGTTGATGGATGCGGACGGGAAGAGGTTGAAGCTCATTAACTCGTTTTTGGTATGCTTGTTGAAGTCTTACAAATTTCTTTCACTGGAAAAACTTACTAGTAGCGAAACAGCTTTCCTAAGGTATCGCCGGATGGACTAGTACAGTACACGGATGGCTCCAAAACAGAGAGAGGTCTGGGCTTTCGCTCCAGATTCAGCAGAGCGATAAGCTTAGGCACCCTAACAACTGTCTTCCAAGAAGGGCTTACGAAAATAAACGGTTTTTATCTTCTCTGATAGCCAAGGGGCAATTAGAGCGATAAGGAGCGCGTTCAAAAACCTTACTATGGTTAACCATAGTTAACTATGGTAAACTTTTGTCGTTCAAAAACTCCGTGGTTAACTACAACATAACCACGAGCATAGCTTTTCGGCGTTCAAAAACTCTCGTGGTTAACCATGGCGTAGTTAAATTTTAACCCTGCTCGGGAGCATGGTTAGCGATAGTTAAGAAGAAGAAGAATAAAAACAACTCTCTGACAGTTGTTTTAATGTAAACACATGAACAAATCAAAGTGGGATTTGTGGGATTATTACAAATAAATAATTAATGAAATAATTGACGCAATTATCGCGGACTATTTTATGGAAAATTTTGTTTTTATTTTTTTTTCTTCTTCTTTAACCTGTAGTTAAACACGGTGCGTTCAAAAACCTCCATGGTTAAACATAAACTTTCGTGGTTAAGTGAAGTGATGCAGCATAACCACAGCTTACCTCGTGGTTTACCATAATAAGGTTTTTGAACGCTCTCAAGGTCCCGTAGGACCAAGTCTAAATTAGTTTGGGACTGCCAACGTGCTCTTGGTGAGCTGGGCGTTTTCAATCAAGTTACCCTTTTCTGGGTCCCGGGTCATCGTGGCTTCAAAGGCAATGGAAAAGCGGATGCCCTAGCTAAACACGGCTCTGACATTGGATTCATCGGTCCAGAGCCGGCTATCGGAGCACCTACCAGCTTGCTGCAAAGGGCCCTAGCCGATCGGACTTTGATGAAACATATTGAACGCTGGAGGTCCGCGCCTGGACTGACCAACTCTAAGTGGTTCCATTGTTAGGGCGCAGTAGGAATGATGTCAGGACACTTGTGGGCTTGATTAGGGGCATCCATAAATTACGTGAGGCGTTTAGGGGGAGGGGGTCGAGCCGAGGGAGGGGATCTCAGCAATATCACGTAATTTTTTTCCGCAAGAAACAGTGTACAATTGCGAGAAAACTGGGTTACATTAATAGTGCAGGTAAATTAAGCCGAAAAAAGCGATATAGCGGAAATAATTAGGTACAAGCTGAAAATTAGCAGAGAGCTTTCTTTTAGGGTTCTTAATAAGGGGTTATAAAGTCTACCGATTTTCTCCCCGGGACACTTTTTAGGGGTTTTAGCCCTCAAAATGGGTATTTTCGATTTTTCTGCAATTTTTATTGCAATATTTCTTAATATCTTTTTGTTTTCTTCAATTTTAAGTACAATATCTGTAAATGAGAAAACCTTTAAAATCGTCTTTTTGGATCCGCACTTATCATTCACGAAAAGCTTCGTGCAGTTTCAGATGAACTTGGTGAAAGGTTTTAGCAATACATTTTGCACATAGAGAAGGAATAATGAATCCATTACATAAAAAGTATACGTGATATCAAGGGCGGCGGAGCTTAATCATTGTGGGTGGGGAGCAAGTGAACAGATAACCGTTAAAATGTAAAAAGTTAATCGGTCAATTTATTTACTAGCTGCGTTTTGAGTTTCATGGTTTTAAATTCTTTGGTTATGGGGTTATACTCAACTAGATTTTTGGGAGGACTGCAGATCGGTCCCAAACTGCCTCATGTGGACCCCGTGTGCATTGCACTATAAGGCCCACACAGGGAATCTAACGCCTTGCCCCATTCGCGCCTCGTCATAAGGCATGCCTTTTTTGGCCCCTTTGAGGAAAAATCATTGCTACCCGATCTCGAGTGGAAAAAAGAGGCCGAAAAATTTGAGAATTTCGCCGGGGCTATGTGAGCAATAACTGCGCCGGTGTCGAGCTTTATATTTTTAAACGCGAGTGTCGTTTTACCACTGTGGTCCACCAACTGAGTACTAATCACGTCCAAAGCTGCTTCACCTCAGTAATGGAACCAGAACCGGTCTATTGAGTATGCTAAATGCCACCCTTCACGGTCATCAATATAATTGTCTGAAATATGAAGCAAAACAACAACAAAAACTAAAGCTTTGTATGAGTGTGGTGTTCATGTGAGGAAACTAAGGGGGGCATGCCCCTCATTTGACACATTGGATCCTCATGAGGAACTTACGGAGAAATCCCTCTTTCGCCATGCCCCTGAGGCAATCCCCTTTTTAAATGCTAGTCGGGTGGCGTTCGAAAAGACTATGCTAAATTATAAGGTCTTAATAACTCTAATACCTATAACATATTTAGTTTTCGTTTGAAAAGCCTTGCGTATGTGTGGCCCTTCGACCACGTTCCTTCATCGCCAGCGACCGAGACGGCCCTTGAACCTCCTGGGTTATTAGTTGTACATGAAATATTTTGGGTGTGGATTTCCTCACCCAAAGCGCTCCGCCGCCCCTGCATGATACTATTCCTATATTTCGACTCAATAACAATTGGGTGTAAAAATGTAGCCACCACGGGGTTCAGTTTCAAATACCATCCAACTGGAATATCCAAAAAAAATAAAGAAAATATTTTAAATATCTGGGAATGAAGAGTGTACGGCGTGATGAAAAACTCGTATCTTTTTATACAATGGCCTCCGAAAAAGTGGGAACGTAACATATGCATTGACTTATACGACCATTTTTAGACAGATTGCGACCCTACGCTGAACTAGTGTGGTGGCCTAAGCTGGAACAAAAAAAGGCCCAGAAGCCCAATTGAAAAGCCTAGAACCTAATGCCCTCCTAAGTATCTCAAGTATATAATGTACCTAATCCTACTGCAAACATAGAGATTGTATTAGGAATCGGCTTTTTTCACATCAGTCAGAACACAAGCTATCTGCGGTGCATTGTCACTATACAAGAGCATACATTTACATCTGCTCTGACATTCTAGAAGCCAAGATAGAATTTGAAAAGCTTTTGACTATACTAGCTTTCTCAAAAACTACCGAACCGATTTTAAAAATTCTTTCTCCAAAATAAATTTTATCAGCGATTAGCATGAAATTAGACCGAAATTCAAAATGGAAGCAGAAATATGGTTTAATTTGCCAATTGTATTCCAATTCCAATGAAAGTGGGTATCTAGAGGTTTTTAAAGTCGCAAATATCAAATTAGCAGTCAAAAATTATAATATCAAAATGGCCGACGAATTTCCAAATTGTGTTCCAATTCCAATGAAAATCGGTATCTGGCATTTTTTAAGGTAACAAATTACGAATTTATGATCAAAACTTATAAATTCAAAATTGTGGGACCAATAAGGCGAACGAATTTTTCCAAATAAGTGTAATTTCCCGGTTAGCTGTATGTTGAGTTGGAAAATCGGAAAATCTTGACATTCTAGCTACAAATGGGAAAACATTGAACATAGTGTATCCTGAAGCTCTCCAAGCAATCGGCTCAGAATTGATCAACACGGTGTTTTTGGTAAAATGGTAAAGAGAAGCTGAAATGTGGGATTTATACTGGTTCCAGCTAGTTATGAATACCGAGAGCTGCGAAGAATGGAAGTCTAACAGATCCGCACTTCTTGAATCTATATCCTGGTGTACAGGTGGCTTAAACGCCAATTTGAGAAGTTGGCTGTGACTCCAGACCCCGCCTTTCTAAGGCCTGGGTCATTCAGTCACAAGTTGTTTACCCTCTTTAGAAAAACACAGCCTTTTTGGTATACGGATGGTTCCAAAACCGATAGGGGGTGGTAGGGGGCGTATATGGCCCAATGAGCAACATATCCATGGCCCTTGGCACTATCACCCATTGTTTTTCAGGCTGAGGTACTCGCCATTCAGCGGTGTGCCCAGACTTTCACTAATAGAGATCCAAATAGCTCTACTAACATTGTAATTTTCTCGAACAGTCAACATTCACTGTTGGCGTTTAAATCCTACAGGGTATCATCAAAGACTGCCCTGAATTGTCTCCTATCTCTGAACTCCCTCAGCAGGAGCAACAATGTTACGCTGATGTGGACTTCAGGCAACGAAGGTAACATTGATAATGAAATTGCCGATGACCTAGTAGGGGCAAATTCTTCACTTGTTGGTCCGGACCTACCTGCAGCTTAGCCAGCATACATACGATCGGCATTCAGAAATTGGGTCGACAAGCTGTTTCCTTATAGATGGACAAGGACAAAAGGCGCTCGTTAAGTTAAAAGATTCATTCAAATCGACAAAGCTAAAGCGGGCAAACCTTCAAATTTCAAAGCTTAAAATAATAACAGAGCTCTGGCGGGCCACTATTCGCTCTATTATATCATCTAAGCTGTGCGGCTGTGAATATGTGGGAAAACCATGTATTTTTTTCATATTTTTTTTCTTTTCGACAAAACTCAGGTGAAAAAGTACTAAAAAAGCGGCAAATAAGGATACTTTTAACATCAAAATTGCTTATAACTTCAAAAAATACATTATTCATAGGAAATTGTCCAAGGTAATTGAAGTTGACATTTTTGTTAAAAAAACAAAATTTTGACTTTGATGATCTGGAAGCTGTTAGGGTAGAACAAGAACCCTTACTTTTACAGGTTTAGATAGGTGGGAGTATTCTGCGTACACTGATACCTTATTCATGAAAATAGGTCATGCAAAACTTCAAAACACTCTAGTGGCTAAACCGTTACGAACTAAGCCCCAAACCATCTTTGGGGTAGCTCCTAAGGGCTTAATCGTCTTCTTTGTAAACGACCTGCTCCCAATTACTCTAAACCAGTGATTCCCAAACTTATTTCAGTCATGGACCCCTTACTATAACAAAAACTTAATCTTGCACCCCAAACCTAAGTGAATCAAATTTTATGATATAATAAAATCTACTATCACGTAGCTAGGTAAATGAATTAGGTACATATTGTTAATTGTTAAGAAAATATAGGTACGGTACATAGGGCCTTAATACTTAAATAAATTTAAGGGAGCGCTGCTCAGGGGAGCTGATTTTGAGATTACTGGAGTTTTCAGAAATTTTATAGAACGAGCAAAACTGGAAATTATCTTAATGACCACAAATCGTGCCATTAGCATACTCAATAGACGGGTTCTCGTTCGATTGTAGAAACTAAGCAGCATTGGACGTGGTCGGTACTTAGTGCGGGGCCGGCTTGAAAAAACGACACTCGCCCTTGGAAAAAAACGAAAAAACAATAATTGCAAAAGGCGAACAAAAATAAAAGCTTTTCGACACCAGGAAATTATTCACATATCCATCAACTTCAAATTTTGCACATATGTATGTCTATGTTCAGCTCGCTTGACAATACAATCTAACCATTTTGAAAAAAATCAAGATGGCAGCCGATTTAAGCAATAGGCATGTTAACAACGGTATAAACGTTAATTTTTAGCGCTGTTAGCAAACTTATTTGTGCTTTTTGGCTAAGCTAAAATGTAGCAAAGCTTCTAACTGTCAAAAGGGGTTGACGTTTACTTGTGAATTTTTGTGGTAAGCAAATAATTTAGTAATATTTTAAACAGTATGAAGATATATATAATTTTTGGTTGTTATTAGTTGTAAAATGAGAACTGTCAAATGGTATGCTAGGAACGGTGCTAAGTTAACAGCGATAATTTAACAGAGGTAAAGTAACTTGGAACTAAACGCGTCCTATGCCAGGCAGAATACAATTAGCTGGGTGGCATCACTCTAAATTCAAAATGGAGGCCAAAACCGAATGGCGGAAGACATAATAGACTAAAAAGCAGAAAATATAACCTATCAACTTCAAATTTTGCACATATACATACTAGTTCGCGTGACAATGGATTCTGATTTTTTTTAAAAAAAATAAATATGGCGGTTCCAAGACGGCAGGAGAATTTTGCAATGGTTTTTCCCGACCCCGCATATTTTTTTCTTTACAACCCGCTCGGTATAGGTATCAAATGAAAGGGTATGACGAGTAGAATGACGGAAGACATATAATAGACTAAAAAGTAGAAAATAGAAATAAATAGTTCAAAAAAATTAAAAAATACGCTTTTATTTCAAAATGAACTAAAAAGTAGTAAGTTTTTATTGCTCCAGCCAGTATACCTATGGGAACAACCTATCATTCAAAATCAAGCTCAAAATGAAATTAATGAAGCTATCAATAATAATATTCTACTTGTGCCACTTTCAACATTTTTCCAAGAAATCGAACGAGAATTTTTTTCAGAAGAGAATTTTTTTTCTGTTGTTTTGTTTGATCGGAAGAGAATTTTTTAGAGAAGAGAATTTCCTTTTGTGTTTGATTTTTTTTGCTATTTTACGTTTTGTGTTTAAACAGGAGCCCCACTAGTTGGTAATAACTTACTTAAATGTAAAAAGCGTGGGGCGTTAACGAAAAGTTCCGATATTAATAAAACAAGAATATAGGTAAAGAGCGTTCAACCTGCCAGCATTCTCTTCTGCCAAAAATTCTGTTTGTATAACAAAAGTTTTGTAACAAATGCAGATATAATACTTTTAGTTTTGAGAAAATTTAATTGATCACCTTGTAACTTTAAATTTATTTCATCAAAGAAGCTGTTTGCTTTTAGATTTCGTCCGCGCCGCGTGGTCACGCGGGAAACATGTTTTTTTAAATTTTTGTAATTTTTTATATGAAAACTTTCGATCTTTTTCTCGGACCCCCGGTAGTTCTTCGCACACCCCCAAAATAATTTTTGACTAACACGGACCCCCAGGGGTCCATATGGACCACTTTGGGAATCACTGCTCTAAACCATTTCACAGGTTTTCTGAAATTTTGTGCATTACTTTTATGGCTTCGATAATGTACAACAAGCACTTTCCAGACCTTGTCTTCATAATCATGATCTCATCTCCAAGTGAAGCAACAGAGAAATCGAAATCATTGTTGATTAGAGCCGCAGAAATGCAACTTTTCCCGATCAAAATACTGTCTCATCTGTATAATAAACTAAACGGAGAAAGCAATTACATAGGACGAAGCAAACGGGCAATTATCCTTGCCGTGGTAACCATAAAGGGGCCCATTAGCATGCTCAGTAAACCGGTTCTCGTTCGATTGCCTAGGTTATGCAGCATTGGACGTGGTTAGTACTTAGCAGGCAGACCACTTGTAGTCCAGTCCCCAACCGTAAAAATGGGGTATTACCTCTACTTTTTTTCGGCGGCCACCGATTTTGATGAAATTTTGGATTTAAGCTCTACTTACCACCCTTTTCAAAGTCTACCCTGTGCCGTGGTGCGCTTTTTATTTTTAGGGGTGAAAACTACCCTTTACCGTAAAAAATAATAAAACTCAATAAATGGGTAATAAAAACGCTTAGTAGGCCTATATATCACCTCTTAGACCTATGTACTATTGAAATAATTTTTTAAGAAATTGTTCAACCCCTAAAAACTACCCTTAGAGAAATACTCCAGTCCCCTACTTTTTTTCGGAGGCCGCCGATTTTGATGAAATTTTGGATTTAGGCTCTATTTACCACCCTTTTCAAAGTCTATCCTTTTTGAGACACACAAATTTAGTTATAAGTTCAGAAAGTATTTTAGTAAATTGATTAGTGTGTGTGTATGTGTGCGTGCGAATGTATTATATACTGGCGAGGTACCGACCCCCGAACACTCGATTCACCTATGCTCTAAAAAAGATTGCAATTCGTCAATTTTTTTCATTTTATTTAATTGCACATCTTTAGCAGCTGCGTTCAAAAGTATTGCGCAATACCTTCCAGCTTCTAGAATATCTTCTATTTTGGAGGTACTGTTGTAAAATGTATATAAAACCTGTATACCAAATGTAGCATCTAAGTATGTATACGTGAAATACCGTAATGTGTTCACAAAAGCTCCGAAAATCATTTGCTTGAGTTGTTCGGTTTTTTTACCGTAGCGGGGTCAAATTTCAAGCTACAGCGTCCATTCAAAAACCATTTTGTAGGTAATTTCACTGGCTATAAAACTGTGTTAATTGTATTATATTAAAACCCTTAATTTTCAAAACGTGAAGAGTCAACGGGCTAAGCAAAGGTGGTACTTACACTATAAAGCAAACTTCAATCCGCTATATCTCCGTCAGTTTTTAAGCTACAGCAATACATAAAAAACCAAGATTGTTGTTGAAAAAAAATCTAAATTTTGTTAGTCAACAGTTTTTTACGTATCTTCAATAGTTTTTGAGTTTTTTTGAAATAAACGCAGAAATCTGTAAAATTCGTAAAATCCCCTTTTGGTACCCATTTCAAAAAATACACCCTGAAAATCGCTGAAACTCCGATAGATATCTCTAAAATAAATTGAATTTGGGTGGAAGTGGTAGTAGTTTTATTGATCATTTTTTTAAAAAAAATTTGAACGGTACACCTTCTCTTTGTCATAACTCATTCATTTAAATGCAAATGACTTTTATCTATGTTCATTTTAAAGGTCTTTTCAAGCACTTTAAAAATTGTAATATAAGTTATTCGACGTTAAATACAACGTTTTGAGTATTTGGTTTGAAATAGGTCCCTTCGATCAATCATTTGTCGCTTTCTTTTATACCTAGAGCATTCATTCAAAAACCATTTTCTTCGTTTTTTTATAAGCTTTATTTTTAGTCATAACAAAAATTTTGATAAAACGCTTATTTTCGGACTTATTTTTAATGAAAATTGCAACTTTTGAAACGCTTATAACTAAAAAAACATCAATTTTACAAAAAAAGTTAGCTTAAAATTAGCCTCTCTATCGATTAACGGGGTTATTTTGACCAAAAATATTTCCACCCCCGATTTGGGGTGGGAACCACCCCCAAAGAAAAAGCTCGCATTGGCATATGGTAGACTTTGATTTTTGAGTCATTCCCTATCTACTGTTAAATTTTCAAGTAAATCGGTCGCCGCCGAAAAAAAGGAGAGGTGATATCGGTTCGGAACTGGACTATTGGTAAAACGCCACTCGCGTTTGGAATGGTCGATTACGAATACATTTATATCTGTAACAGAGGCTTGCATAACTCTAGCGCGTGCATTAGATTTTCCTGTCGGACGAATTTTTCGAATTTCATGCCTCTAGCGTGCATACTCGTGTGGCAGGCGCATTTGTTCACTAAGGGTGCTAGTTGCGGGGGCGTATACATGATTTTCAAAAAATTAACCAACTAAATAATTTTTACACGTGACGCACGACATGACGAGCTGGTAGTACAAAGAGGATTCCTCAGCTTAGTTCTTTCCCATAAAGAGGCGGCAATTGCCAAATTTTGAAACTTCATGTTTTAACTCAAAATTATGGAAATATAGGTTTTACTTTATCGTTTCGAGGGTAGTTTTATTAAATGTTGTGTTCTTTTGAAATGTTTTTAAAAAGTTTACCAGACACAAAATGTCATCAATACCTTCATTTAAAGGTGATAAATACAAATAAATATATCTTTTATATGGTTTAAAAAAAACTGTTGCTAGAAAAGCACTTCATAAAAATGCCACTAACCCACAACTATAATGAGTCTAATCGAAGAAAATACACCCAAAACTAACTTATTCACTTCCCAATTCAACCCCTAACACCAAACTCGCATTTATTACAATTTTCTCTCTCAATAATATGTCAATAAAGGATACATTAAAGCATAAAATATATTCAGAGACGGCACCCCCTAATGCAACATATCTGGCCATGTAGCCATCACTAAAACAAAAGCATGCCTTAGGACAGTTATTGTGGGAGAGGAAAAATTCTTTAAGAAAATATCCCAGTGTCCACCCTCGTTCATATCCCTTGAGGTCACAATTTGCCACAAGGGTTGAAAACCAAGAAGACACATCACTGCGGCTACAAACTCATAAATCAAACGCTTGTCGACTGTGGACTATTCATAGATTTCGTCTCCTATGGTAACTATGCTTAAACCGACCGATGCTTATGAACTTCAGTCCCTTTTAACCACAAGCACTTGACCAAGTTTAACCCTAAAAAGAAAAGGACATGAAAAATGTCTTTTCCTCAGCTGGTATAGGCTGCGTTTTGTAATTTAGAACCACCGAAATACTCGAGGAAGAAAGTCTCGAGTTAGCAAAAAAATGACCAAGAGAAATTTAGAACAGATGCAGGAAGGTAAAGTGCGATCTGGTGAAGGGCTCAGTTTTTGGGGGCTGTACCGTGAAAAGTACTAATTTCAAGCACATGGTCCAAGTAGTATTTCTTTTGTGGTCAGGTCCTTTTATTCAAATTAAGGACGTGCATGTATAAATTGGATGTTAAGTTAACCCTTTATGTAAAATAACGTATGCGCTTAACTTCGCTGTGGAGTTTATGGAGAATATTTTAAAAACAAGGAGCAATTAACATCCCTAAAAGGAAGTTTACTCCCGTCCAACAAGCATCAATAGTTACACCAATTTCCCGATATATTCCAGAACAATTTTTCAATGTCCAACAAAACAACAGTTCACACTTTCACCTTCATCTTTAGAGGAAGAGTATGGGATTATCTCAGTTTATGCCAAAAAAAAGTTATTGATTATTTTTCTTCATTTTTCAATTAAACACTTTAAACAAAAAACAATCCAACCTCGGATGCTTTATAGACACTTTAATACACGCCAAAAGATGATTAATGATTTCGATATGCAAATGAATTTTTGCAATTCAAGGGAATTTTAAAACGCATCCGGCGGCACCATTTGTTTCAACCGGGAGCGATTCAGTGGGACCGGAGTGAAGGAGGGCCATGTTGGATATTTTTTTGACGTACCTAGAGTGGCATTGTCGTGATTTTTTTAATATTCCAATATTGGCAATCTGCTTAACATATGGCTTCTTTAAATAGGAGAAATATGGCAGTGATATTTTTCGTTGTCGTTTTTTTTAGTTTCACACTATGCTAATAATTTAGTTGCTAAACAAAGAAAGTCGATTAATTTTATTCTATTTGAAAAACTCGATAGTTAATTACTACTTTTCATTCAAATAATATTGGCGCATTCGATTGTCATGGAATTGTAAATATTTGTACTCCAAGAGTAAGCACCAATGCAAGGTAAAACGATTGGTAGATTGTCATTTGCTTCTTGTAAATATACCCTCTACTTTGCAAATCATATATTAATCTCACTTTGATAAAAAAATATATTTTAAGTTTCCTTTTCTCTCCGATTCGACAATCTCCACCCTTTTATAAAAAGCCAAATTAAAGCACAAAATAAAATTAAAAAATCAATAGTATTAAATTTTACAAAGGCAGAATTGTCGGCGCAGGCTACCAGTGGAATAAGGATACAATGTATCAAATGTTTTGGGTGAAACTAAAGGCTGATGACCACTGAAAACTGACCTAAAAGAGAGGATAAGCTAATAAGATTCTGCTAGTTCCTTCCAAAATAAAATTGGCATTAGGCTACTAATCTCACTTGTAAAAAACATTCAGCCCGGGGCATAATAAACAAGTCCTACATTTGCCCCCACCTTTAATTCAACTCATTTATTTGGGCTCGGGGTCCGGCAGGAATGTAGCAGGTCTGGAAAAATTTTACCAACACTTTTCCCGCTATAAAAAACTAGCCCGCTGGGCTGCCTCTTATTTTCATGCACACTTCGGTCTAGGAATTCGTAATTGTAGGCCAGTCAAAGTAGATTTTTTCGTGCCAACCGAGCCATTCGCAAGGTCAAATATGGAAAAACTAGGAAAAATTCCGCAGAATTTGATGAATTACTTTTAGCGCTCGTAGACCATTGGGAAAGTTTCCAAAATGCAATCAAAAATGCGCAAAAAACAGTTTTTCGTGATTTAAAAAAGAACTACATTTTGTACAAAAAAAAGTTTAGATACAGTTTGTAGAGCTTTTTCATACTAATAAAATGAGGCCAGTTTGATGTCAATACAAAAACAAGTAAAGGAGTAATTGCAAAAAAACTGTTAAAAATCAACGTTTTTTTTAAATGCTCATATCTTTTACCAAAAAAACGATTTTGTAATGACACTCGTATATCCTGTATACTCCCTTATTGTACCAATATGAAAGAGTAATTGGCAATTACCAGTGCGGATTCAGGAAACAAAAGTCCACAACCGATCATATATTCGCATTACGACAGGCAATTGAGAAGACGAAAGAATTCAACATAGAGACCCACCTCTTTCTTGGCCTACGACCAAAAATCTACGAAGCAATGGTGGAGCTGAATTTTCCAGTTCAATTAATTTAGCTCACTAAAACTTCATTGAGTCGATTGATAAACAGAGTAAGAATATAGAGCAAAGTATCGGTGCCTTTTGAAACGAACCGAGGCCTGAGGCAAGAAGACTCTCAATCGTGCTTACTATTAAAAAGAGCTGTCCGAGAGGCACGCATTGAAACCAGAGGTACAATCCAAAACAAGTCTGTTCAGGTAATGGCATATGCAGATGATATAGTCATCATAGGCAGGACAATGACTGCAGCAAAGGAACCCTATGTAGCGCTAGAAAAAGCAGCATCGAAATCGGGACTTATCATCAATGAAAGTAAAAGGAAACACATGCGGATCCCTAATAGAAATAGTAGAGGAAGAACAGGACAAAATATAACAATCGACAGATATAACATAGAATCCGTAAACGAGTTCACCTATCTAGAAACGCAAATTAATAAAGATAACAACATTACTGCGGAAATTAAAAGAAGAATACTGTTAGCGAACAAAACAAAACATACTACGGTATCTCTTGGAAATGTTGCTGAACGCGTGAAGTCTTTTTAACTCTTTTTTTGTTGAAGAAATTTTACTTCTTTTTCTCCTTATAGACTCCACAGAATTTGGAAATGTGCAAATAAAAACAAATACCAGTTGTTGTTAAAGAAGCTTTTCAGTATATTTTATATACCATCCTCAGCTATACAAACTAGAGGGAAATTTTTTTATGTACTATGATTATTTAAAAACGATTAAAATTAATTAAAACATGAATAATTATAAAACAAATAATTACAAAACATGGATAAAATTAGGGGGTGTCCATAAATTACGTGAGGTGTTTAGGGGGGAGGGGGTCGAGCCGAATCTCACCAAATCTCACGTGGGGGAGGGGGAGGGTCTCCGCAAATATCACGTAATTTTTTTCCGGAAGAAACAGTGTAAAATCGCGAGAAAACTGGGTTCAATTAATAGTACAGGTAAATTAAGCCGAAAAAAGCGATATAGCGGAAATAATTAGGTACAGGCTGAAAATTGGCAGAGAGCTTCTTTTTAGGCTTCTTAATAAGGGGTTATAAAGTCTACCGATTTTCTACCCCGAGAAGTCCACTTTTTAGGGGGTTTTAGCCCTCAAAATGGGTATTTTTCGATTTTTCTGTAATTGTTTTTGCAATATTTCTTAATATCTTTTTGTTTTTTTCAATTTAAACAATATCTGTAAATGAGAAAATCTTTAAAATCGTCTTTTTGAACCGCACTTACATTTCATTCACGAAAATCTTGGTGCAGTATTAGATGAACATGGTGAAAGCTTTTATCAATACATATTGCAAATAGAGAAGGAATAATGAATCCATTACATAAAAAGTATACGTGATACTATTACTATATTTCGACTCAATAGCAATTGGGTATAAAAATTTTGCACTGCCGTCACTGTTTTAAATACCATCCAACTGGAACATCCAAAAAAAAGTAAAGAAAATAATTTAAATATCTGGGAATGAAGAGTGTATGACGTGTTGAAAAATGCTTATCATTTTATACAATGGTCTGGGAAAAACTGCGAAAGTAATGTATGCATTGACTTATACGACCATTTTTGGACAGATTGCGACCCTACGATGAGCTAGTGTGGGGGTCTAAGCTTAAACAAAACAAAAAGGCCTAGAAGCCCAATTGATAAACCTGGAACCTAATGCCCTCCTCAGTATCTCAAGTGCATAATGTACCCAATCCTACTGCAATCATAGAGATTTATTTTTTTTTTTATGTGGAAGACTAGAGCTCAGGGAAAGCCCTTTGTACTGTCGACAATCTATTTTCTTCGTATAGAGTGCAATGTCGAACAGCAAGCTCTAGTCGATAGATAGTGAAGGGGAAGAGAGAAGTAGGAAGGAACTACCACAACCATATTAAGAATCGGCTCTTTTCACATCAGTCAGAACACATGCTATCTGCGGTGCATTGCCACTATACAAAAAGCAGACATTTACACCAGGAGACATAATTAGTCATCTAAGCAACTTACAGGATTCGAATTTTGAATCGACAACCATCTGCTCTGATATACTAGAGGCCAAGATAGATTTTGAAAACCTTTTGTTATCGAGAGTTGTGAAGAAGGGAAGTCTAACAGATCCGCACTTCTTGAATCTGTTATCCTGATGTACAGGCGGCTCAAACGTCAATTTGAGAAGCTGGCTGTGACTTCAGACTCCGCTTTTCTAAGGCGATACGAAAGTAGGAAGCAAACGGAAGCTTGTAGCGATGCCTGATAAATCTTGGAAAAGAAATTATTTTCAGCCAACCGACTTCATTTATTAACTTAATTTGACATTTTGATGCGAACAATAAATTGTTTCAAGAATATTTAAAGAGTTTTTAGAATATTTTAAAACAAACAAATAAATGCAGCGCATGCGGCAATGGCTTTACTCGCGGACTGAAATCCGATAACAGGCGGACAAATTTAATTCGAATTCGCATTGGTGGGGGATACCATTTTCTTATTTCCGAATTTCATGACTCGCAATCCAGGATAACCCCCTGGGTCATGACATCTATAGAAGAATGCCCTAAAGTTTGTATATCTCCAGAGTCATAAATGGCTCTACCATTACTATTCAAACAGTCAAGTCGTTTCTCTCTATAAACGAATCAGTGGATGCCAAAGTTAACCTTCGTATGTCAATATATTGTAAAAATCTAAATTTTTTTTATATTCCATATGCTTGCTCTACAAATACACCAGTTGAGCTCAAACTAGAATTGAAATTTTTCTGTTCTCTTGTTAAGAAATCATTATCCCTGTAAGGCACCATGAGGTTGATTTCCAAAGGATAGGCAGAACCACCTGCTAATTGGTAATCCACAGGTATTGTAGTTTATATTGGGTGCATGTCGAGTTGGTGCTGGGATGATTTTGTGGTACTCTTCTTCAACACAAATTATGTTGATTTAAATAAATCCAACCCAATCAAGCACAGATTAACGTATTTACACTACAAATACGTATTTTAATTTTATACGAATTTTTTTAAAAATTGAAAAATCTCACGTGAGATTTAGGGGGGGAGGGGGTCGAGCCAAATCTCACGACATCTCACCAAGGGGGAGGGGGGTCGAAAAATCGCCAAAATCACCTCACGTAATTTATGGATGTCCCCTTACTAGTGGAGTCGGACAAGCATCAAATTTTAGTGAAAAAGGAATTGTTTCCAGTCTCAAAAAATTTTTTTTAATATGTTAGTTACATCGAATACTATACGAAATGGACATTTTCTACCACTGGCAACCGCCGCTACGTAAGTTATGGGCCATTTTGTGGAAAATCTACCATTTTTGTCGTGCTTTCTAAATATAGATGAGAATTTCTCGGTATGTGTAGGTCCAAAGAAATCGAAAAAATTTAGGCTTTTCATTGTTATATTACCTATCAGCGGTTACAAAATGAAATTTTAATCTGCACACATAACCTCAAAAAAAATTAAATCTGGGAAAACTGCTAAATTTTGATTTTTTGGTTATAACTATCGGATGGAAGTAAAATTTTAGGAAATTTTCAGAAATTATACTTTATAATGTGAGCAATAACTAGTTAAAATTTCAAGTCGAAATTTTTAATACAAGTCTCAAAAATTAACCTCAAATTTGAAAATTGATTGGCCAATAACTTTTGTGCATCGCAACGTATGAGGTTCCTTGGTGAAAGAAAAAAATTTTTTAAACTTGAAAAAAGTGAAAAAAATCGAATAAAAAATCGTGAATTTTTGTATTTTTTCGCCAATTTTCTCGAAAAATTCCATTTTTTTTGATAAAACTCTTTTTTTTTGTTTTAATAATTCATTTTTGACATATGCCAAAAAATAATTTGGTTGGTATAATTGAGACTGGAAACAATTCCTTATGTTTTGCTTGTCCGACTCCACTATACCAAAAATTTTACTAAAAAAGAATTTAAACTAATTTTATGAAAAGTGAAATGATCTGTCAAATATTTGTAAACGTCAGATTATAATCGTAAGTGTTATATTGCTATCAGGACCGGATTAAGGATCTTGAGGCACCCAGGCGGACCCTGTGGTGCGGGCCCCCTCAAAAAAATTTCAAATCATTAACTTCATTATCACCTCAGAAATTGATTGCCGATTCACCAGCTAATCGTTTCCACGTCAGTAAAGAGAAACCATTCTGATCAGTATCCAGTTCTTTTATTAATAAGGGGACTTGCGTAATAAAAAGAACTGTGGTATAGACCTGGAGAGGTCATCTACAGGAAGTTCGAACACCTGCAGCTGGGCATTGCCAGGGTCATCCTCAGACTCAAAACAAGTCTACATTGATTAAGAGCATCACACCAGGCGAAACAATACGAGTTTTGGACAATTGGAACGATTCCCCTTCACCTGAACAGGTTATGTTAGGTTTGGCTGTATTTTTATTAACTACGTCAAATTTCCCTTCGACCGAGATCATTCTGATCGAATAACCAAGCTAGGGATATTTCAAGAGCACTATGTCACTCTGCGGTATGAAACACTTCTGCCAAGCAAGCCTCTTGGTGTTTGGCCTTCTGTAAAGGAGGAAAAATGAAACAAGGTGAAAATAATGATCTGAAACTCTGAACCAATTTGTGTTTGGCCGTTGGTCAAGATTACGAAGATATGATGGAAAATTGAAGAATTCAGCTAGCAGGGCAAAGTATCTTTATATTATAGTACTCTGGCAATGTTTGAAATCAAATCTATTTCACGAGTTTTCCAAAGATATTCTACTGGATACACACTCTACTTAAACTCGTACGACAACGGGAAGGAAACTATACAAATGCGCCCGTGAATCTGTAATCTGGCAGTCATCGGCGATATTCTCTTTCCTTTGAGGTTAATGCAGACAGCTGTATAAACAGAACTCTCACATACCTCTTGTAACAATCATGTGTAATCCAATATAAAGCTTGGAGATGTCTAATTCTGATTGGATTGTTGAAATTTCACACAGCTATCCACTACAAGAGATTTTCTTTCTGATTTGTTTAGACAAGCGAAACGGACCTTCTATACTTTATACTCCGGGCGAGCTGAACAACTTCGCGTCGTTGTTGCGCTGAAGAAGCTATCTAATGAAGGTTAGAACACAAATTCGAGCAAATACAGGAGTGACTCAATGGCTCATATACGCTTTTTCCCTTTTTTTCTTTCAAAAATTTTAAATATTTATTCGCTCAATACTACTGAATTGACAGAAAGTTTGCACCCCCTAATTGGCGGAAAACGTAACTTCTTGCTAAGTTTCTGGCATAGATTTAAGTAGCTTGAGTTGTAATATTTGGAAATAACAATTTCTATGATCATTTTCAGTAGAAACATAATCTATGCGCCTTTGCCTTCGCCTGCGTGTCAAAGTCGGTGTCTTTTGGTGGACTGCATAAAATATTTTCTACTTATGTGCCTATGCTTAAATCCGGCCCTGATTGCTATACAGTATGTTGAAATGTTTTAAGTCTAAGTAATAAGCAGGAGTGTAAAATTCAAGTTATATAAAACAGTAATAAAGCCAGTACTGATGTACGGATCGAAAGCATGGACGTTTACTAGGCAAGAAGAGCAGATCCTCGGAAGTTGCGAAAGAAAGATTCTCCGCAGGATCACAGGCGCAGTAAATGACCACGAGTTGTACCAAATATACAAAGAACCAGATATAATCAAAAGCATCAAGATATCACGCCTGCGCTGGATAGGACATGTAATGAGAATGACGGAAGGAGCGCCCCCAAAAATCCTGTTCCTTCAAACGCCAGAGGGTAGAAGGTCACAAGGAAGACCTAGGAAGAGATACAAAGACAACATCGAAATGGACTTACGCAAAATTGGGATTACCAACTGGAAAAGAGAGACGCAAAACCGAGAACGTTGAAAGAAAATTCTTGAGGAGGCCAAGGCTGTAGCGCCAATGATGATGATGATGAATGAAACTCGCGGAAAGTGTAGTCCTTGGGGAGTGCAATAAAAGCGTTTTTGAAAATTTCCAAAATAATAAACAGTTTCAAAATACATTTTTTTCGAAAAAAAAGACCTTGTGGTCGAATTTGATTAGCTCATAGCCATCAGCACTTACAGAAACGTTTTTGGGCTTAAAATACTCTGGAAGAATTGTGCTAATAGTTGTTTTTTGTGCACACATTGCTACTTTATTGGAAACATGCGAAAAGATGGCCGAAAAAACGAAAAAAAACAATTTTGCCCACAAAATTCCATTATTTGCCCACAAAATCCCATTAATTGCCTATCGATAGGTAAAATAAAATATATTTAACGACCTTAGATAGGCAATTAATCGCAGTTTGTGGGCAAAATTGTTTTTTTTTTGTTTTTTTTCGGCCATCTTTTCGCATTGGCTACGAAGTTTCGATGTCATGTAGATGGATGGCCCATATAGATAACATTCCCGGCGGTAGAGCGAAGTGTATGTTCCTGTGTTCATACGTTTTTTTCATTCAGTAGTTCACTTCCTGTAGGCTTAAGGCTGTGCAGTACAGGCTGTGTGTTGCCTAATATGTATAGATCAGGTGGCAGCATATTGATATTATATTCTGTTGTAAGAATGGACATGGCAGAGCCGTAAGTAGGCACTGGTCTACTCACAACTGTGTAGAGCCAGCGCACCTCCTTCCGCAGGTCTGCATGCTGACATAGCGAGCTATACTGGTGTTCTTTGCGCTCTCTTTCATATTGACACATCAGTTCAGCTTTGGGCATACGTTTAAATAAACTTAAATAAATAAAAATGTCTGAAATTTTCAAATATGGTTTAGCATAAATGTTAACACAAGTTAGTGATGCCGCGTTTAGTATACTCCTTTAAGGATTCAGTGATGGTGGGTTTGTATAAAATTTAATTTAAAAAAAAACCTGGGAGAAAAGTCCAAAGGCACATCCTAGGTGACCAATTTTGATCGCCCTAACGGGAGATTAAAGGGCCAGGAAATGTCCCGTGATATAATGCCATTGTTCCATATACTATAACAAGTGGCGTCGTCCTGTTGTAACCGAGATCCATACCATCCCTTTGAGGCACCCTAGGAACATTTTGTCTACCTAACATTTGACGCAATTTGCAGTCAAACTGTCACCATTTTCGAAGGTTGTTGTGTTGACTAGTGATCCAACATTTTCAGACTGTCAACCTTCAACCATCTAACTATCATAACAGGTTGACTGCCAAAACACATCGACCACACTGAAATGCAAATGCCCATATTCATAATATTATTAATCATATTGATATTAGATAAGATTGTACATTCTGGGCTGGATTAGTAATGATTATAAGCTTGGATTGTGTTACGCATGGTTTGTTCAAAAATCGTTCAAGTCATTTCCAAGCTTATGCAGATGGTCAGTCTGATAGATACCAATTCCCTCAGCCCGTTTTATTTATAGCAACCGTAACATCCAAAAATCTCCAAATAAATTTCTTTCAAAATTATTTTTAAAAAAACTTCCACCAATTTAGCGAAAAAAAAAACTTTGGGGAGTGAAAACCCAAAGAGTGTGTGTCAAATTAGATAAATCGGTGCCATCACATCATAAAGCCATTTTGGCATATTGAAAAGATTTTCCTGCTAGGGGTGGAAATGTATGCAGATGTCGCGTTTTTATTGAAAAATTTCCTCCATACGATGGACATGTATTTGTGTGTCCCTCTTTCTTTCATATACAATATTTTTTTTAATATCAAGAACTACGCTTACATATATTGGAAATAACACTCACTCTTCTCGGTAGTATGCTTGAATACTGTTGTATCCACAGATGATATCATCTAGGTATCTTCATATGTTTGACGTCAACGACCAGAAAATTTAATGGAATTTAAAGTGGAAGTTGTGGACAGTGTTTACCTTTGAAAAGTAGAAGGGTTGATATCGAATTACGTCAATATTTAACTGTTGAGTTTGTGATATGATAGCAGAAAATATTGAATTATAGATCTTTGATTACGGTTAATTTTCAGTTTTGTATTACTTTTTATGCGGATAATCTGGTTATAGTAGTTAATAATATTAAGGGTTGTTGTCAATGTGATTTTTTTGTATAGATTTGCGTGAACATACGGTCTTTGAACAAATGTGAAAAAGTTATACCAAAATTCTGAAAGGAGACGAAGATAGTTATTATCTATATATTAATAGGGAAGCCACAAATTGTGATCCCTTTTTAACCTATTTCCGGTGCACGTATCTTAATGAAACATATATCAAACGAAAGGTATTTTTTCATAGATGGTCAAATTATATATTTTATTCAGGTACATGTATACGGAAAGGTGTGAAAGCCAGGTAAAGTTTTACCTATACTGAATTGTTATTTGAGGTGTTAAGTGAAAATTTAACAAGTAGTCCGCTCAAATTAAAGAAATTAAATAAATTTTTCCCACAGCTATGACTCTATGAGACAAGTGTCAAGTGAAAGATTTGTTTGTCTAAATATGATTTTCACCAGTCGCAGTTCTAAAAAAGGGTGCGTTTTGAGAAGTATATGAATTTTAGCGTTTTTTCGCCCTATTCTCTATTTTGAGGAGAAACTATGCATTTTGGTGAAGATATCAAAGGAGCAAAGTTGTAGGGCATAAAATTTTCTACAAATTTGTTCTTCACTGTTTTTTCGAATTCCGCCGAGTTTCGCCGCTAGAGGCCATTTTGCGCGTTTTTTAGGGTTAAGGTGACCGAATTTCGGTAAGGGGCGTCCCTACTAGTTTATTAAAATATACAATTTTGATTTTTTAAAAGAGTTGATTTTTTTATCGAAAACGCTGACAAGGTTTCTATGAGATTAACGTCGAAACTGAGTAAATTGAACCCTTTATTTTAAGAATTTGTTACATTTTTGTGTTATTTCCATGCTATTTTGGAATTGCTTATAGAGATTGAGTATGCGTTGTAAAATATCAATTACATTAACCTTTTATTTATTTATTTCATTACAAAAGGCACATTTAAACTGCTAAAAAATAATAAGGAATTTGTATTTTTTTAATTTAATGGTGCTAACAACTTAAGATTAATATACAGGGTGTACTGCATAAAGTTACAAAACGGCTGTGGATAGGTTTTGAATAGACGAACAGAAATTCGTAGGGGGGGGGGGGGCGTAATGGTTTAGCCGCTAGGGCGTTTTAAAGTTTTTTTAGAGTTTTACATATCCCCCTGTATTTTTGCAACCCTATGACCTATTTTCTTGAATAAGGTATCAGTGTATGCAGAATACTCCCACCCAGGTTCGGTTCGTTCTACTGGGTGAAGTCCACATTATTTGTTTAAATCTCTACTGCTTATGCCGTCCAAAATTTTATTAAGTTACAGCACTGTAAATGTAAAGTGTTTTGAAAAAACACACCTAAGTGGGTTGTTTTCTTGTAGTCATTTTTAATCCACTTTAAAGTGTGTTGTTTCCGTAAAGTGTGTTAAACAACACACCTAAATGTATTGAAACAACTCAATAGAAAAAAGCTTTTTAAAATAGAATTCATGGCGGCTTGCGGATATGCAACATTCATTCATGTGACATTTGTTGTAGGGTTCGATAAGCTTTTATTTTTGTTAGCCTTTTGCAATTGCTTTTTCGTCTTTCAAAGCCCGAGTGTCGTTTTTCCAAGTGGTCCCCGGACTAAGAACTAACCACGTCCAATGCTGCTTATCTTCCGTAATCGAACGAGAACCGGCCATTGAGTAAGCTAATGGTACGATTTATGGTCATAAAGATAATTGTTAGCTTTGCTCGTTCTATACAATTTCTTAAAGCTTAGAATTTGATTTTAAGAAGATATAAGAAAACTAAGAAAAATTTAACTAAAGCCGAGATAACTAAAACCTAATTTAATTTAATTTTTTCGTAATTTGAATGAGAGCCTGAAAAAATTTTGCCAAACGAGCATTTTTTTTCATTTATTTGACCTAATATTTGATGTTCCATATATTAAAGCATATTTGAGGATGCTGCCGGATAAATTCGGCTCCATACGAAATAGGACGCAAAAGTCATTTGCTCATTCGGATTTTCTACTTCAATTTGCACTTTATCTTCAGGAACTATTTTAAGTCCAGCGGGAAAGTATTCATATGTTAAAATAAATTTACCCTGCGAGTTTTTAACGCTATAATTTAGAGAAAATAGTAGAAGTTATATGAATATGTTTTAGAAAAATTCGCTCCGGAGAACAGGTGAGAAAAAGTTAATACTAGTAGCGAAAACTAGGTTTTTCATGTTTAGGGTGCGATTTTTTTTGTGGAAAACATAAAGTCGTATGTAAAAGCACTTAAAAATGAGTTTTGGACAATTGAACTCGGTCAACAACTTTTTTGTAAAAAAAAAAATTAAAAACCGTGAAATATGGAAATTTTTCAGAAGCCAAAACATATTCATATAATTCCTACGATTTTTCTCTTAATTATAACGTTAGAAATCCGCAGGGTAAATGTACTTTAAACAAAAACTCTCGCTCACAATTAGAATAAGTCTGCAATTGATATTTTGCAATTTGATTTTTCCACATGATTTGACTTTATTTAAAGGTATGAATAAAATATATGTTCCATTAGTGTATCACGAGCGCATTGAATTTTATGGGTAAAAAGTATACGAAATTACAATAAAAACAATTATAAGAGTTTTCATAATTGTTTCCATCTCCTCATCAAAGCTATCTAAATAGTAGAGGAAAATTGTCATATGATAGTGTTGTAGTTGGGAAGTTGCATTTTTTTCTTTTTTTTTTCTTTACATATGTTAAGATGAAGCGAACAAAAAATTTCTGCAAAATTTGGGCCTGTGTTGCACGGGAAAATTGCAAAAATGTGGATTTTTGATGCATTTTGAGTGCATTGCTACACGGTTTTTTTTAATTTCTCCAGTTCTGTTGGTCGTAGAAAAATAAAAAAAAATTGAAAAATGCTCGTGAATGAATAGACTATCACACTGATTTGATATAAATACTTTTAAAATGAATCCTAACCTCAAAAATCCAAAATGTATGAAATTTTGTTTTTTTACTAAAAATGCAATAAATAACCGGAAAATAGTCGGATTTTCATAAAAATTGAAGAAATTGTTTAATTTCCCTCTACTAAAATGTTTCTACCTACACAGCAAGTGTTGTATTTTCATAGCTCAAAAGTGTGTTGTTACTACTCCAAAAGTGTGTTAATAAATGTTAAGTGAATTGTTTCAACACACTTAAGTGTGTTGTTTAGATTTCAGGTCATAATTCACGACTTATTTTTAAAACAGTAAAAAGTGTGTTATTATTTTAACACGGAAGAACATGTCAATTACAAGATAAACTGTGTTAAAACAACACACTTTTTCTTGCCAACAGAATTAGGTGTGTTGAATAATACACTTTAGTGCGTTAAACAACACATTTTGTGTATTAAAAACACACTTCAGTGTGTTACACTTTTTACAGGGAGGTATCTTCAAGATTTAAATAAATGAATATCGTCTCCGGTTTTGGAAAGAATAGAAGTTATTGCTATTAGGCAACAGCCCTAATAAGACATCCCGCCGGCTCAACAGTTTAATAATAGGGTACCAAAGTTCCGCTTAGGTCGAATCTTCACCTAGAGGATGGTACGCCGTTTTGTTCCCTTGGCGGTCTGGTACCTACTGCAGGCGTCACAGCCATTGTCGTCGGGTTAGTGGGATTCACTTGTTTCGGGATGCATAGCACTCCGACATGGCTGTCTTGCATTAACCCCGACGGTTGCATCTGTGGCTGCTTAAAAAATGAACTCATACAAGATTCAAGAGTTCAAACGCGAGGTTCACTGTCTCCTCCTAGTGCATTCTCCAAACTACTCTTAACCTATCGTATCCCCTTTTTATCTTTCGAGCTAAGCTTACTATTAGACATTGCACCATGACGTCAACGACATGACGGACAAACGATGACACCTAAGCTTTGACTTTCATATAAAAAACCAAGACTAAGATATATACCTAGTCCAATCAATCTACAATAGCCCCATGTAATTTTTGCGTTAATAGCCAACAGGAAACATAAAATACGGCGATATAAAAAAAAAATTTGAAAATTTGGAATGGCGAAACTCACCTAAAAAATTTCAGAAAGTGTAAAACACGCTTTTTAGCGAATAAAAAAACAAGCTCGGATCGATAAAAATTTAATTAGAAAGTTGAAGCTATTCCTATGATCTTTCGATTGATGTATATTGAGTTATAGCTTAGGACACAAAACATACAGAGAAAAATGGAAAAACCCGTCAAAGATCACGTTTTTTTTAATTTGTTTTGTTTAACGCAACTTAGGTAGGTATTTGTTTTTTGATAAATATATTGTTTCTTGCTAGCTGAAAAAATAGTTTTATTTTTGTTGCGAAATGTTGAACCCTTTCTTTTAAATTTTGCTTTATGTAAAAAAAAGGGGTTTTTGTAAAAAGAGTCCTCTTGCCCCGTTTTAGGACAACCTTCGAAGGTTAAAAATTTTCTTTAAAACTTGTAGGTACTATTGCGTAGATACAAGTAAAAAGAGTCTATTTAAAAACGTTTTGCTCAAAATGACCCCAGAAACATATTGATAACTAGCAAAAACCCGCGTGCGTTGCATCGCCTTTTAATAAAAAGACTTATGTGTGCACAGTCCGGGATAGGAAAAACGTATAATGAAAAAATGATCAAACCTGCAAAACATAATTTTGGGCACATAACTCGACTATAGAATAATCTCTCACAGTAAGTATTTCCGAACTCCTACAACATCCAAGAGTTCAAACGCAGGGTTAATCCCCACCTTCTTCGAAGTCGAACACGGTAATCGGGCCCAATAATCGGATCCGATAGTCGGATCTGAGGAAAAAAATAGCATAAAACATGCCCAAGAAATTACTGAATCTTCCAATGAAAGTCCCGTCGTAATCGGATTAGCCGTTTCCGAGATTAGCCCGGACAAACAGACAGACGTACACACAGACATACAGACACACAGCCAGACAAAAATTTTAAAAATACTTGATTTCGTGTTAATATCGTGTAAATAACCATATGAACTTATAAAATGCCAATTATTTTGAAATCACAGACAGACACTCCAATTATATCTATTTATATAGAAGATAGAAGATGACGGGTTCTGATAAGTGTCTGGTGCTTTCATTTAAGTTCAGAAACTCGCTAAAAAATCCTTCTACATTTTCTTTAGGTCTTCGCTGCCATGTCAGGTGAATTTAGTATTAACAATGGTGTTAGACAATGTGATGCACTATCTGCGCTACTCTTCAACATGGCTCTACAACATGCCATAGGGTATCTAGAAAATGGTGGCAGTATATTCATTAGGTCATATCAGATAATAGGGTACACAGATGACCTGACGATAATGACGAATTCTTACCGCAGTATGGTTGAAACGTCTTTGACCTTAGAATCAAAAGCAAAAGAGGTTGGACTTGAAATAAATTAAAACCAAACAAAATATATGAGAATGTCCAGGAACAGCAGAAGCACACAAAACTTAACCATTGCCGACTATAATTTTGTGAGAGTGCTTTAAATACCTCGGCATACTCCTAAGGAATGATAAGAGTATGCATCACTGCATCCAGGATAGAATTAAAACAGGCAAAGCTTGCAATTTTGAACACAAAAAGCTTATACAATCAAAACTCCTCGAGTCTTCGAAAAGAAAAATTTACGGCGCGCGATTAAAAAATGGAATAGTTCTGAGGCGTGCCAACGAAGAAATCAATGCAATCCTTAACGTAGTGCATTTTGACAAGGCCCAAAAAATAAAATGGCTGGGGCAGTTAATAAGGATGGATGACTCAAGGAAACAAAAGAGAACATTCAATGGCAACCCAGATGGCGTGGGGCAAGAGGTAAGGCTCTATCAGATCCAACTTTGAGAGCAGCGGCAGAAGCAGAGGCAGAAGCAGAATTCTGCCTGCTGTATCAGATCCAAGTAAAGCAGCAGCAACGGCAGAATTTTTATTTGACAGAAAATTCTTCGTAAATAGTTCTATAATAATAATAAATTCTTTGTAAAATATCACACAATAATAAATTCTCAATTTTCCGCGTCCATTATGCCGGGTTTTCACTAGTAGAATTAGTGGTAGAGTAACTGGCCTACTTTTAAGCGGTAGAGTAACTTTACCACGGTGCTATCCCACTCTACTCTACTATAACCGAGTTTTCATTAGGTGAGTTCCCAGAATAGTTAGTACTCTACCAGTATACTCGACCACTAATTCTACTAGTGAAAACCCGGCATTAGTAATTTAAAAACAACTTGCAAGTGCAAGATTTTTCAAATGTCAAAAAATTCTGCTTTGCAAAGCAGCAAAATTAAGATTTTAGATGAAAAAGCAGCGGCAGAACTCTCTTCTGATTTTCTTGTCACTTGACCAGCGTAAGCCAATAGAAACAATTCTCTGCCGACGGTTCTGCTTCTCTGCTTTGGATCTGATAGAGCCTGTAGGCCAAGAACATGATGGATACGGCAGTTGAATGTCACAAACTGGAGGCAAATGGCGATGGACCGAGCAGCATGGAGGCAGGTCGTGCAGAAGGCTTAATCCCAGCAAGGGATGTAACGCTAAAAGAGGGAAGAAGATAAAATTTTGCAATCGATCGACCGGATTATTCAAAACACTTTTTGCACACATTCAAAAATGGAGAAGGTTCAATTATTCGAGGACCTGGTCGTGCTACACTTTGCATCCACAAAAATGTATGTAAAAATGTAGGTATATATGTAGATATCTTTAAAATATTTTAATTTAATATCACACAAATATATTGTTTTGTAACAGGATAACACAGAGAAAAAAATTAGCTTTATGTTTTATGTAATAAGTAGTTAATTCAAAAAATAGCAGATAACTTTTGAATAACTCTAGTAAAGTGTGAAATGGTTTTACATTACTGTCTATTGAGCATCGCTAACTAGCATCTAGTTGCGTTTTCTTTGCATGAGAATGTTAATTTCTAATCCACTTCAACCTGTTTAAAATTTCAAACCCAACACATAAATACGGCTTCAATCAATTTTTCCCTCTTGGAATGCCTTTAATTCGCATACATCGCGACTCTGAATCAAGAAAAGCCTTCCATTCACAAAATGACAATTATTGTTGGACGCAGCTCAAGAAAAAGACGAAAAAAAGGTCATCTTCCTTAGGCATGATAAATGATTTCAGCATCCGCATTTCATTCATCTGTGAAGAATCCGCTTAGTTTCGAGTCAAATCATCCCGCAACTGTAAACAGCCCTTTGCGCACCTTATACGTTCCCGACTACTCACACACAACACAAAGCCAAGATCTACAACGCACGGTGCGCGTTTTTGGGCTGGAAAGTGTGAAGTCTTTAAATGTTCATTAAGGCGCTTCAAGGTGGACAATGGCCGCAATGTGCTTCGTTTCATCTTCACGCTCGGACCTGAAGAAGATAATCCTGCAGCGCTAGAGATCGAGCATTGTCCAGTGCCGTTCTAATAACCAAATAACAGAAAACACCATGGGAGGTTCGGCCCACGGTGAGAGGTTTACCTTCCTCTTAAGCCAATCCAACACCTTTTACCTTTCAGTAAATTGTTTACGGCTAGTGATAAGTCCATTACTCAATGTTTCGGTCACTTAACTACTGTAAACTTTCCACCCAGGGGAGACCGAGTGCAACCTGCACTGGCTTCTTCCCTTTGCGCAGTGTGACTTGCAAGTTTTTCGATTGAAAAAATGAGGATAAAAAATACGGGAAAAAAGACGCGATGCAAGTGAGCAGAATTAACACGGGTAAATTCCTCGCGCAATGCGTTTTCATAATACTTATTTGTTTGAACGAAAATGGTGACAGGTAGAATCCGGGGTTTGCAAATGCTGAAATTTATTTGGTATTGGCAACTTTACGGGTATCTTTCGAAATGTGGTGGCTTACGTCTTCCTTAAGTAATTTGAGTTTATCGAAGCAGTAACTTAGCTTAGCTTTCCAAGAATACAGCTTTGATTTTACGTTTAGGTATTGAATATGTAATTTAGGAAAGACTGGTCTCTGTTGGGAGGATTCGATTATGTCTTAAAATTTTAGGTAGCTCAACAACGACTTGACTTGATTTTCCGTTACTTGAATTTAATTTAGCTTTATAAATATACACTATGTCTTTATACTTTTATTGTGCATTTCCCAGGGTATATCTCATCCAGTCTCATTAATAAGAAATTGTATTTTTTCGCCGCTAAGCGACTCCATCCGAACTTGAGCACATGGTTCAACCGGCGATGTGTTGGCCATCGTCATTCTCGCCTCTAGCCCCTAAAATGAACTCACATGATTAGGGATCTGGTGGCGGCTGCCATCGCCTGAACTCACCGACTGTACCCGATAAATGTTTTATCCAACATACCTAGAGAAAACTGCTACGGCTGCACCGCCTGCTCAAAGGATAGCTTGGTACGCGCTATCCGTCACTTACCTATCGCCCACTAAGATGTCAAGTTAGAACATCTAACATATATTACAGTACTTTTAATGCCTTGAAAACTTCATCAAACAAAAAAAGTGGAAAAGTTTGTTTTCGGTGTACTCGAGATCGATTCTCTCAGCAATATCAGTAATATCAAATGGAATAATTTCATTAGCCAATGGGCCAAACGGACACAGAAGTATTTAGGGATGAGATGAGCCCTTATCACGGATTCATTAGCAATTTGGCCGAGATTAGTACCGATAAAATAGCCCTTGTGATACCTTCACAACAGCTCCCATGTCAAAAAAGATACAATATTCTCTTAACCTGCAAAATTTCAAACGACATTACTGCGTGTAAAACTTCGATAACAGAAGCTACATCGCTAAACCATTACTTAGAAGATGCGAAATACTCTCTCATGGCTGATTATGCGATCAAAGAAGTACAGTGGTAAACGAAAGTCAACATACACCATACGTACGCCATATAAAATAGCGAAAATTCGTAATTTTATTTTATTTTTAAAAATTGTAATAAATTGTGATATTACAATATAATAGTCCGTTCAAATTAGTCAAAAAATCGCTGTTTTTCAGAAATTTTCCCCACAGCTATAAGACCGGTGCCAAATGAAGGATTTGGGTTGTCTAAACATGATTTTCACAACCCGCAGTTCGAAAAAAGGGTTGTTTTTGAGAAATATACAAATACATGATGGTTTTCACCTTTTCTTCTATTTTAAGGAGAAACTATGCATTTTGGTGAAAATATCAATAGAGCAAAGTTGTAGGGATTAAAATTACCTACAAATTTTGTCTGCACTGTTTCTTTAAATTCCGTATAGTTTCGCCGCTAGAGACCGTTTTGCGCCTTTTTCAGATTCAAAGCGACCAAAGAAAACCCGTTGAAAAACTGCAACTACTCCTTTGATCTCATTTAATTTTTCATACAAAATCATAATTTTGGCGCAAAATCTAAAAAGGCGCAAAACGGCCTCTAGCGGCGAAACTATACGGAATTCAAAGAAACAGTGTGAACAAAATTTGTAGGTAATTTTAATCCCTACAACTTTGCTCTATTGATATTTTCACCAAAATGCATAGTTTCTCCTCAAAATAGAAAAAAAGGCGAAAACCATCATATATATGTATATTTCTCAAAAACAACCCTTTTTTCGAACTGCGGGTTGTGAAAATCATGTTTAGACGACTGAAATCCTTCATTTGGCACCGGTCTCATAGCTGTGGGGAAAATTTCTTTAATTTTTCCTAATTTGAGCGGACTATAAAGTACAAAAACATTTTATTGAAATTCCATAATAAACTATTTCTACAAAAAAAATAACAAAAAAATGAAATATACAGAATTCACCACAAACGAAAGTCTACATAAGGGAAATTAGCATTTAAAGGAGACAAAATTCGGAAATGGCTGAAAATCGGTCGACAGCTTCCTTGGGACTTTTTAAGAAAACAATTTCGGAATCACAAAAAAACACGGCCGCCGAAAATAGAGCGGTTTTCCGGGGTATTCCTTGTATCACTCAAAAACTGGTTTTTTCGAAATTTTTTTTGATCAGTCAATACGAAACGTTCTTGCCTACAAAAAGCCCTCCTGTCATTTTTTCGAAAACTTAACCCTTTTAAAGTTATTCAAGGTGAAAGTTTCCAAAAATCACTTTTTGAAAGTTTAGTATTGACTGATAAAAAAAAATTTCGAAAAAAAACAGTTTTTGAGTGATTTTTTTTTGCCAAAAAGTGATATCTCCGGCGGCCATGTTTTTTTTTGTGATTCCGAAATTATGTTCTTAAAAAGTCCCAAGGAAGCTGTGGACCAATTTTCAGCCATTTCCGAATTTTGTCTCCTTTCGTGCGTTTTTTTTGCTTTCTTTTCCACTGACTATTAACATTTTTTATTAATATTTTGTGTAGTCATTAAAAAGCCGACAAAAGCCACAAAACCGCACTAACCGACTGGAAAGGCTTGGTTGATTTTTTGGAAGCAATTATATGCAGCATTATTGGCTCGGTTTAGTAACGAAAAACAATTTAATTTCATGAGAATTCTAAACGCACTCCGTCAAAAAAACTGGCAACCTTCCAAAGCAATAAAATATAAGAAAAATGGATTGGATTGCATTCCCACCTACCGTATGTCCAGACCTGGTCCCTAGGGATTAACCTGTTAGCAAACTTGAAAGTAAGGCTCTAACGAAAGGGATTTGCTCGAAATTGAGAAGTCTACTTGAAACTGAATTATATTTTGGATGGATTGAAAAATCGGTCTTTCACAAAAGCATCCATTTCTTAAGAGCTGTTCGTACTAAATACATTGGAGCTTCGAGGAGATATATCAGTAATGATTAAAAATATGTTTGCTGAATACTATATCTTTGGTTTGAAAACATACAACATTCTACATCCTTGTAGAATATATCTTTACGCTTACAACATTCCCCTATTATAAATTTCTAGAACCCATTCGCAATAACAACAACATTCACAAATTCTCTCTCAACTAAAATTTAATATTCATCATCCACTATTTAAAATGAACAAAAACTTTAAAGAAATCACCCCTTTTTTGCTATACAAATTCCCTTTTTCTTTACTTCGTTATTAAATTCCCTCTCCCTAAAAAGCTCCCACACAGGTGTACTTTACGTATTTTTCTCACATCTATGCCCTTTTTGGATATATTTTTTAAGCACTCAAGTGTTTTGCACCCTTATGTCATGTGCGTATTCGCTGTCGTTCGCCTTGTACCTGAGTCAACCCGCACAGGTGTTGTAAGCACAATGACATCTCGTAACATTTAAACGTGATAAAAATTCACAATGCAAGGAAGCATTCGCATTGGGCAACAAGGACTACATAAAATATGAAAGATTGCTTCCGGCTTTCAAGAGCGAACATTGACGACACTACAGCCGCTATACATATATCCGTTGAACGAACTGGATAAGCGGTGGCATTGGGTTTTCTTGTACATAGGCCGGGTGAAAACCTTGAAAAGGACCTAACAGCAGCACTCGAAGGGCGGAACTTTATAATGCTGATTGCAGATTATCCAGGATATTTTGCCCTTAACTTGGACTGTTGAAAGCAAGCCCGGCTTTTTCTGTGCATGCTGGTAATTACTCAGCGTCATGCCAACCGTGGTCGGTCGGTCACTCAATCTTCGATTCCATCCTTTAACCTCCATACTTCTCAGGTGAATGCGGAATTATACGTAACGTGTCATTAGACGTCATTACAGCTTATAGGCTATAATTGGTCCGACATTTAACTTGATCCCAGCGACGAGAGTCCAACATTCACTTGGACTTGGAATAAATTATTAAAAGCTGAATTTATGAGACTCTTTTTCGCTGTTTTCCTTCCTTCGGCGTAGATGATTTGCAATGGAAAATTGCATTTCCCTTGCAGCTGTTGCCTTCGAGATGCAACGGTGACACGTTAAGTGATGGCGGTTATGATTCGCAATGCATTTCCTAGATTTAAATATTGCTTGATTGTGTTGCAATCAATTTTCTGGCTCTCAGTTTCATTTTCTATAAAGAAATCTCTTTGGAGAAATAGGTAATTTGCAAACTGAAGTTATTACAAATAGGGCACGCACATAAACTGAAGTCGTATGGGCTGAGGTCTTAGGGGAGTACTTCAACACTCCAAGCAATAATCAATGAAGACAAGAGGAGAATTTAAATAGCATTTACTAAATTAGGGATTGCCATATAGTAATTGTATTTGGAAGATTCCAACGAAACCTCAATCGTACAAAGGCATTCAGAAGGAACTCGGAGTCCACAATGAAATTAAACAGACAGACAGCAAATCCAAAGCGACCTATTACCATTTCTGTTCTCCTCGAATTCTCTTCTGTCTGACATTACTAAGCCACCCCTGCCATCGAGAGCTCCTCCCACTCAATAAACATTCTTCTTCTTTAGAACTCGCTAGTTATATAATGCCCATTTACCTACCTTGGGTCAATAGTAGCAGCCGACAATAGCATGGAACCAGAAATACGCGCACCACTGCTAAAACCGAACAAAGCCTACTATAGTCTGTCAAGGCTCTTCAAATCCAAGCATCTAACCATAACGTCTAAACTTTTTCTATATAAGACGATGGTCTTACCGGTTCTCACATATGCATCCGAAACGTGGGTGCTAAGCAAAAAGCACTCTAACCTCTTGGCAGTGCTCGAGAGGAAAATATTTCGGAGGACTGTTGGCCCCTTATGTGAGGAAAGTCGATTCCGGAGACGAGATCTACGAGCGCTATCGCGACATACATAGATGTTGTGAAGAAAGTAAAGCTCGGTATACTCCGGGGAGCAGGACATCTAGCTCGTAAGAGTGAAGATGAGTCTGCTCGGAAAATTCTCTGCGGTAAGACCTATGGTGTGCGACATCGGGGGAGACCCAACCTCCGCTGGAAGGATGGCGTAGCCCAGGACGCTCAGAGCTTAGGGAAGCCAAACTGGATGACATCGGCTCAAAATCAAGACCGGTGGAGAGCAGAGTTGCAAGAGGCCAGGACCGGATCCCGGCTGTAGAGCCGTTAAAGCAGAAGAAGTTATATAATGCGACTCAAAAAGCTATATGCCAACAAATCCACTGGCCCTGGCGATATCCTTAGCGTCCTAAAGACATGCGCCTCCCGTTTAGTTATATTAATTTTCCGGAGTTTTTTCAGATTCTTTGAAATTTTCCTATATTTACCCCGTACCGCAAAAAGGTGACTCAAGTAATACCTCTAACTACCGCCCAATAACAATTACTTCTATTCTCCCCCAAAAAAAACATGGAGATGATTATAAACAAAAAGTTTACCTAGAATCCAACTAACTCCTAAATGACAAGCACTACGACTTTAGACCAAAAATTCAATAGGGGACCATGTAGTGTGTCTACCAGAACACCTGTTGGGTGCTCTAGATATTTCCAAGGCTTTTGATAGAGTATGGTATCCTGATCGGTTAGCTAAACTCTAAGCTGGTGTCCCCCGGAGCAAGGGCATCGCCACGCGGCAGGGCAGGTAGGGGCTACTGTTCCTCACTAGAAATTCGAAAAAATCTAGTCCGGCACGTGCGGCATTTCTTATTTTTTCAAAACTTTCTTCTACACGAGACATCAAAACATGTGTGAGAACGTGGTTTAAGCCCGATTTACATCCCAAAGTCAACGCGAAAGTGCTCCTCTGGAGCTCTTTTATCGCACAGATATTTGTATGCTTCGTTTCGTGCAACAGAGAGAAAAGCATACAAATTTCTCCAGAGGTGCACTTTCGCGTTGACTTTGGGATGTCAATCGGGCTTGTAGAGAAGAAGATTTCGGGAATGTGAGTTTCTACACAGGCAACTCCTTCCAGTCAACCCTTTGCCTTTTCCTCCTTTTCATTGCTTTCGCACAAACTAAATCCCAGTGGGAGAGTGAACTAGTTCTGAGACTAGTAAAATAACTACTTTCTAAGGAGGGAGTAGTTGTTCTCAGTTGGTTACCTTTTATATGAAAACAACCCACTACTTTTGTACAGCGTTGTCCTACGAGGGAATCACGCACGCAATTTTTTGTACCAAATGATTTTATATATTTTTATAAGCTTAAATTCAAAATGGCGTCATCCCCACCCTGTTGCTAAACTTACAGTGAGGGGAAACGCGTTGAATTCTATATCTCAGAAACTATGCATTTTACGATCATCTATAATTTTTGTTATTATCATTTTTACGTAGGGCTAATATTGCAAAAGTTATGGCGCTTTAAGTGTCGAAATACGTAAATTCAAAAGTAGTTTTTTGCCAATATCTTTTTATATACACGTTTCATTGGAAAATCGATTATAACTTTTTTTGTGCGCAATTTCATTGGCCACTTTTTGTTTTAAGTTTTTTCTGTAAAGTTGATATCACCTTACGCCGACTAAAAATATATCTTCGCAGAACGATGACAAAAGATCGTTTAAATAGTCTAGCTTTAACGCATATCCATGAAGACATTGCGTCAAAAAGGATCACTAATGAGTTTTCAGTAGGAAACATTAAAGAAATTTGCCTTTCTCAAATATGCAATCCTTTTACTAAACTTTATTTTAATATTGCAAATATATTTCTTTTAATGTTGTATTTTTTTGTTAATCCAAAAATTGAGAACATCTGCCCCTTGTGCCCCTCCCAGAAAGAAATCCTGGATCCGCCCATGCATTAGTAGAGTATTGCAATAGAGAATAAAGGCCCAGTTTTGAGAAGAAAGTTAATACCTAATATCTCCAAGCTCTGCGAAACAAGATTTTTTTATCAGATTTTTTAAGGAGAATTTTCTTGTTATTAAGGAGCCTTAGACCCTTATTTTTGCTCCATGTAGCTGCCTCCAGCGTAGTGATGAGCAAACGCAAGAATAAGACAGTCTTGGTCTTGTTCTTCCACAGTATGTCTTCGTCTTGGTCTTGCGAATATAGTTGTCTTGGTCTTGGTCTTGCGAGCATAGCTAAGTCTTGGTCTTGGTCTTGTTCTTACGAGATCGGTTGCAAGACTTTTCGTAATATTATACGTTTATAGTTATTGTACTTTTTTACTATTTTATAAATATTAATTTAATTGTAATTTAATAGTATGCATTCTTTCATTTAATATGAATGTGGAGCTTGAAGAAGCCGAACTGGAACCTCTATTCCGCAATGGTGTTTTGTTAACAGTAACATTGGTTTACGCTCGGGAAGCCCAAACATCAGAATCTGATGATGAGAATGTTTGTGAAAATTTTGAGCGGCTCTTGCTAAAGACTTGCTCTTGGTATTGGTCTTGCACAGTTGGTCTTGGGCTTGTTCTTGTTAAATGTGCAAGACCAAGAGAAGACTGCAAAACCAAGATCATTTTTGCTCATCACTACTCCAGAGTTTCGTTTATTCTTAGCATTACTTCTTACCCGAGTAAAAATAAAAACCGGCCTTAAGAAGGGCGAACACCGGCCGCTTGGCTTTTTAAAGGTGCGTTTCCACTGCGGTCTGCAGAGAGTGCGCGCACATAAAAATCCACACAAATTGAGCAAAAAACGGAAAATCTCAAACTGTGCGGAGACACAGCTTTCATTGCGTATCCACTAAAATCTTGCAGGAAGCATATGAAAAGTCTCAAACTATGTTCTAAAGGACTGCGCGCAAGGTGGATACGACCTTAAATGATAAAATTATTGTGTGCGCGCAAGGTTTTATGTTTTTCGATTTAAGTCTCTAAATATATTACCATAGTAGGGGAGCTGGCACTTGAAAAAATCGTGTCGTCCCTACCTTCTGCCGTTTGGTTATAAGCTTTTCAAGTAATTTCTGTTAACTATTAGTGGCAGAAATTTTTTACCATTTGCTGGGGTGTGGGGGGTGAAATGGCAACTTCAGCTACGGGTGGCTTGGGGAGGGTGCAAATGGTCAACAATTACTATTTTTTTTATACTCCTTTATTCGGCATCCCACAATAACTTATTTATTTTTTATTTGTCCATTCCATCGTAAGAAAAATCTATCTCTTCAAAATAATACCTTTTTTTGTCCTAAGATGTTTTGTATTTTCCATATTCACTGGAAAACAAAAGATAGGCCTCAACAAGCAACTTCAAGACTTTTCGAAGTCTATTTTCAAGTATCCACTGCATTTACTTATCCGCGCACAGTCCCCGCAGAAGTTCTCCGCACCGACACAGAACATTTTTTAATGGATACGTTTTGTATCCACTGATATACAGTGGCGGATTTAAGCTCGACGGCGCCCTAGGCCCCGTCTGATATGGCGCCTTTTTTGCTTTGTAGTGACACTTTTCGCCTTCAGTTTAACAGTTTTAGATAAGTGGGAGTATTCTGCGTACACTGATACTTTACTCATGAAAATAGGTCATAGGGTTACGAAAATACTGGGTGACATGCCAAACTGTAAAAAAAACTTCAAAACCCCCTAGCGGCTAAACCGTTACGGTTTCCCCCTCCCATACGATTTTTTGTTCGTCTATCAAAAACCTATCCACAGCCGGTCGCTTTGTAAACTTAACGGATACACCCTGTATGTGTACTAAACAGTAGAGGAAATTAAATGGGAAATCTTCACCTGTTGTGAACGAGCTGCAAAAAAGCTGCATTAAGCGTAAGAGCAGAAGAAGGAAAACAAAATTGTGTACAGAGTTTGCGTAAAATGATGGAGTGATTGACGTTATCAAAATCTTTGGAGAAGTCTAGCTAGAGTATACAACATACCTTTTTAGTATCTTCTTTATATTAATAGGCAAAGCCAACCTTTGGGATCCCTTTTTAACCTATTTCTGGTGCACGTATCTTAATGAAACATATATCAAACGAAAGATATTTTTTCATAGATGGTCAGAATATATATTTTATTCAGGTACGTCCATAAGGAAAGGTTTGAAAGCAAGGTAGAGTTTTAACTCTAATGAAAATTTTTTTCTTCACATATGCACTGATACACTGTGCACGCGCTATCCATCAAATTAAACGGGAAAAGAATACATATTTGAAGAGAATACATACATTCAAATACATATTCTCTGTGCACTCACATTTTCCCACTCAAATGCAAAATAAAATCTTATTTAATTTCCTGCCCGGACAGGATGTTCAATATCGTTCACAATAGAGTGATGGAACGCAATAAATGTTTTTTTCTTTAGGCGAGCTAACATCAAAAAATCGGTGGATTGGTGCACTTCAGTTTGATATATATATTAGGCCCCCATCCACGGTCAAACAAATCATCAAATTTGTGGCCAACATCGAAAAAATTCTAAGTGTGCGTGTATAAAATACAAGTTTTCGAAGTTGGCCGCTGTTTGAAGAAAATATTCATCTGGTTTAATATTTCCTTCAAACAGCTTAAATGTGTGTGTGTATTTTTTATGTGTGCCATGTAAAGCAAATGAAATTTCGTTTTGTTTGCAGTACATTATGTGAATTGTCGCTCGGGATGTTTGAAGAAAGTTTCCCTCGTTGATGGCCAACAAATGTCAAAGCATAAATGTGTGCGTTGTTTGTCGAAAATTGGTTTGATGATTTGTTTGACCATGGATGGGGGCCTATTTTTTTCAGTAAAAATGACTCCGGTTTTTTTTTATTCTTTCTTAGAATAAGTTTGGTCGAATATCGACAGCAGGCGGCACTAGTCTAAAGAATGCCTGTCGTAATTTTTAGGAGAGCAGTGTCACAGCTATGATGTTTCTGAAAGCCAGATTGTCATGGATTTACAAGCATACGGTGCTCACAATAAACAATCATTTGCATTGCAATTAATTTCTCAAGACCTTTAGCCAGAATTCGCGAGACGCTAATTGGACGAAAATCCGGGGGCTTCTAGGATTGAACACTTGGCAATAGGGATTATCAGAGCAGGTTTCCAAGCGGTAGGGAATTTCGTGAAACAAGCATTGAAAATATGAACAGTAACAGGTATTAATAACGGAAGAAGCATTTTTTAAAATGTAGGTGAGATATTATCAGTTCCAGTGGCCTCAGACTTGTGGTGGTCCAAATAACTTGGAGGAGAGATTTGATTTTGAAAGAGAATCATACTAGGTTCACAGCAAAGGAAGACATCAAGTAGAGATGGGATCGTCGCATTAAAGTAATTGGCAAGGTATTAATTTGAACAAGACCTAAGGTCTGCATTGTATGATTGAAGAATTTTTCCTGACTGGAATATTTTAATAAGTTTACATTAAAATCCCCGGCAACAACTATACTTATGTGCATACATGTGAGAAAGATGCTCTAGGGTCTGCTCCAGTTCAGCGGAATTATCAGGTTTAAATAGACCGGGGCTAGAGTAAACACTGACAAAAGTTTTTTCAGAACCATTTAAAACTTCAGCACAAATAATCTCAATACCAAGGTTCATAGAGTGGCCGATAATCCTACATTTTAGGTAGTCCCTAAGAAATATAGCAACACCACCACCAGTGCGACCTTAGCGATCGTTACGAAAAATTCGAAAACCATTTATAGATACAAGGTACGACAGGCACGACTTTGGATCTCTCCATTTTTCAGAGTGCTTCAAAGTACACAGAAAAACTAAGTTAAATTGATTTTTAAATTTTAATCGCCCCTAAAATTTTGCCGCCCTAGGCCCGGGCCTCGCGGGCCTAAGCGTAAATCCATCACTGCTGATATATCGATGTGCGTGTGTAGTCTCCGCACTTCTTATCTCCGCACATTTCTTATCTCCGCGCATTGATTTTGGTGGAGACACTTAGGCGGATAATGTATGGAGATAGTGCGGAGACAAAACTCTTGGTGGATACCCACCTTAAGGGGCATATGATGGACGTAGAGTTTTTAACTATTTTTAATTGGAGCACATACGGCCTTACGACGGCCAAATTTGACCAAAAGATTTAAAAGGCCAAGTACTGGGCTGTAGAAACGCGCATTCGACGGGAAATTTGAGCCAAAAACGGAATCTGCACCACAATACATTTGGAATGTGTTTTATGGGAACTTCATCATTTTCGTTATGTACAATGGTTCTTTCGATTTATCCTACTTAAAGATGCACAAGAGAAACGAGCTCGCCAGTTCTCGGTTTGTTGTACGTGAAGTGTGTGGTGCGTGTTGATTTATATTTTAGTGGGAAATTTTGTTATTTAACGGCTTGAAAAAAAAACACAACCGAAAAAAATCAAACATTTAATTGCAGTGAAATATATTTTCTTATAGGAGGGCGAATATCCACGTTGCTGCCACTGTACCACCGTCGTATACCCGTAATAGCAACCATACGGCCGCCGTACCACCGTCGTATGCCCGTTATTGGAACTGTAAGGCCGTTGTATCACCGTCAGTTGTCCCCTGTACGGCCGTACTGTCCTACAACGAGCCTTCTGTTAACCGCCAGATGGCCGAGAGTCGGGCATCGTTGGGAAGCACCGCATCAAAGCAACCTCCAACAGAAAGCCCTTCAGAATTTTGAAAGTGATCTTTAATAATACCGTACATGGACTCAATTATTGCTTCTTTTGAAGTTCGCTTTGCTGAAGAAAACACTCCATCATTCATTGTCTAACTTACACCCGGCGCCAAATCTTCCTCCCCGAAACGGTAAAACGTTAAAAATTTAGATTGCTCTACCGTGCTCGTACCGTCTACTGTGGAACGATGCTTAAGCCTTCAGCGAGCGTGCTGTCGTAAAATTTATAACAAATCGCTCCCCCTCCACTTATCATTCAGCCATGTGCGCTGAGCTCCCATCTATAACAAAATCAGTCTTTCTCTAAACTCTAGGCGCACTGGTATGCACAGAATTATTTGTTATCAAATGATATTTTGTGAAATTTAAGCTGAGCATACATTTTACTACACGCGCCTGACACGACACGTGAACCGAGAAGAGAAGAAGGAAATCTTCCAAAACATGGTGTATGTCGGTTATGTGTATTGGAGAAGAAAAGATCTTCACCATCAATGAAGTGTTGCCGTTGCCAATCATTTACGTGTGCAAAAGTCCATGTGAGGTTAAGGTGGTCTGCGACAATTGCAAGGATGTGGGTACTGAAGTTGACGAATAGGTTTATGAAATATATTGAAATAATGTTTGTGATGTCCTTTGTTTTATTGTTCACAAATGTAGATTTTTTGTTGTAGTAGATACTGTCATATGTATATCATTTTTACATTATAGAAATTTCTCAACATTTAAATTAAAAAAAAAGCCATTAACTTTGAAAAATCTCAATGACGTAAAATTTACGACAAGCTTAAAGAAAATTTAACAGCGCCCGCTGAAGGGTTAAGTAGCCTAAGAAAAATAAAAACGTGCCTGAGAAGCACTGTGGTAGTAAGTCGCCTTAATGGTGTATTAATGATGATTGCTTATAGAAAGCTTATTTTTGACAACCCAGAAGACCATTTTAATAATAAAGTGGTCGAGAACTTTGCAAAAAGCCCTCGAACATTATGTATTAATCAAGTTTTTTTTTTAAATTTTCTTGAATTAAAAATATCTCCACAAATTTTAATTATTGTACATTCATATTTTCCCAAACTCTATCATCTTGCCCCCCTCTGGCAAATTGGCTGGCGGCGCCCTTGTCCCGGGGTCAATATTATCATGTCACCCGATCTTTTTATAATCTTTATAAATTACCTACTTTCAATTCCTTGGAACCCGTTTCATTGGATTAACAAGAATTGTATCGTATTCAATGCCTCCAAAACGAAGAATTGTCTTATTTCTAATAAAATCTGCAACACCGCTCTATCCGGATCCGGGTCAATGCAGAACTTATGACTGACCATCCCTTACATCGAAGCTCTTTGCTACACGATCGATACTTTGAGCCATCGTAGGATTGTTGTAACCCTGACAAAACTTTATCGTTGCTTCATAGCAATTTTTCCATAGAAAGAAACGCTCTTCTGCCTCCGCAGCAATCTTATAGTCGCAACACCAGAATAGCCTGTTCCGCTTATTCTCGCTGCCTACAGCCCCCTTTGACGCACGTTACCGTACAGCAATTCGTTCATAAATAAAACAACCCGACTGTGGAGCAAACTTAAGCAGTCTGTATATTCGAACTCCCAAGTACAACAACCAAGAGTTGAAATGCAGGGTTCATTGCCATCTCCTTCAACATACGCCTATCTCTTTGTAACCTGAAACCTATTCTATCCCTCGAACTAAGCTTACTACTAGACATTGCACCATAACGAGATCAACGACAGGACGGACAGGTAGTAGGTGCGAAGGGTGATTCCGGAGCTTAGTGCTTGCCTTTTAAAAAAAGATATCAGTATGACGTGAATATTTGATCCACGAAAAAGTTCGCTCGTTAATATTACAAATTTTCAAACCTTGAGTTTTGCTTTAAAGGAATAGTTTTCAATTTGTTAAAATAAAACAATAAATTCCTTTAAAATGTTCCCAAGCATCAACTATGAAAACTAACTTTTCCAAAAAAAATTCCGCCATCGACCTATTTATGAAAACATTTGGAAGATTTTTTACTGTTAAATATTTTTTTTTAATTTCCAACGAACTAAACAAAATTATTAAACGCACTTAGAAAAAATATACTCATGTAAATTAAGGCATCCATAACAGTATCCGTTTTTGTAAGCGTTAAACAGATTGAAAGAAACATGTTCCATGTCCTTCATCATCTACTTTTCCTGTCTGTCAGTCGTACGTCAAACACACCCAGTGGTATGGATCCCAAAAAGCCCGTCAGATAAGATTCCGCAAAGAAATTGGATTTGGGTGCTTCTTGTGCCGGATTAGGGATTCGTTTTTCCTCGTCACAGAATTTTCGTGATACCAAAAACGTCCTAGAAAAGCGCTTCAAATTTTCCTTTTCTTTTTGTTGTTGGTGCTGTTTTTGTTGCTGTTTTTTTGTTGCTGGATTTCCACTGTTGATCAACAGACACTATGAAGGGAGCCTCAAATATCCAAAAGATTCTGGAATGAATTTTGTCTCTTCCGTATCCACGTTAAGGTTCACCATCTACAGTGTCGTCCTAGAATTGTTAACCTCGATTTTTCGCCTTTATCGTAGTGGATATATGCCGGGATTCAGTGCCAGGATGTCCCCATGAAATAATCTTCAAATCAGACTCCGCCGCCACTGAGCTGTCATTCGAAAGAGAACGGAGGAAGATTGATGACCGCCATGTAAATTGCAATAGGGTGGGATTTACCAAGGCTGCGTTCTATCGTCGCTGTTTCGTCCCGACGTGTATTCCCTTCATCCTTGTTGGTCTGGCATCCTTTTTTTCTATACATCCCCCGTGTAACTTTGAATGAATGAAATCGCGTACATGTGCAGGGAAATCTTCCCTTGGTGCATTTGTGATGGACTCTTTCTATAAATATTCAATAAATCGCTTTACTTGCACTTGGATAGAGCTTTTTAAAAAACTGACGAATTTTATCTTTAAACTAAAAAAAATGCATGGTTTTGACGTCATTGTGTCTGGATTCATTTTTTAAGACACGAAAATAACTCATTTTTTTTACATTACTTATTCACATTATTTATTGTTTTCCAACAGCGCCCCCACTGTCCGACTAAATATATTGGAATTTTATATTATACTGTTCATAAAACTATTTAAATTTTTTTGCAAAAATAAATAAAGTTTCAAGGAATCGATCAAGCTTCGATATGTTGTGCCTTGTGCGCTAATTTTTTGTAAGTATGGATAACATTGTTTAATGTTTACATTAAATAATTCAATTCTACTGTTTTTTTGTTTTGGTCAATCATCCGTGGAATAGGAGGAATAACACGTAGTATAGTATGCACGTACTGCAACTATTCCGGACTAACGGAAGTGCTATCATAACATCCTAGCAGTGGCCACTGGTAACTATCCTATGAGAGAGAATAGGCTAATATGATCAGACTACACCCTTCCAAGTAAGGTTGGCGTTTCGCTAATAGCCTCACCCGGAAAAAACTCTATTACGGAACAAGCAGCATGCCTCGAATATTGGAATAAACGACGACGACCACGGCAACGAAAAAGGCAAAACGATTTAAGAATTTTCTCATGGAATGTTTGAACTCTGCACAGAATTCGAGCTACACAACATCTAGCCGATACGCTGTCAAAGTATAAAGCTGGCATTACCGCCATTCAGGAGAAACGATGGATAGGGAACGGTGTTTTGCAAAAACCTAAGTATGAAGTACATTGCAGCTGTCATACAACACACCATGTGCTCGGGCGGGGTAGGTTTTATGGTAAGCAAAGAATGAAGCCTACCATTGTCGGCTTTAAAGCAATTAATTAAATTTAGGAACATACTCTCTAATAAAAGTGAATTAGTGTCATGTCTGCTACTAGTGTGAATTAGTGGAAATTTTGAAGTTATACTTCTTTAGGCGCGTTTTAAAAATATTATGAGATAGTCCAATAAATAGGTCGAAAAAAAGGCCTTCGTAATGCGAAAAATACCGCACCCGATTTTTTTTACCAAATGATTTTACATATTTTTATAAGCTTAAATTCATAATGGCGTCATCCGACCCTTTAAAAGGCTTTTCGAAGCGATTTTTTTCCTACTGGGATGTAATAGCATCATTGTTTCCTTTTTTTCTGGATTAGGCCTACTGGCGGAACCACAATAAAAAACGCGCCAAAAACTCCCAGGGTGAAATTTGTTAATTTTGTATGAACATTTATGCTTTATACGAAACGTTCGGCGCTGAATAGCGGCTAAAGTATTAATGCTAGAAAAAAATGTTTAAAGTAAGATTCCTACAGAATTTTATAAAAAACAAATTGATTGCTATAAATTTTCGTCGTAAATGAATAGTTGACGAGATATTTGTAAAAAACCATTCTTTATAAGCGTTTAAGGGGGGAGATCAAGTTAGAGCATGTGCTTTCCTTTTATTTTTTTTTATCGGAAGATACCGAAGGAAGTCAAAAAACTCTTTTGATATAAATAGTTTATTGATTGAAATTACAAAAAAAAATTTCCGAGGCGCCCAAAAATGGCATATTTTCTGTAGCGCAAACACAAACCTCATTTAGCACGGTGCCCAGCGTAGAATCCGCAATTCTGGTCCGATCTACAAAATCAAACGGCATATTGTTAAAAACAATTTTTCCTACTTGCGGAAGAAAATCGTGAAAATTGAAAAAATGGCGGGATAGTAAAAAAAATTGTACTTCTTGTACAATATTTTGGTGACCAAATCATAAATCCGAATGATTTTAGGGTCAGTTTTCTCGGAATGATGTCATGATCGTCTGTGCCAATTTTTGTGGGGATTGGTTGAGAAGTTTTTGAAATATGATGGGAACCGATGTAAAAAAAATGTAATTGTTCAAGAGACGCGTTTAAAATTATAGAGAAGGGAAAACCATGGAAATTTGATTGTTCCACTTACTTATCGTCTTACTTACTTGGGAAATCATTCCTTAGAGTGTAATGAAGTTGCTTCGGGGGGAAAAAATCTAAAATTCCATTTTTTAACTTGATCTCCCCCTTAAGTTGTAATAAACCCATAAATATCAACTTTACAGAAAAAAGTTAAAAGAAAAAATGTTATAAGTGAATTATGAAAGTTATAATCAGTTTTGCAATAAAACGTGTAATTAAAAAGATATTGCCAAAAAACTACTTTTGAATTTACGTTTTTCGACACTTAAAGCGCCAAAACTCGTGCAATAATAGTCCTGCGTAAAAAATGATATTAACAAAAATTATAGATAATCGTGTGTTCTATAAGTCTTACCCAGGATTTTTTCTTATAGAATTAACCATTAACGAAATATAGTGCAAAGAAAGTGAAGTGAAGTTTGAAGCACTATTTCTTCGTAGATATTGACTTTACAAAAAAAAATTCTGAACATAAAAGTTAAATCACTTCTTTATCTACAAAAAAGATAATATACATTTTTGTCGTAAAATGCATAGTTTCTGAGATATAGAATTAAACGCGTTTCCCTTCACTGTAAGTTTAGCAAGAGGGTGGGGATAACGCCATTTTGAATTTAAGCTTATAAAAATATATAAAATCATTTGATAGAAAAAAATTGCGTGCGGTATTTTTCGCAAAGAATAAGTACCTATTTATTGGACTAGAGAGTGAATTTTTAGGAATCGAATTCGCAACGCAACGCCCAACGCAACGGAGAATATGGGCGAAGGGGTATGGAGGGCAAGCATTTCAACTCCCATTCTTGAGCTATGCGCAGATTGGGATTATTATGGGCATATGCAAATTGGTAACCGCCGATGTCTGTTCACGATGTCGATGGGTGAGGGGGTTTTTATCCAGAGTTAGGTCTGCCGGGTATATTAACAAAAATTCATCGGTCTGCCACTTTTATCGTTTAGTATACATATATAATAATCTAGTAACGGAATAAATATGAAGGAGTTGATATGAATTTCATGTGTCATTTGAAAAATGTCTAATTAAAAAATTACTAAAAAATACCAATTAACGTAAATCTTCCAGTCTGCCATCGAATTTATATTTTTGGAATAATTTAAACCGATAAAATCTAAAATCAGAGAGTAGACCTGACATTCAGATAATTTGTCATCTTTGTCTACTAAAAGGCATGAGAGACTTCGAGATTGCCAATAAGCTGACACGACTATGGAGGTTGACTATAACCAATATGACAAGCCAAGTAAAGGTATCCAGAAAACTTTCCAGACTAATCAACATCTATAATGGACTCCGACGAGGGGCTATCTGGCCTGGCTCTTTTTCAGCCTGGCGTTGGAGAAATTGCAGACGAAATTGACATCATTGGAAGAACATCAAAAGCAATATAGGAAGCTGAGACTGGACATCAACGAAACCAAATCAAAGTACAAGTTGGCCTCGTCTGCAAGAAAACCTAACAATCAAGCTAGAGGAACACGAGTTTGAATTTGTAAGATCAATCACCTACGTTGGGTCAACAGTAGCAGGCCATAATAGCGGCTGCTAAAATCCAACAAAGCCTACTAAACTCTGTCAAGACTCTGCAAATCCAAGCATCTAACAATAGTTCTAATAGAGGGCGCGAAGTAACTGCATAAGACACCACAATCTACATATACTGTGTAAAAAGTACCCGGAACGTATATTTTGAAAGATGCGCGTTAGTTAATTAGTTAGTAAAAATTTTGTCTGCAAACTAGTAACGCTATACCAAACTATACCGCAGAACTTGAGCACACCATATGTTGCTCAATTGCTACTACATAAACAAATCTTAAATCTTTCCAAGCATGAAAGAAAAAATGTTTATTTAATTGTGCTTTCTATAAAATGGATGAGTTAATTATCATTAAAAGAAAAACTTTGATAGTTAATAATATTTTTCGATTTTTGAGTTGATTTTGTGATGATTCAAAAAAGTTTGTTTCGACTATTTCGGTGAAAACAAGTAATCGGTCCCACTTTGAATCTTGTAAAGTAATGACCAAGTAAATTTTCTATTAATATTAAAAAAGATTAAGAAAATCAAAATAATAACCAATCTTACCTTCTGTCACTTTCATTAAACTATAAAAAAACACCAAGGCCCAATTTTTATCCATAAATTTTTGGTAAACTTTGAAACTTCTTCATACATTCACCACAATGCAAATAAAATCATCAATATTCTGACAGTGTGTAAAAATCGGGACCATCATTTTTCAATAGAAAAACTTTTCCGTAAGGATGCCAAACATTTAAAAGAGAATCTCAAGGAAGGAGAAGAGAATCCGGGGCACCGTAGAAAAACTAAGAGAAAAAAGGAAAGAAAAGTTTTCTGCATGAACAAGTATCAAAAAAGTTTTTCCTTTGGTTTGTTGCAAAGTAAAATTTATTCATGAAAAAGTGGTCCGTAAATATACGAGTCTAAGCAACGCGAAGGCTTTTTAGAATTGGGAGTTTTCTTTCTTCTTTCTTTTTTCGTGAGTATGTGTGTGCATTTCCAAGAATGAGGAAAGTTGGGAGTTTTTTTTTTGAAAGTCATTCATTTATTGAGGAAAAAAGGCAGCTTTTATGGTTCTATTAAAGATTTTTAGTTTGTTTTGTTCGCTTTGTGTTCCAAATAAATTAAAAGTTTGTATCTTAAGTAACCAAAGAGGAATCGGTAGATGTTGCAACTTTTGAAACAATCTGCGATCTTTCAAGTTTACACCGGTTGTTTTTCACATCGATATAATTTCTTTTAGTATAGTTTCATATAATCGTTTAATTCTCCAGGTATAATAACATGGGATAGGGCATTGGGCTGATAACCTAGCCCCTCGCAAATTTAAACTGTTAGGGGAACTCAAAATTCGCCTCTGATTGGAGGGAACTCACGGCGAAAAACTAGACTACGTTTAAGCACAAGAGAAAGAACCGATGAAATGGAGGTAGCCACTTGGAATATTAGATCACTAAACAAAACAGGTGCATTACAAGAAATGATACAACAGCTAGAAAAATACAAAGTGACCATATGCGCTCTACAGGAAGTTAGATGACCAAATACAGGCACTATAAAAAATAACACTCTCTACTATAGCGGCAATAAAACTAATAGAGGAAAATTTAGCACAGGATTCTATGTGAGTATACGTACTAAAGATAAAGTAATTGAATTCCAACCAGCCTCAGATAGCATATGGAAGATAAGAGTTGAAAGAGCTGAGATTTCATAACTTTACATTACTTACAGCACATACACCAAGAGAACATAAAGAAGAACACGTCAAGGATCAGTTCTATGAAACGCTAGAAAGAAATTTTTACATAATACCTAGTAACTATATGATACGACGAAGCAAAACTAAGAATCCTTCATAACGGACAACTAAGTGAACCAATAACAACGACAACTGGAGTAAAACAAGGTTGCCCCCTTTCACCATTACTCTTCATTACTGTACTTGACGAAATAATGAAGAAAGCCAGCAGCGAAGCAAGAGGAATCCGATGAGGAATGGTAGAACGGCTAGAAGATCTCGAATACGCAGATAATTTCGCACTACTAGCTCATACAAGAGAAGACATGTAAAGAAAAATAGGTCTTAGAATAAATGTAGAAAAAAAAACAAAATCAATGAGAATTAATACTACAAACAGTATCCCATTAATAATAAAAGATAGCAAAATAAGAAACTTGAAGGAGTTCAATTTCCTCGGTAGTATAAGTAATAGGGAAAGAGATGCTAGGAAGGATATTTTGAGTAGGATTAAAAAAGCTAGAGGTGCATTCAACAGATTATGGAAAGCTTGGAAATCACCACAACTATCTAGAAATATAAAGTTAAATATTTTCAACTCCTGCGTGAAATCCATATTACTTTATGGCACTGAAACGTGGCTTATAAACCAAGCGGATATAACCAAACACAAGTTTTCAAATTATGTCAAACGTCAAATTGAAGATATTACCAAATTTTGATGTTAAAGTTGGCTTTATTTGGTACTTTTCGTCATAAGCTTATGTGAAATATGTGAAAAATGTACCAAGTAAAGACAATTTGCTAATATCTTCAAAAATAATATATTTATAGGAAATTATCCTAGTTTTGGGAAAAAAAAAATTGATTAACTATGTATTTTTTTGGAGAAAAGGGTAGTTGAAGTTGACATTTTTGTTAAAAAACCAAAATTTTGACTTTGCTGACTCATAACGCTTGAAGTTGGTAGTGTAGAACCTTCACTTTTACATAGGTGGGAGTATTCTGCGTGCAGTGCTACCTTATTCATGAAAATATGCCATAGGTAGGGTTGCCATACGTCCCGTATATATGGGACTGGCACCGTATTTGAATATCGTGACCCGTATTAATAGTTGTCCCGTTTTCTCAAATATAAGCGTAAAGCAGTAAACGCCAACTGTCGACCTTGAGGGATCCACCAGAAAAATATAAATATGACACCGACAATTGAAAAAAGAACAGCAAATATGAACATAAAAAGAGCCTTTTTATGTTTACATAAACATTCAACTTACATTTGAGTTATTTGAGGTTGGTTACAGAGGAAAAAGACCGCCATCAGGGCTCCATATCCATATCTCTCACAGGGCATCGTCAGATTCGTAAGTAGTGTTGGATAGGTCACGATTATAAAATGAGTTTGTAAGAGGTGCCTCTTTTTTCTTTTGAGCCAGTACAATGCCATACTTCAAATGAGGCGAGGCGCTATTGTAATGCCAAAATGACAAAAGCAAGCAAATTAAGAAAATAAAAAAAATAAACACCAAAGAAGAGCTTTTTTCACGAGTTTGATTCTAATATGCATAAAACTGACTCAGAGTAGGCAAGAAAGCTATGGCTCCACAATGTATATTTATATTTTACAATCTCACCTCGCCTAATTTCAAATTGGATATTTTACTGCCGCAAAAGAAGGAATAAATGTCGCTCCACTACGTATTTACAATCACACCTCGCCTCATTTATCTCGATACACGCTCATATACTTGTAGGACATTATTTTTGAACAGGGACATTTGAAAAAATTTAGGCCTCAGTACAATTCACTATCGTGTAAGGGACTATCTTACCTCGTGTAAATCCGGCTCAACTCTATTCGTAAGGACCGTCAGTGTTGACGATCTCTGGCGTAAAGGCTGTAGGCTGTATCTGATCCAAAGCAGCGCAACAAAAAAATCAGCAGCAAACAGTTCCTATTGGCTAATGGTGCTCATATGACAACAAAAGCAGCAGAGATTGCCAGTAAACTAAACTTGCTGCCGCTGCTGCTGCTGGATCTGAATGGGCCTTGTGCGCGGAGACGCTGGGGTGCGCGTTGTAGCGTTGAGGGTGGGGCGATGCTCAGTGGCTCACTCAGTGCCTGCTGAACGCTAATCAGTTTCACGCTTGTGTGATTGCTCGCAAGTCTGAATAACAAACGCTTTGGCATATCAAGTTTTTAAGTAAAGCGATTTTTTATTCTAGTCAATATAAAAGATATCTACCAAAAAGGAAGTGTAATTTTAAAAATGAATGGTCATTTATAAAGAAAGGTCGAACGGAATTTGAAGCACTGTGCTCTATTTGCAATTCACATATTTCCATAAACCATGGTGGTAAACAGCTCATTGTCACAAATCTTCATAAATCCCATGTCAGAACCGCTTCAAGCTCCAAGGATATTTCTAGTTTTATGATAAAAAAGGATTCCGATTCTAGTTTTATGATAAAAAAGCATTAGAACTATGGCGTATAAAGTAGTAAACCGCACCCAATCCTTTGCCTCGTTGGATTGCACTACCAAATTGAATGCATTGATGTATCCAGATTCAAAGATTGCCACCAGGCAAAGCATTGCTAGAACTAAGGCTACGGCAACCGTAAAAAATATACTCGCCCCTCACAGCGTGCAACAATATGTTGAAGAAGTAAAACTGTAAAAGACCCATCGTTTTTTGGAATAGCACCAGATGCCAGCAACCATAATTCTGAGAAGATTCTTCCCTTGATAATCCAATTCTTTAACGAGAAAGATGGCCAGCAGCCAAAGCTATTAAAATTAGGCTATTTAAATAATGAAGGTTCTGAAACAATCACTGATTACTGCAAGACATCTCTCGAAAATCTGAATATTCCCCTGGATAAGCTTATCACTTTTTGCGGAGATAACACGAATAATAACTTCGGCGGTCTTCATAGAGCCGGACGTAATAATGTGTTTTTAAACTGAACTCCAAATTGGGCAGGGATATTGAAGGTATTGGATGCCCTGCAGTCCCGCACTTGTTTTGCATAACACTTTATCAACAGTCGCTGATGTTTTGACTGTCGATGTTGAACCGATAGTCGTGAAGATATTCAAGTAATTTTGTGTTTACACAGTGAGGACCACTGACATATAGAAATAGACTACTGATTGACAATTTTCAATGGCACCATTTTTCTCCAGAAGTAGAAAACCTTTTTTATGTAAACAAAACATTTTTCTTCGAATTTAGAAAAAAATAACTAATAAGATGTCTGTTATAATTGATAGAAATAAATTTCCATCATTATTTTTTATTTAGTAGCAGTTTTTTCGTTAAATAAATGTATTTTTTTTAAATATGGGAGGGTTATTTCCCTCTGTTTAACGAACTTTTAAAAATAACTCAAGAGAGAGAAAGAAGAAAAACTCTATACCTGTCTAGTTTTTTCTAATTATGTTTATATCGCTGACATGCACTAAATTGTTTTTTATTATAAAATCGATTAAAGTTCATAGGAATTCAACGGGGGAGTGAGACAACATTAGTTTTTTGTGCCATTTTTTTGTATGGGATTTTGCTTATTTAGCAGTCCATTACTATATGTCAGTGGTGAGTTTTGTGAATATGCTGGAGTTGCTTACAAAAACAGATAAAAGACTATCGCAAGAGACAAAACAAATTATGACGGAGAGCAAAACAATCGAATTTTATTGGAATTGCGACAAAACAGATTGTTAACGCCCGCCGTAGAATTTGTAAATTTCGCATTTGTTAATTAGGTTAATGACAAGGTAAAAATTCCACTCTGCAAATCTAAGGTCATTGCATTATTGTTTTGATTGCAATTCTAGCCAATATTTATTACTTGTGTTTATCCGCAATGCTTAGCTTGCACCTTCAGCAATTCATGCACCGGCTAATGTCAATGGCCGGATTTGCTGAGTGGACTTTTTACCTGTGTTCTTATGTTTGTTTTTTTTTTTTTTTTTTTATTGAACCAGTAAGAAAATTACATACGTATTACAAAATACCGTAGTAATTCCTACAGAGGTATGAAAATACCTGTGCGTAGGAAACTGATATCTTACATGCTAAATAGACAAAAAACTATAAAAATATAAAATTTACAAGTTATAAAATATATAAGGAATCCAAAACATAGGAGATAACATGATAAATATTTTTGTTGATATAAATTAGGATTCTAAAAACAGATTCTAATAATTTTTAATCAAACTTAAATTAAAAACCTTAAAATGTCTATTAAATTTATACATTTTCTATTATCCATTTTTTTATTTTATTCTTAATATATTTATTATTTATATTCATTGTTATGGTCTTTGATTCATTAGGTAATTTATTGAAGAGTTTAACAGCAACAATATAACTATTTTTATTACTAATTGCTTTACAAATTTTTGGTAAGAGAATACTTTTATTTCTAGTTCTGCTAGTTGAAAATTCATATTTACTTTTAAGTTCACTATAATGATATACAATTGATTCTAAGCAAAATAATTGTTCTAAGTTTAAAGAATAATTGTTTATTTCAAAAACATTTTTCTTTATGATTTTTAATATTTTATTCTGAAGATGTTGCAAGAGATTTAAATTATTAGAGTAAGCTCCACCCCAAACAATTATCCCATAACTTATAACACTCTGAAAAAGAGCATAGTAAATTACCATAAGGATATTGAGCTCCATAAACTGAGATAATTTATAAAATACATAAGTAAGATATTTGGTTTTATTTATTATATATTCAATATGCTTATTCCATTTGAGGTTATAGTCAATTATTACTCCCAAGTATTTACAACTTTCAACTCTATTTAACTTTTTATTTTTAATTCTTATTTCCATATCAACAGGGACGCTGTTACAGTAGTTCCCAAACGTGATGTAGGCCGTTTTATCTATGTTCAAAGTCAGTTTGTTGGCTTCTAGCCATAAATCAATTTTTTGCAACGTTTCATTCATACTGTTTTTAGTTTCAAGCCATGTTTTTCCTTCAGTTAAAACAGCAGTATCATCAGCATAAGACACAATATTTCCATGATGAATTTCCTCAAGAAGGTCATTTACATATAGAATAAAAAATAGTGGTCCTAAAATTGTCCCTTGCGGTACACCAGTTTTAATTTCTTTATACTCACTTACAACGTTGTTGCTTAACTTAACTCTTTGTTGTCTGTTTGATAGGTAACTCGATAATAACTTTAGTGCACTACCTCTTATCCCATAACAATAAAGTTTATTCAATAGAATATCATGATTTACCGTATCAAAGGCCTTTGCTAAATCTAGAAATGTTACAATAACTGGTTTACTTTTATCCAAACATTGATATATCACATTGGTAATAAAATTCAAAGCATCTTTTGTTCCTAATCCTTTTATAAAACCGAATTGTTTTTTAGATAATATTTTATGTTTTTTTAAAAATTCAAAAATTCTTTCATAAATTAATTTCTCAAAGATCTTTGCAATATTTGAAATAAGAGATATAGGCCGGTAATTTTTAGCCTTACTCTTATCATTTGCTTTAAAAATTGGAACAACGTCAGCTTTTTTGAGTGCATCAGGCCATACTGATAATTCAACACATAAATTAAAAATATATGTTAAAGGTTCAGCTATATTTTCGGAAATATTTTTAAGTACTCTCGCATGTATATCATCAACTCCACCAGCTTTATCTTTTAAATTATCAATTATAATTATGACTTCATCCTTTGTAGCTGGGTATAAAAAAATGCTATTTTTATTTATCAATGGCATTTTTACCTCATTATTAGGAGTTGCACCTATTTTATTACTTAGGTTTATACCAACCTCACAAAAATATTTATTTAAATATTCAGCAATACTTTCAGGTTTATCTATCCTAATATTAGTATCATCAAATAAATAATCAATTCCATGACTTTTTTTTTGTTTTTTGCCCAGTTTTTGATTTATAATACTCCATAGCTTTTTATTATTTGACCTATTTTTTTCAATTAAATTTGTATCATATTTTACCTTGGCTTTAGCGATCACCTTATCTAAAAATTTTACATATCGTTTATATTCAGTTTTTAATTGTTCATTGGTAGGATTCATCTTCCAAATTTTATAGAGCTGTTCTTTAGTTGAAGGTATTATGGTTATCCACAATTTTCGAGGAATTTTTTTAGACCTAATTTTACAGCTATTATTATATTTAGCACTGTAAGTGCAGTTCTTAATTTTATTTATTAATAAATCTATAGCCATATTTGGATCATACAACATAAAATTATTCCAATTAATTTTGTTAGCATTGTTTTTTAATTTTTTGTAGTTGATATTAAAAAATGTATTTAATTCATCCTCATTTATCCGTTCTTTAATAGCAATAATAAGAGGAAAATGATCAGGAAACACAATACTTAGTCTGATAGGTTCAAAGTTAAGATTACTAGTTTTAACAAAAAAGTTATCAATACACGAACCTCCTTTGTCATTATCAGAAGGTCTTGTTACTTCTTGAAAACAAGGAGAATACCCTTTTCCTAAGAGATTGCTTAAATGTTCTTGACTTAAAACATTTAATTCGAATAAGTCAATGTTGAAATCTCCTGCAATAAAATGATTTTTAGTATTGTGGGAATCAGAAAGATATGCTTTCAAGTCCTGTATGAATTCAGATTTTGGTAAATCATGAGATCTATATAAGGCAGAGATTGCAAAATTAATTTTATTACCAATTTTAATTTTAGAGTGTAGAATGCTCAATCTTCCATAATTCAGGATACTTGTTGACTCATTTAGATTCTCTTTAATATACATAACAACACCATCAGCTTGATTAATTCTACTACTGTTGTAAAAAAGTTTATATCCAGTCATTTGGAAGTATTCATAGTATTCTAAATTCCAAGTTTCTGTACATACAATAACTATAGGCTTATTTATTAATCTTTCAACAAAAACTTGTAGCTGATTAAAATTTGAATTTAATCTTCTAATATTAACAGATAAAATTAAATTATCATTAATATTCAAATTTCTGTTTAAAGATGAAAAATTGTCATAAATAGTTTCCTTTTGCAATATTTCAATATCTTCATTTTGACAGTTGTCCATTTCTTCTTTAATTATGTTGAGAACCACTGGAACTACTTGGTGTTGACGTTTTTGTTATCGTGTTAAAGTTTTCTACTTTACCGATGTATTTTGGTATATCAGGCATTATAGGATAATCAGTTGACTCGATGGATTTCTTAATTTTATTTTTTAGGTACTGACACTTTTCACTATCTATTGCCACATGTGCTATATCAAGGCTTGTTTTAAGCTGCTTATTATGATATATGCAATTCACACATTTATGCTCAGTATTTTCACATTGCCTTGTTTTGTGACTTCCAGCACATTTTAAACATTTTGATTCATTTTGACACTTAACACCACTATGCCCAATTCTTCCACAATTAAAGCATGGTCTAATATTAATTACATCATAAACTCTGCACCTTTGGAATCCAACGAAAATTCTTGAATTATTTTCTTTAATATTTTTGTACATTTCAGATGTCACTTCTACTATAGCACTTTGCCAGCCTTTATTATTAGTATACATATGTAATACCTTGCACCTGTCATTAAATTTATCAAAATTTCTTTCGTTTATATCATGTTCCAACAAAATGTTATCGAGATTTGCACTTTTATCAATTCCCACTATTTTCAATTTAGGATTTGATAATTTTTCCAATTCAATTTTAAAATTTTTAGATAATCCATTTTGCAATATTTTTTCAGCACTCAGAGCACTATCATCATCAAGGCACTGTAAAACTAATTCATCTTTTTTGTTTATAATCATACGCTTAGTTTTGATACTTTTATTCTTAATTAAATATGTTCCCACAGATTCTTTCAGGTCACTTTGGTCTTGTTTATTTTTCTTTTGAATTATAACTTTAGGCACTTTTTTTGGCTTTGGCTTAGGAAAATTAATAACTTGTGAATATAATACCTTATTATTCTGCTGATTGGATTTTTCATGAGCAATTATGCCTTTCAAAATTTCATTTTTATCCATAAGTTCCTTGTTAAGTTGCCTTAGTAGAAATATTTCTTTTTTAATACTTTCAATCTCTTCTTCATCCCTCATTGTTTTGTTTGGATTAAACTGTGTTTCATTGGCAATTTCACTTAGAATTTCTTGTTTTATTAAATCTCTTTTTTCTTGTTTAATTTTCGCAATTAGTTTTTTAGTTGTCTCATTTAGTACCACGTCATTATTTTTAGAGGTTATGTTAAGATCTGGATGTTCAGGACAAATTACTAGCGTTGGACTTAAAAAAATAGGATCACTTAATGCCTTGAAATCACTTAGATGATAATTATTATCACATATTAAACAAATAACAGTTGTTACTCTCTGTTTTGGATGACACTTGAATGTTTTTTCAGAAAGCTTATCGGGTGGCTCCTTACACGCCGCCATATTGCGAGATTTTGTGTTCTTATTATTACTTTTTGTTGAAATCAATTTTGTATAAAAATCGTTAATCATCAATCAATAGATCGGAGTTGAATTGTAACCACCAAGCAGTGCGTTTTATAACTATCAACGAAGATATCTCGGTTCAAGTGCCGTTTGATATCGCAACTCCTTCAACACGTCAAGATATCTCGGTTCAAGTGCCGTTTGATATCGTATCAAACTTAACCCAGGTCACGGTGTTTCACTCTGACCATTACAGTAGGAATAAAATAATTCCTCCTTAAACATTTGGTGACCCCGACGTGATCGGGTGCAACACTCGATCACTAATTCACATTAATTAACGTTTGCGTCACGAGTCTTTGGAGCATACATCTTTAAAAACGGCACGAGCAGATGACTGCCACAATGACACGTCTAGAGGAACTGACCCAGCTACAATCGAAGCTTGGAGAGGATATCCAGCGCATCATCAAAAATTACGGGAAGGACTCTGCAGTAAGAAAGACGGCTACCTACTACGATGAACGGATTCGCCGTCTTCAAGAAGCTTGGGTTGCCTTCGAAACCAACGACGCAGAAATGAAAACTCTTCCAGAGGTAGATGTACGCCATAAATACTTCACGGGCGACTATTATAATAAGATAAAGGCAGTGGTTGATCAATATCTTGGATACTTTTCCAAAAAGGTTGATGAATGCTTAGCCGTTGAAAACTATGAAGATGATTCTGAAGCAGCACATTCACGTAAGCATTCTGATAAAAATGTACCAGACCCAGCATCGTCATCTAAGACTCCACCACAAGGATCAAAGGCTTCCGCAAGTCAAGTCACGACAAGAGATGAGGACACTTTACTTAAGGCCATAAGAGGGCAAAAACGTACTATTGACGTGGTAAATAGGATTATGGAAGCCACCTCAGCAGAGCACCAAGCAAAATCATACTATCAGTATCAGCTTAAGGTCATTAACCAGCAGTGGCATCAAGTGGAAGAATACGACAAAACAATTTGGGAACTTTGTGAAAGGCCAGCTGATTGGGGCTACAATAATCACAGCTTCCTTGAGCTCCAACAAAAAACGCAACACTTGATAGTAACACTCTCATCAAGGCTAGAAGGTTATTCATCGGAGACGTCTAACCGGATCGCTCCGTTGAATGGAACTACTGTAGTTCCAAGTTTGCCGAAAATAACCTTGCCAAAATTTGACGGAGACTATGCCAAATGGCGACAATTCTACGACCTCTTCCTACAATTGGTCCATTGTCAAGATATGTCGAGTTGCCAAAAAATGTGGTACCTTAAGACAAACCTCGCCGGAGAGGCGGAAAGATTACTGAGACATTTCACTGTGTCTGAAGAGAATTATAATACTGCTTGGCAAATCCTACAAGATAGGTACAACAACAGCAGATTATTAGTTTCAGCTTTAGTAAACAAGCTGCTGTCGCAACCAAGCCACACTCATGCTGCAGCAACCAACCTTAAGGCATTTCATGATACTACCAAGGAATGTCTTCTTGGTCTCCAAAACCTAAACATAAAAGTAGAAGGCTGGGACCCATTGCTGTTGCCTATACTGATAAAGAAGATGGATCGTGAATCACATATGCTGTTTGAACAATCACTAAATAATCCAAAAGAAGTGCCATCTATCAAACAATTACTAGATTTTCTAGAAACACGCTTTCAATCGTTGGAAGCATTAGGTTCCAAAAGTGACCTTGTGAAAAAGCCAGGCATAACTAAGATTTTGACCTCGGCTCTATCAGCAGGACAACAACACACTTGTATTTTGTGCAAGTACAAGCACCCCCTGTACTTCTGTAGGGCATTTTGAAAATTGGATTCCAAGGAACGGCTCAATATCGTGAAAAAATATGTTTTGTGCATCAATTGTCTCAAACCTGGACACAGTGCATCTACTTGCTCATCCCGGTCCTGTTTTAAATGTAACCAAAAACACAATACATTGTTACACTTCACATCCGGATCAAAGGAAAACCAAGAAGGACGTAGGGCTGACGTAGCACCAAAAGAAGGTCCTTCAAGAGGTGTCAAAGACGATGGTAGCAACACTCGTACAGACATTAATTCAGTTTCACTAGCAGCACTGGACGATTATAAAACTGGAAAATATGTATTTTGAGCACAGCTGTGGTGAAAATAGTGACGAACGAAGGCAACGAGTTGGAATGTCGAGCAATTTTAGACTGTGGATCCCAGGTAAATGTAATCACTGAGAGGACGATCAAAAGGCTGAAGGCGATAACCCAACCAGATAAAATGATCATTGAAGGCATTGACCAAGCGAAGCAGAAATCCAATCGACGAATCAATGTAAAATTACTATCCAAGGTGAATGGATTTTCCACAAGACTAGAGGCCTTCGTTCTTAAGCAGATCGTTTCCCCACAACCAACCCAACATTTTAACACTGACACCTGGCCAATACCAAAGAATATTACACTAGCTGATCCGAACTTCAATACCCCAGGGAGAATTGATGTATTATTAGGAGCCGAATTTTATCATCAATTCCTGGCAATCGGACAAATAAGCTTAGCTGACAACCTGCCTACATTACAAAACACCGTTTTCGGATGGATCATCACAGGAAAGGTCGAAGGGGCTTCACTAGAAACCGCCACGTGCAATATTGCTTCTACCGAAGATGAGGAAAACACAAGTCGGCTGATTGAAAAATTTTGGAAGTTGGAAGACATAGGTAACATGGAACCAAATCTAACAGTGTCAGAAAAACGATGTGAGGCCCTTTTCAATGAAACTGTCCAACGACATGAAAATGGTAGATTTATAGTCTCATTGCCATTTTCAGAAAATCCCGCATGTCTAGGCGACTCAAAACAGATAGCTATCAACAGGTTTTTTGCCATTGAAAGAAGACTCTCAAGGGATCCCAATTTAAGGATTCAATACACTGAATTTATGCACGAGTATTTAAAACTTGGCCACATGAAGGAAGTAAATATAGCAAGCATTCCATCGCAACATTACTTTCTACCTCACCACTGCGTTCTAAAGCCTGATAGCAGCACCACTAAATTGAGAGTGGTTTTCGATGCGTCGAGCAAAACTGCGACAGGATATCAAAGTCTAGATATTAACAAGTCTTTCATCTTCATATGGTTAATAAGTGAAAGGCGAACAGCTATAAGCACAAATTCTTCAAATGACGATGTCAGGCTATCAGAGAGGGATTGCAACATTTTTATTCACGCTCGCACACAACCAGCGGGCGGAAGATTTTATGATTTTATATGGAGTTAAACTTGATGTATTGGTGCGATTGATTCCATTTATGAAAAAAAGAGCGGATTCAATTTTCCTTCCTTTTCTGTTCTGCATACTTTATCGAAGAGAGAGGATCTGGCTTTGTCTTGCCGAGTTTACGATGTATGCGTTGAGTTGTGCTCAGCAGTGATGTTCGTATATGCACGCATACAACTAACGGGGGGAAAATTTTGTATGAAGATGAAAGACTTGTTATTTCTAGACTTTGCAGGATATTCGCTCAACGACATACTGCATGCTGGAGCAACTGTACAAAGCGAATTGTTCTCTATCTTGCTCCGTTTTCGTCTACCAAGATTTGTGTTCACGACAGATATTGAAAAAATGTACAGGCAGATAATGATGCAGCCTGATGATCAGAAGTATCAACTTATCCTGTGGAGAGACAGCCTCCAGGACCAACTTCAATGCTACCAGTTGTCAACGGTTACATATGGAACCAGGTCGGCACCTTATTTAGCTTCGAAGTGTTTACAAAGATTGGCACAGGAGAACAACAAGCGATATCCGCTGGGAGCTCAAGTCCTGCGCAATGAATTTTACGTAGATGATGGAATGGCTGGGTCTAATAGCCTTGCAACTACTAAAGAAATGCAGCGGCAGCTAAACATCATTGTACAAGGGGCTGGCCTTAAGCTACGAAAATGGGGTGCAAACCACCCACAGTTGTTAGAAGGCATTTCACCAGAGGATCAGGAAACAGAACTGGACTTCGAAAAAGAAACAGAGGATAAAATTAAGACGTTGGGATTGACATGGTTGCCCAAAACAGACCAATTTCGGGTCAAGATAAACGTAAATGACAACAATCGAGTCACCAAACGTATAGTCAGCTCAGACTTAGCCAGACTTTTTGATCCGTTAGGAATCATGGCACCAGTACTTGTCACAGCTAAAATCTTCTCACAGCAACTCTGGCAGCTTAAGTTACATTGGGACGAGGCGCTTCCTATGGAATTACACACTAAGTGGATCATTTTTCGCAACAGCCTAAAAGCTCTTGGTAACATACAATTTCCACGACACATATTTGTGCATGAAATCCCAAAAACAATTCAGATTCATGCATTCGCAGACGCATCCGAAAAGGCGTACGGCGCAGCCGTCTACCTACGCTCCACTAACAAGGAAGGCAGAATTGGCGTACGACTACTTTGTGCTAAGTCGAGAGTGGCTCCGCTGCAACGACAAACATTACCCCGTCTAGAGCTTTGTGCGGCAGTGTTAGCATCTCAATTAGTGGCCAGAGTGAAAGGAGATTTGAACGTTGAAGAACTCTCAACATTCCTGTGGTCTGACTCAGAGATTGTGTTAGGATGGATTAACTCCACTTCCTCCTCGCTCCCAACATTTGTTGCCAACAGGGTGGCTAAAATTCAGGAACTCACACTGGCACAGCAATGGCGTCATGTAGCCTCGAAGGAAAATCCAGCAGACATACTGTCGCGTGGATTGACCCCTGAAAAACTCTCTACCTGTAATCTGTGGTTTTATGGACCCCTATTCCTTCATGGAAGAGATTCACTATGGCCAGCACCATATTCAAAGAAATCCGATTCTGAAGAACAATCAAGAGAAAACCCAAGGACAGCCTTACAAATTGCAGCAGTTACATCAGAGGAGGCAGAGGACATTATTTATAAGATAAACCATGGAAACAGCCTAAAGAAACTACTATGCATCATGGCTTACGTGAGAAGATTCATCAATCACGCAAGACTACCAAAAAATCCTCGACCGTCGCAAGTTATAGCCACACTCACGGAATTGAATGAAGCCTTGTACATCATTGTTCGCACAATTCAAGCCTCAGATTTCAAAGAGGACATTGATCGTTTAAGAAAACACGGTGAGGTTCAAAAGGGCAGCACTATCAGCAATCTTTCCCCATTCCTGGATGAAAAAGGAATCATTCGAGTTGGGGGTCGTGTTCAAGCATCCAATCTTACATATGATGCAAAGCACCAAATGCTGCTACCTTATGCCGATCCATTAACCAAGGTCATCATAATGTCCCTGCACATTGAGTATCTACATTGTGGACCGCAAACGACATTAGCCCACGTAAGGCAACGGTTCTGGCCGCTGAAGGGCAAATCATTGACAAGATCAATTGTTCAACACTGTGTAGTTTGCGCCAAGGCGAAGCCAAAATTACTCTCTCAAATGATGCCTGCTACCCGAGTGATACCGGCGAGACCCTTCAGCAATGCAGGAGTGGACTTCTGCGGTCCCATCTGGATCCATTATAAAATAAAAGGCAAACGACCACAAAAGGCATACATTGCCATGTTTTGCTGCTTCACGACTAAGGCTGTTCATATAGAAGTGGTGAGCGACTTAACAACCGAAGCCTTCATTGGGGCCTTAAAGCGCTTTATTGGCAGAAGAGGGCCTTGTCAAAATCTATACAGTGATAATGCCACAAACTTTGTAGGCGCCCGTAATCAGCTCGCGGAACTTAAGGAAACAATTTACTCTGATCAGGCGCAAGGAAAGGTAACCAAGGTCTGCAGCGAAAAGGGAATCACCTTCCATATGATCCCTCCGAGAGCCCCCCACTTTGGTGGTTTATGGGAAGCCGCAGTAAAATCAGCAAAACATTTGTTGCTTAAAAGTGTCTCGACAGCCTCACTCACATACGAAGAGTTGGAAACAACAGCAATTGGAATTGAGGCAATTCTGAACTCAAGGCCTCTTACACCAATGTCCGAAGATCCTGCTGACCTTACAGCACTCACTCCGGGCTATTTTTTGATAGGCGAACCGCTAACAGCCCAACCGGATCAACAAGCCCAACCAATGAAGGGCAATTTACTAAAGCATTGGAAGCAAGTGTCACAACTCAAACAAGAATTCGCTGGTCTCGAGAATGTTTGAATGAGCTCCAGTATAGACATAAGTGGAGAGAACAATGCCAAAATGTGAAACCGGACACCATGGTTATTATAAAGGACGATAACTTGCCAGTAATGAAATGGCCACTTGGTCGAATCGTTCAAACATACAAGGGTGACGATGGCCTAATCCGTGTCGCAGATGTAAGGACATCAAAGGGTATTATGCGGCGAGCAATTCACCGCTTAGCGCCCCTACCAGTTGAAAACGAAACGAAAACAGTCACAGAAGGCGACAGAGAATCTGCAGAACACCACCGTGAGCAGAGTCAAAAGATTGACCAAAACTCGAACGGAGCATCCACCTCCAGAAGCAGCAGCCAACCACGAAAGAAAATAAAGATGTCAGGTGGAGCCTTCATTACAACAGTTCTCATAGCCTGCCTTATGCTGCCAACATCATTCGCTACACCCGTTACAGTTCAAAAGTTTCAGCCTCATCCTGGTATCCACTTCGAGAACGTAGGAGCAGTAAATTTAATATCCACAGAGTGGAACCTTATAATATACTACAACCTCGAGCCGTATTGGACGGAGCTAGCTACATTCAGTAACGGCACGCAAGCATTGCGTCACTTGTGCCAGCAATTACAACAAAGGAGCACATGCAGTCACGTCGTCAATCTGTTCGAACATACGGAAGAAGAATTGAGACTAGGAAACAGTCTGGTTGTCAAAAGGACCAAGAGAGGAGCCCTCAACGTAGTAGGAAACATAGCTAATGCACTATTCGGAGTACTGGATTCAGAATACGCTGAAAAAATGTCTCGTACCATTAGTGCAACACAGGAAAACGAGGATCATCTACTAGCTCTGCTCAAAAACCAAACATCCATAATCGACTCGACAGCGAACATAATGAAACGAGATCAGCTGAGCATGCAAAAAACATTTGGAGCGCTTTCGAATCAAATAAACCAAATCATCAACAGAATAAATGACGACGGTGAAAAAAGTCAACAAATAAGAATCTTCCAACTACTAACGTCACTAGCACTTCAAATGACAATTATGGCTTTCAATCTTCATCGGATACAAGCGTCAATAGTTGACGCTCTGACAGACATACATCATGGCCAGCTCCACCCATTGTTACTATCTCCAAAACAACTGAAGCAGGAGCTGATGAAGATCAAGGAACACTTGCCGACATCTATTTACCTACCGGTCAGCCAAGAAGATCTCCTGCAACTCTATAAGTTAATGTCAGCGGAAGGTGGCATTAGTAACAACCACGTTATTTTCAAACTCAGCATACCTCTAGTAAGCCAGGACCAATTTGAGCTCTATAGGATCATTCCGATTCCCGCGGCAGTAAATGGTACACTTTTAGCAATAAGTCCATGCACACCTTATCTGGTAATAAATTTACACCGGGATCAATACTCACCAATGACAGAAAATGAATTAATAGCCTGCAAGACGACTAAACAAAGGTACCTTTGCCCAGCCTCCCAGCCCCTATATCAAAAGGATTCCGAGCCTTGCTCATGTGAGCTCAGCTTGTTTAATAATTCCACACAAGGAACCTGCGAACTAACGAAAATAAAAACCAGCCACGTATGGATTCAGCTTCATCACCCGAACCAGTGGATATATGCTGTGGATACGCCGATGAGAGTCAACACCATTTGCAACCGGGAAATATTGCCATTAACACTAGAAGGCTCAGGATTACTAAAATCGGAGCCAAATTGCATAATAAGGCATGATCTCGTGACGCTTAAAGGACATCATCTCTATCGGAGCAATTTCTCGACATCCTATTCGAGTTTTGGCCAGCTACAGGAAATCGCGGCACCAGGTACGCTATCACCAATTTTCAAGAAAGACGGTGAGTACAAACCACAACTGCAAGAATTGATGGCCCTACAAGAGCTCATCAATGAACAAAAACTTATGGAGCTACCAAAAAGATTTGAGGGTCACACGGTGCACCAATTTGCAGTCGGTTATTTATCATTAATTCTTGGCGTCACAATAATAGGATATGCAATGTGGCGACGACAGCATCACATCATCAGGTGTAAAAGGAAACCAGTGCCTCGTCCCAGACAACACTCCAGTCCAGATTTCACGGTACACGTCTAATGAGTTTAGATCATCTGTTCAAAGATTATTTTAGTTTTGCATTAATATGCAACGGGGGGAGGATGTTAACGCCCGCCGTAGAATTTGTAAATTTCGCATTTGTTAATTAGGTTAATGACAAGGTAAAAATTCCACTCTGCAAATCTAAGGTCATTGCATTATTGTTTTGATTGCAATTCTAGCCAATATTTTTTACTTGTGTTTATCCGCAATGCTTAGCTTGCACTTTCAGCAATTCATGCACCGGCTAATGTCAATGGCCGGATTTGCTGAGTGGACTTTTTACCTGTGTTCTTATGTTTGTTTTGTTCTTATTATTACTTTTTGTTGAAATCAATTTTGTATAAAAATCGGTAATCATCAATCAATAGATCGGAGTTGAATTGTAACCACCAAGCAGTGCGTTTTATTACTATCAACGAAGAAATCTCGGTTCAAGTGCCGTTTGATATCGCAACTCCTTCAACACGTCAAGATATCTCGGTTCAAGTGCCGTTTGATATCGTATCAAACTTAACCCAGGTCACGGTGTTTCACTCTGACCATTACAGTAGGAATAAAATAATTCCTCCTTAAACACAGATTTTGAATCGCTCAATTTTATGATTATGTCAAAAAAGAAAAGGAAATCATTAAGAAATCTACTTCAAAATATGACTGGGCGAAAAAGGATGAACCTCTTCCTGGGCCTTTTCCTCAACGTGCAGTTCATTTAACTTGATTGGAGTATTAATTAATATTGTTGAACTTTATTCACTATTTTTTAAGATAATAAAATATTACCAGTAATTAACACCCACTTTTTTCAAGTTTTTATTTATTTTCCACTGAAGCGTCCCGTATCAGTTACCAATATTTATGGCAACCCTAGACATACCCGAGTAAAAATAAATGATGGCCTTAGAACGGGCAAATACCGACTGTGATTGAAACAGTACGGCCGTACAGGGCTCTTTTTTTGGCTCAAATTTCCCGTCGAATACCCGTTTCTACAGTTCAGTACTTGGCCTTTTAAATCTTTTGGTCAAATTTGGCCGTCGTAAAGCCGTATGTGCTCCCATTAAAAATAGTTAAAAACTCTACGGCCGTCATATGCCCGTTAAAAGGCCAAGCGGCCGGTGTTCGCCCTTTGTAAGACCGTTTTTTATTTTTACTCGGGAGGGTTACAAAAATATAGGGTGATATGCAAACACTAAAAAAAACTTCAAAACGCCTTAGCGGATAAACCGTTACGACGGGTATGATGGCCAAAATTACTATTATCAAAATCATTTGAATTCATTATTTGCATTTTTACTTCATTGAAAGCCCGAGTAAAAATAAAAACCGGCCTTACAACGGACGAATACCGGCCGCTTGGGGTTCTAAGGGCCATATGATGGCCGTAGAGTTTTTAACCATTTTTAATGGGAGCACATACGGCCTCGCGACGGCCTAACTTCACCAAAAGATTTAAGTGGCCAAGTACTGAGCTGTACACACGGGCATATGACGGCAAATTTGAGTATTTCGGCCTTGGATTTGCTTTCTGCTATCACCTCTCCCTTGAAAGGATTGTGGATAAAGTACAAATTGATACCCAGTACTATAAGTTTTTACTGCCAGAAGTGGTATTGATAATATTCCTCTTAGGCTGCTCGCACACTGCATCAGAAGTTGTACGAATTCGTGCCAATTCTGATGAAATTTGTACAATTTTATCAGAATTCGCACGAATTCGTGCAAAATCTGATTCAGTGTGCAAGCAGCCTTAACGTGTCATTAAATCATCGTACAAGGGTTTCACAAGTTAATGTACTCACGACGAAGTGATTCACTCGGAGAACTTTCAGGGCTAAAAGTCGAAAGCCAATGCTTCTTTTCTTTGATTTCAACAACAATGTTCAACACTATAAAATTACTTAGAAGCTCATCAAACACAAATTTACTAACACAACTATGTAATGAAGGAAAAGGAGGACCTCATAAACCCTGCTTTTTAAACGATTGGATGTGGTAAATACTAATAGTTAGTAGTAAATACTAATAGCATGAATACATTTTATGAAACCTAATATAATATTTCAATCCCCAACACACCCCATGTCGTATTTCACCGACCAAAAATTCAACTTTTCTTTTTATTTTTTTAAAGTAAACCCGTTCAACAACCGCAAAATAATTAATTACTTCGCTGTTCTTAATTAATGCTCCTTCTAGCCATTTTGGCATGAATACGATGTGCAAATGTCATTTTAATATCACACACTCCTTAGGTAACAAAAACAGTCCCCATTCCATGCATTCCACCCCCAAGTCAGCATTGTTCTTAATTAATTATTAAAATTTTCATTCCGTCTCACCATGAACGTCTCGTATATATGCCGTAAGCCCACCACGCGAACAACTTTCACATCCTGCTGTTTCAGGGATAACATCCCCTTCCTAATTAGATAGAAGCACCGAAGTAACATCTTATCCCGCGGCTTCTATGCCCGAAATATCAAATGTACTGAAAATTATGATGTTGGCATCGAATTCACATTTTTTTAAGGTGTTGCTTGATGTTTTTCTCGGACTCCTGATGTGTGTTTGGCAGGATAAAAAAAATAACGAAGAGAGAAAGGAAAAAAAAACGGAAAAATATAAAGATTCCCCGCTGAGAAAAGTTGAAGCTTAGCAAGGAACTGTCCTGAAAGGTCTTAAAAAGTCCTAAACGAGTGGTTATCAGTCCAATGGTTGACACTTTGTCATTTTTTACCTTCGAATAACTCATTTACGGTATCATTACCGGTTCATAGATGATAACTGAAATATTAACAGACACTTTTAGAGCCGTCAAAAATCTTAAAACGTTCGCGTGTAATGAAGTATCTTAAAGGTGATAAGGCCAGTTACCATCCAACGTTTAGATGAAAGGTAAAAAGATGAAGAAAAGAAAAAAAATTGACGCCCGCGTCTAACGGTGTTCCTGTGGGTTAGAGGCATATAAAAGTAAATTGCATTGTGGAATGATAAAATTAAATGAGGGGATTCAGTACCCCCTAAAGTGACGATGTTGTCCTTCTTATTATCTTTCATCTTTAAATGACTTTGTACCAATAGAACGAAGCCACCCCGGAGGAAGTACTCAAGATTTTTCTGCGTTGCCTTTTTCTAAAAAACATGGTTTTGGAATATGTTTTCCAGTAAAATTTTCTTATGATTTTTTTTAGTTTGTTAAAAATTAAATTTAAGTATTTTAAACGCCTTAGTGTGTGTAGATTGGAGAAGTGCCACTTACCCTTGTTATTGTTTTTAATTACGATAAACAAAGTTAACCAACTTACTGCAAGTTCTCAGGTAAAACGGAAACCATACCAATCCCGGACAATTACAATAAATTCTTCTTTAACGGCTCCACATCCAGGATCCAGGCTTGCCCTCTCGCAACTGTTCTCTCCAAAGCAACTGTCCGCTCCCGATATCATCCAATTTAGCAGGCCTAAGTTCTGGGCGTCCTGGTCTACGCAATCAGTCCAGCGTAGGTTAGGTGTCACACCCCAAAGATTTTACCGCAGGGAACAATATTCTCCGAAGGACTTTTCCTAGAACATGGCTAAAAGGTTAGAGTACTGGTAAGGGTTGCCGTTCTACTACATATGTAGTAGTTTTACTACCTTTTTAAAAAAATATTATAATCTACTACACTACTAACTCAAGTTATCATTCTACTACCTTTTTTTGTTCTAATATTTTTTATTTATGGCTAAATCAATGGCAGCCAACTCGTTACTCGCTGTCAGAAACATGTTTCCATTCCATTCTGTTACTTTGGTTCATTTTGCATACGAAATTTGCAAATATTAAATCCAAAAATGCAAATTCTCCTGAATACCTATCGCCAATTTGGATGTCGTTTTCGCATATAGTTAAAGCTTCTAATTATGATGTGGAACAAATTTGTACTGAGTGGAGGCTTCTTAAAACAATTAATGATATACCTTCCAATTTGCCCATCGAAGAATACTGGTATGAAATATCTAAGATAAAAAATGGAGTAGGAGAGTTTTCATTCGAAATTCTTTGTAAATTTGTTTTTGCCTTGTCTATAGTGCTGTAGCCCAATGTTCATTTTCAAAACTCAATAGGATTAAAAATGAAAAAAATAACAGCTTAGGTACAAACAGTAACCTTTATTATGGCTACAGATGAACTAAAAATCACATTAAAGCCCACATACTTCACGCTGATTATGACAATACAATGTAAATACGGCAATAAAAGGAATACTCTTAATGATAAAATATACGCGTAAATGTTTATAGTGTTAATGGGGTATTTTAAAATTGATTTTAAATCAAAAAAATTTACTACCTCTTTTTTCAAAAAGGTAGTAGATTTTACTACTCAAAATTCATCTTGCGGTAACATTGCGTAAGACTATCGTCTTATATAGCATCAGTTTGGATGTTACGGTTATATGGTTGGATTTGAAGAGCATTGACAGACTATAGTAGGCTTTGTTGGTTTTTACCACCCGTGCCCGTATTTCTGGATCCATGTTATTGTCGACTGCTACTATTGACCCAATATAAGGTAGGTAAATGATTTTACAACTTCAAATTCGCGCTTCTTTGCCTTAATTGTTACGAGTTTTTGCAGACGGAGCTACCACGTACTTTGTTTTGTAGTCCCAGCTTTCGTCCCGCCCTCAATCTGGGTGAAAGTTTCCTATACAGCTATCGATGATCTATCAATGATGTTAATGTCGTCTACATAAGCCAGTCATTGGGCCTTTCCACAATAGTATTCTTTCTGCACTATGCAAAACGGATTGCCCGAGTAAAAATAAAAAACGGCCTTACAAAGGGCGAACACCGGGCGCTTGCTTTTTAAGGGGCATTTGATGGACGTAGAGTTTTTAACTATTTTTAATGGTAGCACATTTGGCCTCACGACGTCCAAATTTTACCCAAAGATTTAAAAGGCCAAGTTCTGAGCTGTACAAACGGGCATTCGACGGGAAATTTGAACCAAAATAAAAAAATCTGCACCAAATGTATTGTTGAATGTGTTTTATGGGAACTTCATCATTTTCGTTATGTACAATGGTCCTTTGGATTTATCCTACTTAAAGATATCGATGCACAAGAGAATCGAGCTCGCCAGTCGTAGGTTTGTTAAGGTGGGTATCCACCAAGAGTTTTGTCTCCGCACTATCTCCATACATTATCCGCCGAAGTGTCTCCACCAAAATCAATGCGCGGAGATAAGAAATGTGCGGAGATAAGAAGTGCGGAGACTACACACGCACACCGATATTTCAGTGGATACGAAACGTATCCACTAAAAAATGTTCTGTGTCGGTGCGGAGAACTTCTGCGGGGACTGTGCGCGGATAAGTAAATGCAGTGGATACTTAAAAAAAGACTTCGAAAAGTCTTGAAGTTGCTTGTTGAGGCCTATCTTTTGTTTTCCTTTGAATATGGAAAACACAAAACATCTTAGGACAAAAAAGGGTATTATTTTGAAGAGATAGATTTTTCTTACGATGGAATGAACAAATAAAAAATAAATAAGTTATTGTGGGATGCCGAATAAAGGAATATAATAATAAAAATAGCAATTTTTGACCATTTGCACCCTCCCCAAGCCCCCCGTAGCTGAAGTTGCCATTTCACCACCCACACCCCAGCAAATGGTAAAAAATGTCTGCCACTATTTAGCCCTAATAGAACCTACATACGCAACGGCAGACAATTTTTTCAAATTTAACCCTTTTTACCGGGGTAAAGCCGGGTGTCGGCTTTGAATATAAAGAAAAAGAGGAGATTACGGTTGTCCGTTTGTGTATGCGTCTGAGTTATTACAGGGGAACCCAATTGCATTATGGTGTCTGAAAATTGCTTTATATAGATGTGTATTAAAGAGATTTTTTTGAATCGCATTATATAGAAGCCTATACCCGTCGGTGTGTTTGTGTGGTGTATGGCCGAACTGTCCCGCAACGAGCCTTCTGATAACCGCCATATGGCCGAGAACTATGTTTCAATCACGGTCGGGTTTCGCCCGTAGTAAGGCCATATTTTATTTTTACTCTGGTGACAACAACCGCGATCGATTTCCACACCAGTATTCTTGCAGCGGCGTAAGCATTCATATTCCGATTAAGTAAATGTGTGCGTGTGCTTTTCTGATCATTTCGAATTTATTTCTGACCCCGTAAACTGTTTCTCTATTTGTGTTAGTGAGTTGAAACCCGAGAAATAGCCCAGTAGGGAATGGAAGCCTTCCAGAGTCGATTCTGTACACTCTCCTTCGAATGCGTAATGTCTACTTTGTAGATCGAATCACCCCTTCGATTAACATTGCGTTGTCCTAGGGTCGCAGGCCTTTTGCAATACAATTCATTCCAATATGAAGGTATAAGAGCTATTTTTTACCTTACCATACATTCCTATATGAAGGCTTCCAATTTCTACCAAGATAAGGCTTCCAATTTCTACCAAGATATCCTGCATTCCGATTTTGTGAATTCGTAAATCCCCTACTAGGAGGTTTCAAATGTGCTGCACATTTCTCTCCAAGCTCATCACTTTTTGTAGAGAATTCTCCTTGATTATCTTACCCCTTTCCTAAAAAACCAGTTTGAGTACTACTGCAAGAATACTAGTGTGGAAAGGCCCCTTGGGAGGACTTGTAAAGGATTGTCACTACCGCCCGAGTAAAAATAAAACTCGCCCGCAGCTAGCGTGCATCAGGTACGCACTAGCCTGCACGGCGCCCACAGCTAGCACGCATAGCCAACAAATGCGCACGGCACATTTTTACTAGGGCGAATATCGGATCACTTTGTCCAACGCCAGCTTGAAAAGGAGGCCAGCCAAACCGTCTTCTTGACGGAGCCCATTATAGATGTTGGTAAGTCCGCACAGTGTTTCAGATATCTTTACATTGGCCATGATCAACCTATGTACATAATCGTGTAAGCTTATTGGCGATGCCGAAATCTGTCACGGCTTTGTAGGATTCTACTCTGACTATTCTATCATAGGTGACTTGAAAGTCTATGAGAAAGTGTTGGACTGTCTTTTGAAACTCTAGACATGTTTCCATCGCCTGCTTCAGGGTTAAAATCTGATCAGTTGCTGATTTCCCTTGGCTGAAACCACACTGGTATTGGCCTTTGATGTTTCTAGCGTATGGAGCCATCCATCCGCCATAATCGGTGTACACTGTGATATCTCTTTTTGTATGTACTGTGCAAAGGATGCCTTTTGCCAGTTTTCTGGCAACACTCCTGCTCCCATAGTTGCGCAATTAATTCATGAATCGCTTGCTTTAGTGTAAGTCCTCCAGATGCCATCTGCACCCGAAGCCAATGCTTTTTGGCCGATTGATGGTTCTGCTAACTTCTTCTAAACTTGTTGGCGGGCGCGTAAGATTGTCATCAGATGTTTGTGGATCCTGCAATTCCTTAGTTAGCTCGCCATTTAGCAATTCATGAAAGTGCTTTTCCCATCGTTCCGCTTATAACTCGCGCACATAGTACGGACTTCGCTCTCTGTACTGGGGGAGGATACGCAAGCGTGAAAATTACTGTGTGCACGGCCATACGGGGTCACGGCCATGTTTTTGATTCCGCAACCGTGCCCATGAGCTTTTTTATCTCACAGGAAGGAACATTTATTCACACTTGAAATGTCTGTGAGTACGTAGTGATGGAAACGAAAAAGTGCAAAACATAATAATTTCTTAGCAACTGAAAAATATCAACTCGTGCACTAAGCTTTCAAAATGAACTTATTCATCACAACAAATTTCACAGTCGATTGCGGAAACGGGTGAATCGAAAAAGTGCAAACCGGTATGAATGTGAATTAAATTTTGTTGTGTGCGCAGGCAAACGATTCACGCTTGCGGAATCCGGCTCTGAGTTCACAAACCATATTTTTCTCACAGGCTTCCTTTTTCCATCTGTGAACTCTCTTTTCTTTTTTTCTGAGCTCTTTGTATTTCTTTTTTTTAGTTTTTTTTAGTTTTTGAAAGCATTTATTTAACTTAACGACTAGCCTAGTATAAATTTAACTAAACGCTTAAAGTTTCTAACCTATTTTAATCTATATAACTTACTGGTTCTCAGCAGGCACTCTAAATTAATCTATATCTTAATTTAACTTATGCCTTTCGGCTAAAACTTATGTATATTTATTTTTACATTTATTTATTATTTCTAATCCTAAGAAAAATTTGAAAAACTTAGGTACTATATGTAAATATATTTTTTTATATTTTATATAAAACTTACGCTTTCTTATTCTATTCTACTAGCTAATTTAACTCTAGCGAATCTATCTGGGCGGGGGCATCAGAGGGGAATCTCTCTCGGATGACCCCCGTCCAGGCGACGGACTTCCACGGGCTTGAGTTGCTAGAAATAACAAAAGCTCGTGGAAGCTCGCACCACTTACTTAGTCTAACTTAAATTTAGATTCATTACTAAGTAAAAACTACAACTAAACCCTATCTAAGTACTAAGCTAATCTTTTAAAACTAGCATGACTTAAGAAATATCCTATAATTTAATTAGAGAGGGTAAATACTCAACTATGGAGGATCCTCCAGCCACCAGTGCATATTACTGGCATTGGAGGCCTCTTTTTTATCTTTTTCTGAGATTCGTGTGCTGAACCTCAAGAGATCCTGAACCTCTCGGCCTTCTTCAATAGCGCGCACTCGCTTATCACATGCATGTCGATGCATGTGATATAGGAGGGATAACCCCGAATTATCCTTGTTGAGACCACTAAATAATGTTCAATTTAAGAATTTATAATTTCTAATATTTTCCATAACTGAATTGCTTTCAAGATTTTTAATATATATATTTGTACAAACACAAAGTAATCTAAAGTCATATTGTAAGGGTTCAACACGAGAAAGAAATTTTTATTAGTACAATTAAGTTATATAGTCACTAATCCTATACATTCCTCTTAACTCAGTATAGTTAGGAATTTGTAAAATGAAACAGATCCATTTCCGGAATAAAGTGGAATCCCCTTTTTTCTTCTCGTATTGAACCCACTTTTATATCGCACTTGCAGAGTAACAGACGTGAGTACAACCGACTTTATTATCTACATATTGAATAAATTATTCTAACAAAGAAATAACAAACATAAAATTTCTTTCATTTATTTGATCACCATTAATCCCTCAATTTGCTATTAATTTGTTCAAGCTCTCAAGAAACTACAATCCTGGACCAATTTTTTGGCATCTAGATAGATGAATGCTTCTGGGGGATAAATCCGCGTTCACAAGCTGCTTTGTGGTATTCATAGTTCGGGTAGAACGCTCCCCGAATAAGAAGATTGTCGCTCTCCGTCGCTCTAGCAACGCGTGACGTCGAATCAACTTAATTATGAAGTTGTCGATTCTGTTAACAGATGCCTTATCGTAAAGGATATTATTGGCGTGAAATTTTGTGAAGCCCGATTCGGGTGTTCGATACAAGCTTAGGCACGCCCTTAAGCATTGTCTTTCGAAAGCCCGAAGCTTTTACATGTAAGAAGGGCATATGTTGAACCATACTGGGCAACCATAAGTTAAAATTGGTCTGACCAAGGCTTGATAGCAGATCACTTTGACCCGTGGGCTTAGGTGTCTGCTGTAAAAAAGCCTTTTGGTCATATGGAACACCTTGTTTGCCTTGGCAAGAGCAGCACTTACATTTCTATTGAAATATAAGTATTGGTCCAGCCCGAGCCCAAGGTATTTCACTTCCAATTTCTTTTCTAATGCTTGTCCAGCATTGTTCGAAATTTTGAGGGTTTTCCAGTTCTTCCGCACATCGCGAGAAGCTCTGTTTAGAGGAGTCCGGAAAAGGATCGATTCGCATTTGTTAAAATTGATTTTCAACTTCCAATCATCACTATAGCGTTCGATTGTCTCGAAATCACGTTGCAGGAGCGCCTGGATTACTCTAATCTTCTGCCCCGTTCTGTACACGATCAGGTCAGTTATTTCTCTTCACGTGCGCGTGTTCTCTGATAATGTTGCATTGCTCGGTACGAAATACTTTTACGTTCAGTTGGCAGCGTGCATTAACAAAAAAAAGTAATATTTCTTAAAAATTTTGCAATTTTTTTTATATATATTTTCATTTTGTACCGTTAGTTATAGGCTTGTATATTGTAACCCTCGTATTGACAACACGAATAACCGGATAACGTAACGATGAACTCGCACACGATGAACTCGCATGATTTCGGAATTTTTGCGTGGAACGCGCGAACGCCATACCAACCTCGTAAGGTAGTCCAGTAAGTGAGAGTTTTTACATACAAAAATTATTAACAGGCTACCAAGGTATGTAAAAAATTGCAAATTTTCCGTAGAATTTAATGAACTATTTTTAAAACAAATGACATGCTTGCATCGATTTTACAATTGCCCAATTGCCGAAAAACATTTTTTTACGTTTAAAAAAAACTTTGATGCTGTAGGTACAAAAACAAGTTAAATGGTAAAGTTGCGTAACCCTTTGGTACGGATCGAGCTGGCCTGGTCCGGTCGCAAAAAATTGCAAAATCAATTAGTTATTGCAAAAAACAGCTAAAAATCGAAATTCGTGAAAAGAATATATTTTTTAAGGAACCACGGTGAAAGCGTAGTCCAAGATAAGCCGAATAAGGGCGTTTTAACAGTTTTCGAATTATTGCAAGCTTTTTGAAGAATCTATTTTTTCGAAAAAAACGCAATTTTTTTCAATGTCTAATAGCTCATACAGGCAATCAGATTTTTATACCCCACCGTAACCAAAATTTTCTTTAACAGTTGCGCTACATGTAAAATTAATGCGCATATCACGAAACGATCCCTAATATGCGAAAAATCTAGCAAAAAATCAATTTTTTTTAAACTACAAAAAATCATGAATATGGCTAATAGGGAATCCAATCCCGCATCAAAATCTCAATCCCGCAAGCCCGCGGGATCGAGGTCATCAATCCCGCGGATCCGCGGGATTTGCGGGACTGCAAAAAAAATCATAGATTTTGTTCTAAGTAGTTATGTTCATGAATATATGAAGTATTATATGAAATAAGAGTGTGTTGCACATATGTCAAACAAACTATACTTTAGTCACTCAAACAAAATATTCAGGCCAATTCTGAACTATGCTGGAATTGATTCCGCTGGAATTTTCTTACATAGCACCATAAATTGTAATTTCGAAATTACTCCTTGTTACAGGGGCCGTATTTGGTAAAAAAAGCACTTATATTTAATTAAAATAGAAACTTTTTGTGTGCCTAAATTGCGCGTTTAGGCCGCGTATTCACCGGCCTGGATATATCCACGCATATAAATATCGTGGATATTTCGTATTCACCGACCGCGATTTTCGGCGCTTGGATAAAGTTAATACCAGTTCGACCTGGTAATAAGTTTATCCGCCGATTTCTAACCTCTGACGTTTCGAAATTTCAAAATTGAACAAAGCTGTGAGTGAAAATTAAAAAAAAGAAATAAAGTATCAAGCCGTTTTCTTTAAAAGTGGTGGAAGTACAATTTTGACAAAAAGTTAGTTAACAACATAACATTCAATGCTATCTGCTATGAACTTTTTATCTATAAACAGTTCCCAAAAAAATCTTTCAAAATTTTCATCATTTGGTCAATATAAATTTAGCTAGTTAATGAAATTACAAATATAATTACTTTGAAAGTGGTATAAGGCCACTTTCCGCAAAGACATAAATTTCTGAACATTCTTAACTTTCAAAATATGCCGATTTTGGAACTATCGAGACGCCCATAAGACAAAAATTAATGTTTATTCCTACAGATTATTATACCATCACACAACAATGCCAAAAACATAAAAAATTTATTTTACATGAAATGAAACGATATGATTTTGTTTCGACGAAACTACTAGTTTAGTAGTTAGTTCTAAAAAGACGGAAAAAGTAGTTATGGTGAAGCGGTAACTTGGCTGAAGATATGTTGGATAAGGTTTTTAAAAAACAAACCATATACAATGCTGTATAAAACTTCATTTGATGAAAATGGGGAGTTTAAAACATTAGATTTATCCCCCACACGAGACCACGAAAATTTGAAAATATAATACTACCACCTTTATATCCATCCATCGCATCCCAAAAATTCAACGATATAATGGATCTATTACCTTATATTCCTCCAATATATCTTGGCTACTTTCTCATAATGAAAAAATGGAAAATGGAACATAATAATATACATTTGTAATTAATATAATATAAATGGCATTACCTGAAGAAATATTGGAATAAAACCTTTTTACTTTGTTTTTTTAACATATTTAATAAAAATTTCATAAGAAAAATTGCTTTGATTCAATTGAAATCCCATATTTAATATTTCATCAATGCATGATTTTCATATTTTGTTGACTTTGAAAGTAGTGTAAGTCCATTTGAGATTATCAAAAGTATAAGTTTATTTTAACTAATACTTTAAAAGCGATCACATTATAAAATTAAATCAATTTAATATTTAAAAAACGTAAAATGAGCGTATTAACATCAATATTTTTCAATCCATTCAAATGCAAACCCTTAAATATCTCCATATCGTATAAAGTGGACTTACACCACTTTCACAGAAAACGGCTCAAATATTGAATCAATATGAATGAATTTGTAATTCTGTAAAAAATTTAAATTGGTATATTTGCTTTCCGTGAATAGCAAAAAATATCCGTAGAATTGTACGGAATAAGAAATAACCGAGAATATATCCAGGTCGATGAATTCGGGCCTTAATAAACGTCAAACGTCTTGATCCACACGTATAGACACGATAAGGTTGTCGATATCGTGTTGCCAAATGCCAATTTTTATTTATCGACAAAAATCGATATCGACTCGAAAAACCAAATACGGCCCCAACAGAGTTTATGCTACCGATATAATAAAATTCCAGCCTAATCAATTCCAGCGTAGTTCAGAATTGCTATGAATACTTTGTATGACTGATTCAGTAGTTTGTTTGACAAACAATACAATTAGCCGCAAAGGAAATCCCCGTACGTTCTATTCACGTGGAGAATCCCCTGTCGTAGTCGTAGTGACATTGATCACGTTCATATACAAGCAAAGCACATACATTGTTAATACTTTGCAATATTGTTAGTATTTCTCTTAGTCCCGGTTGATTCTACTGCTCAAATCCCGCAGATCCCGCGGATCCCGCATATCTAGTCCCGCATTTCTGATCCCGCAAAAATGATGCGGGATCCCGCATTTGCGGGATCCCGCGTTCGCGGGATTGGATTCCCTAATGGCTAATGTCACATGAGTCTGAATTCAGACTCGGAATTTTTCAGACTTGGATTTTTTCAGCTCAGATTTTGGTGTCACATGAGTCTGAATATTTCATATACCGTACCTAGGAGACCAGTGGTGTGCGAAATTTTGTACAAAGTGTTTTTTTTGTGGAAGTCTAAGTTGAGGTGTCACTCTTTGTACTACCAGTTCGTCATATTGCTCACGTCATGGTCGGATGTCTGGAATAAGAAAGGTTAAGGGGAGTCTGGGGGGTGTATGCGGAGATAGCGATGAACCTAGGATAGGGACGAATGTAGGATTTGTAGATTATAACGCTGGCCGACTCGACGGCTGGAGGAGGAAATTGTATCCTTTGAGAAACCCCAAGCATTATGAAGGTTGTTTTGCAATTTGGAATATATAATTACTCCAACGCACATCTTGTACATTTAATTTTTTTAATTTGCGATGAATTCCAGTTTCGGGATGATCTATTTTCCACAGATTTTCTTTGCTTTCAATGCACGAAATTAATTTTTCGTCGTCAGTTTTTAGTATAACCTTACAGACGCACGCCTTTTGTTTAACTGAAACATTCAGACTGATCTGAGATGGCGCGATAAGGAAACATGTAGAGAGCGAATTTTTATTCCAATTCTGAAAAATTTAGACTACATTTTCAGACTGAGTAGTCTGAATTTTTTCAGACCGATTGGAATTTCTGATTCATGTGAGATGGCACAATTCATTTCTGTGCATTTTTATGAGACTCTGAAAATTCAGAGTCTAAATTCAGACTCATCTAACATTAGCCTATCTTTGAGATTTTTAATTACATTGCCAATGGATACCTGACATTTTTCTACAAAACAAAAAAAATGTTTCTCACTGATCTTCTTTAGATCAACTGGTATGCACGAAGCATAATCCTCCTCAACTCAGAGTATGAAATACTTTCCACTTTTTGTACAAGAAACTTCTACCGATCGCAGAAGGCATTATCAATAGCTATCAATGTGGCTTTCGACCAGGTAGGTCCAACCACAAACCAGATTTCTACCTTAAGAAGAATTTTAGAAAAATCGTGGAAATTCAAAATCGATATTCTAGTATCTATTTATAGACTTTAAGCAAGCATATGACAGCGGGAAGGGTTTGGAGCTATTTAAATATATGGAGTGGTTCCTATTTCCAAAACACCTGATCGAAATAACAAAACCTATAATCAAGGTAGTGCGATCAGAGTAAGAGTTGAACAGGACCTCTCGGCGTGGGGATATGGCCTATAATGACAGTATTTTTAAGGCACGTTCAAAAAAATTGTTTTTGACAATCTACAAGTCCTGCAATATGCCTCGCGTTGAAAACTGCCTTCACGAAGTGCAAAACTGATTCATCAATCTTGAGCCACCGTAGAAATGTAGCAGCCCTGTCAAAATTTTAACGCCATTACCACAGAGACTGTGCCGTTAAAATGAACCCTGTCCTGCCTGCATGGCAATATTTTTTCCGCAATTCAAGACTCGGTCGGGGCTCACATCCACACCCTATAGTCCTATTTTTCGCAATGCTACGGTCTAGAAGTTTGTTTTTTGATATAACAACTCAATTGTGGAACAATTTTCCAAACTCGAACTAGAATTCGTACAACACCCAGACTCCACCTAACTTATCCTATCCTCTTTTACCCTTCAAGCTAAACTTGACTAGACTAGACTTGCATGACCACCCTGTGGTATACAGAGGGCGATTCCCCTAAGCTTAGATTTTTCATACACAAAAGTGTAGTTGACTGACACGTACCTAGAATAAAATATTTTTTGACGCTCGGATTTTATTTTCCTTCTTTCTACGTAGTTTCAGTAGTCTCGCCAAAAAAGAGAGTTTTGCAGAAGTTTTCAGTCCCGAACCAACTGTTTCTTCTGTTGTACAATGACACTGAACTAAACTTTGTAGAATAATTTAATAAAGAATTGTTGGCAGTAATTTATATCTTTTCTAGTGTTTGGTTGTATGTTCTGCTTTATCAGTCAACACCGCCGGTTCATAGTCATTGGCGCGACGTTCTCAATCTTGCCGCCCACTCAACCCAAGTTCACGGTCACTTCCAATACTTTATTAACCTTCCACATGCTATCAGCTTTATCCAATAACTAAAACAGAAAATAATTTTAAGTTTTTCCGCAATTCCGGCGTCTACAAATTCCTGGATGCGTGCTTCCCTTACCCCCACTAGAATAAAAAATAAAATAGAACGGGCCCAAGTCTTTTGTTGGATCTCTGCCGTGTGTTCGCGGCGAACTTCTGTAATGGTCCCAAATCACGCAACGATTCTTGTCGAAATCAAAATTATAAGCAGAAGTTTCTTTGGCCTTTGTTCAGCCATTTCTAAGCTTCCTGAGCTCAGAGGCCAATTTTAGATTTCTTTGTTGGCCATTTTTATTTTGTCGATAAAAATTTTGTTATTTTGTTCCTAGTTCCTCCCATTTCCCACGTAGAAAAGAACTTTTTCGAGGAATCGTGTTTTTCGTTGTTGTTGTTGTATTTTGTGCCTTTTTTGCCACCATTTTTGTGCTTCATACCTGGAATTTCTTTTTAGGTTGGAGCAGAAGTGACCGACTCTCCCCAAAAATTACTCGAACCGAATAAACCAATTACCTTGATTCGGTTTCCACCTGATTTTTTCTTCACTTGTTTTGTCTTTTGAGAATAGCATAAAAGAGGCGCGATGGTAATTCTTTCATCCTGTTTAAGGCTTGTTATTTCCGGATCATCAGATTTAATTAAATGATAAATAGAAGAGGTTAATTTTATTTTTAGGAGGTTTTTGTTATTTTTTTATACTCCATAAATTTATAATGCAATAAATTTTTGTTGATTGTGTCTCGGTGAAGGTTTTGTTTAAATGTCCATTTAACAACGAACTTCCTTTGGTTTTTGCTAAGACAATGTTTTAGTGGAAATTTTGGGAATTGTTAAAAATTAATTTTCATTATGATTTTTGAATCGATGCAATTTTTAAAATTAATTTAATGTGCTCATAAACAGTCAAAAGATTTTAACTGGGTAGTTGAGTTTTTTCAACTGTCCATTATCGACACGCTGATATTACATCAGTAGTATCTGAGATATGCTAAAAAAGAACCCATGAACGATATATTATTTAAAAGCGCCATGTTTTAGCCTTTTTAAGATGGTCAAACATCGATCAAACAGCTGTACGTATAGATGTTTTTAAACTCTGTGACCCAACAAATTTGAACAGTTCTGCGCACCTCGTTGCCAAAATTTTATAAATTTTGTTCTATCATTTCCCCTCTTTTCATTTAAAAAGGCAACAAACGCAGAAAAAACTCAACAAAATAATTTGGGAAGGGATGCGCGCATGCCGAATGAATAAAGTTAACTTATCTTTATATGTATTGAGCAGAGCTTTTAAATACATGTAAAAACCCTGCTCAACCAAGTAAATCTATCCATCATAATAAGCATAATTTTATTATAATTATGCGAAATATTTCTCATCCCTAAATTTATAATAATTAAAAAAAAATGCTGAAAAATTTCTTTTTAAATTCATGAGCATTTTCATTCATAAATTGTGAACTCTCCGCAGCCACAAGCAACGCAACCTCCCCTGGCAGAAGCACACATGCGACTGACGGAAAACGTCAACAATAAATCCTAGTATCAAAGTATTAAAAACCCAAACTGCGTATTTTTTAATAGAAATTGCTACAAATTATTTCGATAGCAAATATGTAAAATACAAAAAACTGAAAATTAAAAAATATATAAAAAGGGAACGCTTTTCATTCATAATTTGTAAAATTTTTAAATAATCATTAACCCGCTGGAAAAATATACCTCCCAAGTCGAGTACGCAGTCGTGACTGATTAAATGACAGCAAGTGATTTGATAAGGAGGAGGAGGAGTCAATTCCCGCTCTCTTTTTACAATATACAATGGTTCACAAAATTATAAGAAAAATAAAAATTCAATTTTAATTAGAAAAGTGTTTCCTCTTGAATAAATTATGTTTAAAACAGTTTCTTCGCATTTTTATTTTATTTACGGTTAAGTAATATTTATCTTCAATCTTCAATTTTCTACCAATTATTCAAATAGGAAAATATAAATTTCGTTTTTCGGTTGAGATTTTTTAAGCCAGTGTGGTATATACAGAAGCTCTAATAAGTGGTAATATTTGCAACAAGTTGTCAGAAAGTATATGGGAATTGCTGAGAATTCTTCATTTTTGGAACTTAATTTCTCGGAAGAAAAATTATCTCCGGCTTTTAAACATTTTTAAGAGCTTTTTACCCCAACATGCGTCAAATGTCACAGCGTTTGAAAACATCTATACGTGGAATATACGAAAATATACACGTACAATAACTATACCTGACTGGTCAAAGTGAGATCAAAACTTCCCAGCGATGGTCAAAGGCATGGTACAAGAATACAAGGTAGGCTCATAAGGAAAAGCTCTGTTTCCATCTTGAAAACTTTTACGCCTTTCACATTAGAAAAGATCTGAGTGAGGTCACGGGAAAGCTTTTTCCTTTGTGGGAAAAGATCTGAGTGACGTCACGGGACCCTTATGAGCTTACCATGTCATTATTGTACCATGGCCAAAGGTAACTGACCTAAAAGAGAAGATAGAATAATATGATCGAGCTGGTCCCTTCTAAGAAAGCTTGGCTTGAGGCCGTAAAATAACAGTATTACAGACAAAGCAATTCAGGGCATGAATAAACGAAAACAACAGTGACTTCTAAGATTGATATAGGAACATAGACCGATATGCTCATGAACGTTTGCACTCCGGCCAGGGAACAAGCTGCATGACCACTAGTCGATTATATCTTATCTAAGTATAATGCTGACACCTAAGCTATGGTGGCCAGGGAATGGTGTCTTTCTAAATCCTGATTATGACCTCGGGGTCAACAAAAATCTTATGTACTGATGTGTGTGGAAAACCAAGCTTTTTTTATTATTTTCTTTCATTTATTTCAAAAAAATTTAAACATTAAAAATCACAATGGACACCTGTGTCGCATAAACGTTCTTACATCTACGAGGTAATCTACGAAAAATTAAAAATCCGAATTCTTTAAAGTAGGCGGAAAGGACCAACGTCAATTCCTAAAGCCACTGTATACCAACTGACGACAAGCTCTAGCTTCAAGGTCTACCAAGCCAAGATGTAAAGTTATCATGTCGAGAGCTACAAGGCAGTGGGTAGTGGGTATCATACTAATGGGACTTCTTTGCATCAATTACATTGAATTCATCCATGCGAAACCTATTAAGTCACCCACCAATTTGGTGAAGAGAGCTTTTGCCGATCGGATCTGGATTAAACACACCGAACTCTGGAGATCTGACCCTGATCTTCCGGGCCTGATAACGATAGGAACATACAAAGGTGGGAGACGATACCAAAGGTCTAAAACACAAGTACCTTGTACCCTACACACAAAACAAGTACTGTGCAGAGTTAAATATCTCATAAAATAATCTCCTCTAATCTACGAAGCAGTGTGGTTTTAACCCTGGCAATAACTAGAGTTTAAACTCAATTCAACAACTCTTCATCGGAGTGGAACTCTACAAAGCCGCGACAGAATTTGTAATCTAATACAATAAAACTGAATGTTTGTCTGTCTGTACGCAATAGGCTCCTACACCGTGTAACCGATCTTAATGAAATTTTAACCATGTGCTATTTACATTAAAATAAAGAACATAGGCTATTCTATTACTCTCTAAGGCCACTGCTAGATGACGCTGTCATAGAGATATTCGTTAAAAATCATCGCAGAGCTTTGAATTATTGCATGAAGGTCCGTGGGGTCTCCCATGATGCACCTCAAAGCCAGATTTTCGAAATTCAAAATGGCCGCAGAAATATGGTTGACTTTGCCAATTTTATTCCGATTTCAATGAAAGTGGGTATCTAGGGGTTTTTAAGATCGCAAGTAACGAATTTGTGGTTAAAACTTATAAATTTAAAATGGCCGCGCCAATATGGCCGCCGAATTTTCAAATTGTGTTTCGATTCCAATGAAAATCGGTGTCTGGGATTTTTTAAGGTAGCAAATAACGAATTTATGATCAAAACTTCTAAATTCAAAATTGTGGGGCTAAGTGTCATTACCCGGTTAGCTGTATGAAGGTTGCGCAAGAGTTGGAAAATCCGAAAATCTTGACATTCTAGCTACAAATGGAAAAATATTGAATCGGTTCAGAATTGATCAACAAGGTTTTTTTTGGAAAGATGGTAAGGAGAAGCGAAAATGTGGGATTTATATATAATTGATAAGAAGGAAGTAAGGAGACCCAACCTCCGCTGGAAGGATGGCGCAGACCAGGACTCCCAAAGCTTACGGATGCCAAACTGGATGACATCGGCTCAGAATCCGGACCGGTGGAGAGAGCAGTTGCGAGAGGCCAGGACCGGATTTCGGTTATAGAGCTGAGATTTTGTATTTAAGGGTTTTGGGTACGAGAAAGCGATTGGTGAAGTCTCGTTCGCCCCGTTAGCCGAAATAATACTATCTCATTTTTGCATAGTAGGTATTTTTAATGAAGCTTTGATCAAAATTAAAGAAATATGACTAGCCATCAACAACGAAGAACTTAGAATGTTAGCGTCAGAAAGCTCTCCTTTTAATATTTATGAGTTAGATTTATTGAGAGTATAACAACTTGATGTTGAAGACCTTCTTCCATTTGCCGCAGTTAAAAGACACTTTTAGTTGCAGAACAACAATCGGTCTACGACAAAATTACCACTTTGGTAACGCGAACTATTATTCAATTGATAGATCAAGGGGACAGGTGAGACAAATGGCAGTAATTAGAGCGGCTGAGACAAATGAACAGCTTGACGCACGCTTACAAGACAAACGAGCCAGAGAACTTTGAGAATGAGATCACGATTACAGCATGCCCAATGTTATGATTGGTCCAATGGATAAATTGTGGCAATAATGTCATGATTTAAAATTTCAAAAAGCACCTGGAATGTGCTGTTCCAGTGGCAAAGCTGATTTGTCACAACTGAATATTCCATCTGAGTCACTTGGGGCTTACGTGGATAGAACTTCTTCGTTGGTTGTCCAAACATGTTTTACTGCTTCCTTTATTTAGCTTTGATGAGTGCAGCGAGGTGCAGCTAGTCCTTAATAAACTAACACTACTAATGTAAGTTGACCATGACTAACGTGATCAGGTTAGTACTGATTTCTTCAACACTATTCAGACCGCCTGCAAAACGATTTAAAAGTAATTGTACCCCGTAAAAAAATTCTGTGGCAATTTCCCAAAAAAAGTACTCGAAGTTTTATTCATAAGCAGTTTTATAAATATTCCTAATCTACTTTACGCATTTTTACCAACTGTGTAGTACCTAAATATTCATTATTTGTGGGATTTAAAAATACAATCACTATTGGAGCTTTCACTTCATAGTTTTGTAAATTTACAAAACTTTTGTGTTGTAACTTTTTATCTGAGAGAGGAACAGAGAAAAACGTAGGGGAAAGTAGCCTATTATGAGACACTTTTTGTAAAACTTTCATTTTTTTGAAACCAATGTACATATTAATGTAATTTTAGCTTCTATTAACGGCTTGAGATGTTATCTAATGTTTTTAGTTCAATTTTAGTTGTTATTTTTTATATTTTTCCCCCTACTTCCTAAAAAATATCATCATTAGATTTTTCTTCGTTTATGTTTGGTCGCCTAATATGAGACACAAGGGTTTCCTAATATGAGATATGTCTCATATTAGGAGTTAAAATAATAGAATTAAATTTTCTACAATTTAAAAAGGAAAAACTGGTTAAATTCTACTCATTTATTTGCATTCGCTACCAGGTCACAAACGGAACAAAGGAAAAATGGTCCTTCTATTTCCCCACAATCTTCATGGGCCCATCGGTAGCACGACTGGCATCTAGCCCATTTTTCGCCATGTCGGTCATGCGAAAAACGGCCAGTGCAATATATGCACTCCGCGTCATCATCGTCCCCAAAATCGTCATCATCTGAGTCCATGTAAATAAGAGGTGGTGCTGTCTCAGGCGGATCTGATGAATCAGTAGATTGTTCTCTTAGAGATTTCTTCCTTCTAGTTTTCCCTATTCGCTTCCTAGTTCTAACACTCCCTTTGTGTTCACTGGCAGAAAATTTGGTTTTCGGCTTTCTTTTATTTTGACTTTCCAAAATGCTTTCCTTATGTGGCGTTGATGTTATAAGTTTGGCCGTTTGACTCCGGGACGTCTTTCCTGTCGCTATGGGATTATTAAGCTGGGGTATAGGGGTAATATCAGAAGGCCCTATTAAGTTTTGCTGAAGCTCTGGAGTTTTCTCTCTCAAAAATCTGGAAGTGGTGTCATAACCTGTGGACTTATGGGGGTTTGGCTAGCAATCCCTGGAGCTATGGGCGACAGGCTCGTAATGTCTGGAGCTGATGGCGGCTGGTTCGTAATCTCTGGAACCTTCAAAAGCAGATTCATGTGACGGAACAGTTACCTGATCTGATACATGAATTGCATAGTCATGTTCCCTGAAGATATTCCTGTTGCATGGGAAAAGCCCTGTTTTCCGAAATGAATTTCTGGATATTTCCATTGTTGCTGCTCTCTCATATGCTCTACCAAATAATTTGCATATGGTTGTATTTGGTTTGATTGTTTTGGTAGGATTGTTTTTAAGCCATGCCTCTATTTCTTGGGCGTAGTAGGTTTTAAACGGTGACATATATCCAACATCTAACGGCTGCATCTTGTGGGTCGAATGAGGAGGTAGACAAACGATAGCTACATGATTTTGTTTGGCCATATCTATTACGTCTACATTTCGGGTATGCGAATAATGACCATCGAGAACAAGCAACACTGGATCATCGTGACTCGGTTTTGTAAAAGATATAAAATGTGAAAACCATTGCGTGAAAATGTGTGCCTGAATCCACCCAGATGGATGGCATGCCCATACAGAGCCTCGGGGTGCGCCTTCCATTAAAACTTCTGTCATATTTTTACGTGGGAAAACTATAAGAGGCGGTACAAATGTTCCAGCTGCATTCATGCATGTAACCACTGTAATTAGCTTTCCTCTCTCCATAGAAGTTAGGCTGCAAACCTTTTTTTTTGCCCTTTAATGCCAACACCTTACTGTGTTTATGCTGAACTACGGTGATGCCAGTCTCGTCGACATTGAATAATCTGTGAGGCAAACATTTAATTTTTTGAAGTTCGGCTTCATAAATGTCGAAGAACACATTGACATTTTCTGGTGTAAAAGCTTTCACTCTAGCTGCCGAAACTCCTTGTGGTGTTCTCATGGACAGTTGTTGGTTTCTATTAAGAAATCCTCGGAGCCATTTTTTACCAGCAATCTTTTTTTCGCCGCTGAACGGATGATTAATACCGTTTTTTATTGCCAATTGATAGGCCATACTTTTAATATCCCTTTGACGTAATCCATAGAATCTGAAATAAAACATAAAATTGATTGGTACTAAATTGGAACATGTTTATATCTAAACATGTATATTATAAATCTGGAAAGGCTTCTACATACCTATTTTCCATTTGAATGCAATATTCAACCAGTTGTTTCTCCAAATCTTCTGGAAGAGCTGCTTTCCTCCCATGGCCGTAGCCACGGGGGCGCGAAAGGGCGCGCAGCGCCCTTTACATTAAGGACTTCTAATTGCAATGAGAAAAAAATTATTTTGTCAAACCGTAAGAATTTCTGGAAACGTTAGCATTTATTTTAAATAATCATTTGATTTAAACATAGATTTAAATTTTCTTCCGAAATAAATATTTCTTCTACGTCAAGAGTTTATTTGTGGCTAAGCATTATTTTGTTAAATATTCTCAAATTGACCTGAATTGTACTCATTATTTTCGTTCTCACTTTCAGAAAATGTTTAGTATAAAACCAGCCTCAAGTTAATAAAAACACGATATATTTGCATCTTTTATTTTTCCGAACTGTTGTTATTTCGGGCGCCAATAATTGTGCGATGAGCGCCCTTAGATATTCGGAGCTGGCTACGGCCTTGTATTCCTCCCTAACCGCACCGCTACTAAATCACTCGCAGATCTTGTGTCCTTGACATATCTCTCAAGAGTACCCTTTGGAACATTAAATACTTTCGAAGCCTTTAAATACCTTCAAATATATTTTATATTTACTATTATATCTACGAAGTATTTGAATTAAAATGCTGTACAAATACGATATCAGAGTGAAAATATTGTACATGAAATAACTTAAGTATTTACACACCCCATTTCCTTATTGCGAACAACTTCAACCGCTTTCTTCATGTCTTCCTTGCACCACGTCTTCCTTTTCGGTGGCATCTGTAAATATACCAGCTAAGTAAAGTGAAGATTCCCTAATATGAGATATCTCATTTTAGGATTGCCAAGATATCTCATAATAAGGTCGCAATGATTTTTTGTTAAACATTTTTTTCCGAGCTTTTAAAAGATCGGGCTAATCAGGAAATAACGAAATCAAGTTTTAGTATATAAACCCTTTAAAAACACATTAATACTAATATAATATTAAACTTACCTCTTTATATTATATTAAATTCAAAAAATCACTAAAAAATTTACTTCCCGCACTTTTTAAACAACCCTATCTCCACCAAATCTCTGACGACAGTGGCACTCGCATACGCATACTAATTACTCTTTAGCAAGAACAAGGAAAGTCTCTTTAGGATTTACAATTTTTTATTGAAAGAGAAACCAAATAGAGTACCGTCTCATATTAGGTCCCTATCTCATAATAGGCTACTTTCCCCTATAGCTAAAGATTCCCGCCCTGTGCCAATGTTCTTGGCCCTGCTTGAAATATTTTCAAGCGCCAAATTTTATTCCTAGTTTACCCCCACTCCCTATACATAAAAAATAGCATTTTGCGCACCACAGCTTGTTAAGCGTGTACGTGAGGCAACGTCTATCAAAATTTCTTGGCTGTTATAATAACTGCCCAGACCCTAATCAAAGTCAAAAGTCTGGCCTTAACTTAAAAACAATTGGGTATATATGCTAAGTACTCTATTTTTGCCTGTGAATTATATCCATGAGAGGAAAAATTTAAACCTTAGCTACATTCCAATAACCAATTTGTAATTTTACTGAAAATTTATGTTCTAAAATTACGCCTCTTACTGTAAAATTACAATACAAAGTAAACAGACCGTACGTAAAACATGGTTCCGCAACTTTTTCGAATGTTTGACCTTGTGACTTATTTATTGTCATTGCATAAATGGAATGGGGGGGGGGGAATTGGTGACGCTTGAAGTTAAATGGAAGAGCAGGGTCGTTTGATGTATCCGTGGGATAAAGTGAATTTTGCCTCTTTGAGATCATGTAAGACACTCGGCTTGGATTACACTCGCGCGAAAGTCCCGAATAGCTAATCTGGTTCCATTACACAAACCATTCTTAATAGAAAGGTTTCGTAGTAACAAAACTATGCAACCTTTTTTTAATTTTAACTAATGTGGGCGCCTACCGGATGGGTTCAAAGTATTAAGAAATTCTACTGGAAAGTTTACTTGTGCTTGGTTAGAAAAACTATCGTCATCTATTACCAAGGAATCGATTAAATAGTATGGCACTTCTTCCGCGTTCATTCTAGCAAGAACAGATTAATTTATTACACGGACGTGATCATAACATCTTGCGTTGTGAAAGATTCACCAAACCCACCAGTAGCAATATTTTTCGAGATAAATTTAGAGGGAATTAAAACGTTTAGAAACGATTCGACGATTTTCATATATTTCATTCAAGAGCAAGTAAACAAACTCGTTCAAGCTTTTCGAAAGGCAAAAACCATGGTACAAATACTTCATGTAAAATGCAAGGAATTATTTTTCCGAGGCTGCATTTATTTATTAGAACAAAAATTTAAATGTTCTTGCAAATAAACAAAACCATTGTAAAACCAAAATAAAGAAGATTGTACTTAATATCAGAAACTTCACTTTTGAGTTATCCCATATATTTCATTAAACACCATTATATCCGTTGAATGCATTGAAAAAGTGAAATTATTGGTAGCATATATTCTTACCCGGAGTACCATCGTATATCATAAAAAATTGCAAAGAAATCGGAGCAGTAGTTTTTACGTGAAAATTTAAAAACAATTTATTTCCTAATAAAATTTCATAAAACGGCTACCAGTGACGTCACACCATAAAAGCTCTCTGTAAGAGCATACCTTGGGCAAAAACTTACGTTGAGAGAATATGAGAGAATATGAGTGAACTTTCAAAGCTTTCCATAAGTATAGATGATTATACAATATTATGCTATTTTCATTTTTTCAATATGGAAAAAAGCTCCTGAAGGGTACTGAAAAGAGCTTTTCTTGTATAATTATACTATAGAACCGGGGTTCCCAAACTATGTTCCGCGGAACACTGATGTTCCGAGGAAGAACAACAAGTGTTCCGTGAAAAAAACTACAAATTTACTCCAGAGAAAAAATTATTTTTATTTTCGTTCGTTTCGTTATGAAGTGCCAGAAAAAAATAGGAGTTCCACTTTTTTTTCATTAAGGTTCATTTTTTCATAAATATTTTCGGTAAAAATATTAATTCCATTTGTTCCGAAATTTCTCTCATAAGAAATGTAATAAATTTGTGTACGGTTTATAATCTACTTTCGTGGTGGAGACTCTTACTGCGCCACTAGAGACTCTCACTGTGCATGGTAATAGCGATTTTCAGTTTTCTTTATTTTTTGGTGAGAACTTTAACAGTTTCTACGTGTAAAATTTAATTCAGTTACTTTTATATATTTTAACATCCATAAGAATCCAATTGCAGTTACATATAAGCCAGTGGGTCTCAGCGCAAGTGATTACGAAAAGTTAATTGATTTAATTACTGACTCTGGCTTAAAACAAAAATACAATGAACGTCCATTATTCCCCGGCTTTTATACCCCGGCTTCACCGGCCTCAGTTTAATCAAGTTCAATTCAATCCGCATAAGTGGCTTCACCGGGTAAAGTCGAGTTCAGTGCTTGAAATTGTTGTTGCTTTTTCGCCAGAAGTCAGAAATGCAAAAGCTCCCTGGAATGGCATTCCACTATTCCAGTTGATTACTCTCTTTTGAGCGAGCTTTTACTTTCAAGCTTGATTTCATGTTGTGTTGGGCGAAATCAGACTTTATTTTTCCTGACTTCAAAATGTGAAAATGTATGGGAAAACAGGCAAAAATTGAAGCTCAGTAGACTAATTTGCTTGAACTTGCGCGGTTCGGCTGGTGAAGCCGGGGTAAAAAGTGATTTTTGGTTTAATTTAACAGAAAAATATTCTAACTTGTCAAAACTAACCGTTCATGTTTTACTTCCTTTCACAACTACATATTAGCTACCCTTGCTCTTGTTTTTGGGCAGCTACATTTTACTGGTACAGTACAATCTCGGTATTTTGTATCCCGTTAATTCGTAAATCGCGCTTATTCGTAGTGTACTGCTGGTCCCTTGGAAAAATCTCGGTTATTCGTAAAAAATCAACGCATATCGGTCCCTTTGGTAATTCGTAATGATTTTAGTACCCAACGCCACTTAAACGTCTTATAATTCGTAATTCTTCGTTGACAATCCCGTTAATTCGAAAAAAAACTTCTCGTTTACACTCTTCAATTCTCTTAATCACGTTTGTTTAGAAATTTTTCTTCTTCCATTGGATTTCTATTTTCTCTTTTTACTTCTTTCACGTAATTTTTATGTCCGTTTAGTGTGATTTTACCATGAGGCACATGGGTACGTCTGTCCATTTGCCAAAAGAAGCAGATTACAAAAGCCTTTGTCGATGGAGAGAAAAAAATCGACGTGAAAAACGCTTTAATATTCCTCTATCTCACTTCAATTTTAAAGAAAAAGGAGATCATCGCTGGAGTACCTTCAAGCAGTAAAAAAAGACAAAAGGCCGTTTTTTTGCATATGTACAGTCAGGCCCGCCACATAGGGGGGGCAACTGGGACGAATTGCCCCGGGCCCCCGGCTAAAGGGGGCCCCGAAAATAGGTTGAAACCCAAAAAGTTAAAACCCCATATCCCTGCATACTAATCGCCTAGGGGCCCCGAAACTATCTTGAAACCCAAAAAGTCAAGACCGCCCTGTCCATGCGTTCTACTTGTCAAGCAAGCACTAATCTAGAGCCTGAAACCCAAGCATGCAGCACTCTAAAATATATGTTATGCTTGTATGGATATGGATTCTTCTACTCATCATACTTAAATAGTAAACACTAGAGAAGAGACAACTTACCCAGCGGGAATTGAAGCTAGAACACTCTTAAAAAGCTTGGGGCGTTCCCCTTCCCATCCCAGTTCTATATCTTTTTTAATATTGCATGATCGCCGTGGGAGCACTCCTTTTACTGCTGCTTTTTTTAGAAGCATTTTTGAAGCAGTTATAAAAGTTGAAAAAATTTTCTAACCCTCCAATTTATGTTGTAGTTGTAGCAGTGTCGAAAACCTTTATATTTTTGTTCACCTTGTGTAATTGCCTTTTCGTCATTCCAAATGCGACTGTCGAGACTCGCATTTGGAATGACGAAAAGGCAATTACTCGGCTTTACCCGAGTAAAAATAAAAAACGGCCTTATAAAGGGCGAACATCGGCCGCTTGGCTTTTTGAGGGGCATATGATGGCCGTAGAGTTTTTATCCATTTTTAATGCGAGCACATAAAAGGCCAAGTACTGAACTGTAGAAACGGGCATTCGACGGGAAATTTGAGCCAAAAAAAAACTGCACCAAATGTATTGTTGAATGCGTTTCATCATTTTCGTTATGTACAATGGTTCTTTCGATTTATCCTACTTAAAGATATCGATGCACAAGAGAAACGAGCTCGGCAGTCGTCGGTTTGTTGTACGTGAAGTGTGTGGTGCGTGTTGATTTATATTTTAGTGGGAAATTTTGTTATTTAACGGCTTGAAAAAAAAACACAACCGAAAAAAAATCAAACATTTAATTGCAGTGAAATATATTTTCTTATAGGAGGGCGAATATCCACGTTGCTGCCACTGTACCACCGTCGTATACCCGTAATAGCAACCATACGGCCGCCGTACCACCGTCGTATGGCCGTTATTGGAACTGTAAGGCCGTTGTTTCACCGTCAATCGCCCCCTGTATGGCCGTACTGTCCTGCAACGAGCCTTCTATTAACCGCCAGATGGCCGAGGAATATGTTTCAATCACAGTCGGCATTTGCCCGTTCTAAGACCATCATTTATTTTTACTCGGACCAAGCGGTCCCCAACTAAGTACCAACCGCGTCCAATATGCTGCTTGACCAACGCATCGAACGAGATCGGGTCTCTGTCTGCCGTTTTCTTCGTTCCATACAATTCCTTAAACATCCAATCGGAGCATATTAACAGTGCTCCGAATTCGCTTCCCTTAGTAGTGCTTCGAATTTTTCCCTCTAGCTTGGATTGATTCAGCCAAAAGAAAGATGAGTGCTGAGCCCCAGAGCTAAGCACAAGGGCGTGTCTACATAAACCTGTTCCACTCTAGGTTAAACTATGTAACTATGTAACGTTTTACTGGTTGTCCAGCCATCCAGAATATGGAAATTTCTGATTATTCTCAAGCTGGTTGAGCCATTAGCTGGAAATGTTCTGGGAGCCAGCGGAAGATACAACCAGCGCTGGTAGTCAGCTAAGCGGAAACCCCGCTTTAAAAACCGACAGTTCGGTATCTATATTTAATGCCTGAATGAACTTATTCTTAAGTTACCACAATGTTTTTTTAGTCAAAGATTTTTTGGAATTTCAAAATCCTTCAAGGGCCCCCAAACATATTTTAGCCCCGGGCCCCCCAAGGTGATGTGGCGGGCCTGTGTACAGTACATATGTACATAAACATAGTACATACATATATGGAATTTTAATAAAAACTGATAATCCCGTTAATTAGAATTTTTGCTTTTTAAACCCTTAATAATTCATAATCCCGCTCTTTCAAAAATCTCGATAATTCGTAATGAACCCTCGGTCCCTTGCCGTTACGAATTATCGGGATTGTACTGTAATTGTAAAAAAATCGTGTTCCATTGGTGATGTGCTCGCAAGTATTTGCGAGTAGAAAAAATCGCCCAATGGATCGCAGCTATTGCGTGAGGCTGGATTTTCATATTATGCAGCAACAAAATCTAAATAAAGAAACCGACTGAACGCTACCCCAGATATATGAATTCGGCTGTCTAATATTGACCCTGGCATTAAAAGAATTTTCTTAATGACTGCGAGTTTTATTTAATTATACAGTCGTTATACAGGTGTTTATACGCCCGATGTTTTTATTTTAGTCTGTTAAATGTCCCAGATTATTACTAAATCCGCTGACGCAGCGACACAAAGTGCCCCTTGGCATACGACATGAGAAGACAGCACTGCTACTATTGTACGAATCTCAAGAAGGTCCATATTTGTGTTCTAATTACTTTCTAGTTTTTGGTACAGCTTATGATTTAACATAAAAACATTTAACTTAAAAGTTTCTTTACCTATTTTTATTGTATTATTTTTAATCTTAATTCAGTCATTCTTGGATTTTACTTTTTACAAAATTCTGGTGAAGTAATTTGTTATGCATACCATATTGCCAGCGCCATTTTGAATTTTCTAATTTTGCCAACAAATTCATTATTTCCGACCTTAAATACCCCTGTAGTATACCAAATCGAAGGACCAAGTCTGCTCGTTGACTCCAAGTGGGATAACGGGTTTCGCACCTTAAAAAACCATGTTTCGGGCTATCTTGAAGAGCGGCTCGTTGCTCTATAATCCCTTTGCTATTCAAGAACCTAAAAAACTTTCACTTTACTTCACCTTACTGCGATTCTTAGAATAAACAAAAAACAAAGAGACCGATTTTAAACTTGATTTTTATTGACTTCTTCACTATTTGATAGTTGCAGTGGCGGATTTAGGGGGGGGGCTATAGGGGCTTCAGCCCAGGGCGGCAAATTTTTAGGGGCGGCAAATTTTCAAAACATTTTTTTATATTTTAACCGGACAACGTATATATGAGAACGAATGATAATTTGAAACCACATGTCATAAAGAAGGTAGTAATCAGAGACTATTTACTGTACACATTGCATTAAAACTATTTTTGGTCATCCCCGCGACGAACTGTTCGGCAGAAAGGTCATTCTCTGTGCTTAAAAGAATCAAAAACTACTCTAGATCAACAATGAATGAGACCCGCCTGAGGAATTTAAGGATTTTAAATGATTGTTGTTGATGGTGAGTTTATGTTTTTAAGGAATTACTGCTGACATTTTCCGTCACCAGACCCTGAAATGTAATAAAAATTGTTTATCTTTAATCGGTGATGGGAAATGCCCGTTATAACTCTTAAATAACAAAAATAATATTTATTCAACCTAAGTTTAATTTTAGTTTTCACGTTTTTCGCGATAGGCTAGTATTTGTGTGGTATTGTTGTTAGCAGTGATTATAAAAACCTGGTTGATGGATGATGTAAGAGCTGTGGTGGGGCGGCAGATCTCTTCCAGCCCTTAGGCGGGAATTGTGTAAATCCGCCCCTGGATAGTTGATACAAGAGTGAGAGTTAATTTTTGCAGAAAATTTCTGATAACTCGATATCAGTGCAAAAAAGAATACAATTTTACCGTAACTTGATTTAACAATGGTTTTCATGTATTAAACATTGAATTAAAGTAAAAACAGGCAAGATTTTTAAGTATGTATATGTGAAAATTACAGAAAATGAAAATGAAAGTTAAATGTATAAGTGTGAATTGATATTAATGTATGATAAAGTTAGGAATAAATGAACATGAGCAAAATAATTTAATTAGAAAGTTTAAGATTCCAAACAACCCCAAATAGCGATTTTCAGTGAAATCGAATCGTAATTACCAAAATCGTACAGTCATATTGGTGCCGCCATTTTTAATTTTCAAATTTTGACCACAGATTAGTCATTTGTGACCCCCGGTACCGATTTTCAATGGAATCGGAACACAATTGCAAAATTCTTCCGTCATCTCGGAACCGCCATCTTGATTTTTTTTACAAAATTGCCAGACTGCATTATCACGGGAACTCAGTGTGTGTGCAAAGTTTCATAAGAATCGGTTTAGTAGAAGTAGTTGAAAAGCTGTCGCAAGGTTTGACGCAAAGATATAAACAAACAAATATACAAGGTCAAGCTAAATAAAACCATTACAAACAAGTTTTCCTCTGGAATCATTAATTTTGCGAAGTGTTCCTCGTTCTGAAAAGTTTGGGAGCCTCTGCGATAGAAGATAATCCAGGAGAGAACTATTCCTTTTGGAACCGTGCTCAAGCGATTGTAAAATCAAGTTCGAAATGATCCAAAACAGGAAGTTACGGTTTGAGGAATTACCACTGCGGGCTTTGGGATAATTAAAATAATATATACTCTGCACTCTGCACTATAAAAATTGTGCAGGGGCCCGACTAATTATAATTAATTAATCTAAAGCGAAGCAAAGCTACTTGGGGAACAAACCTCAAAGATCTCGTGTTGTAATTTTTAGCTTAATTTTTTTCAAGTTCACTTACTTCGCCACTAACCTGCGCGGTGCCATATCACCATATTCCCCTTTAATTTCTGCAGTTGCTATTCGCACCCAAGAAAATTCGCAGAAATGCGAAACTGTTAAGAGGCCGCGCTTAATTCAAGCTAAGGAACCACTTGGGTCACACAACTTTTGTCTAGAGCTGCAATTAAATGTAAATAATAGTAAAATTTCTGCTTCTGTGTAATTCCGGTGTCAATGGCAGCACACACATAAATCCCGAAGATGGAGTATGCCCCAGGGAAGTAGCGAGCAACCATTCTTTGCACTTAGCTCAACTACTTCAAAGTCCACAGTCCGAGGCACGATGTTTACTATCCCTTAACTCTACTTAGCCGGACTTCACCTCTTTCACTGCGGCAAAGGTCATTCTCTGGATGAATGGGTCTAACTTTTTTCGCTTATATATGTGTATTTATGTGCTTAGCCGCAGTGGAATCGTGTACGAAGGCAACAGCCAAGTATTTTGGATATATCCGATGATATGCACCTAGATCTAGATATACACATCCATCGTACATGGCCGGAATGGGACGAAAAAGTACCGCAGGCCTGAGGAAATGATTAATGATGTCAAATAGCAGGTTTCCATAAGGCCAGCTAGCATCTCGCAAGCAAAGCAGAGAGTTATTGTAGTTTACCGAGTATTTCTCAGGCACGCAATCCTTGGTGCCTTTCAAGGAAAACGAACGGCGAAGGATACAACAAAAAAAGAATAAATATTTTCAAATCGAGGAAAAGGGCTTTTGGCTACATATGTGTGTTGTCTGCTGTTGATGTGACTGATGTTTGGCATCATCTCCTCAGCCATAGAGGGAAAAAGTATTTCTCTGAAGAAGAAAACATTTTTTTGTTATCCGCTAAAGGATACAACACGAAAAAACGAGGAAGCGGGAAAAAAAGAACTTTCAAGAAAAGAAATGTCCTAAAGGAGTTTTATTCAAAGCACATTTTATAAGAAAACAAATTTGTTTTGGTGTAGTGTAGATGTTCAGGGTGGGGGCTATGCTGCATAAGGACTTAAGAAAGGGCAAAGCTTAAATGATGCGACATCTGGGGAAATACAGAGATATTAAACTAAAAAAAGACTAGAAACGAGGAGCAGAAAGCAAAAAGCAAAACAAAACGTACATTATATGCATATCGAGGACATTTAGTATCGAAATGGGGTGCCTTATGTCCCTAAAGTACCTTCAGCGAAAATAAATTCCTCCTTCAGCCCAAGTAAAAAGTGTGGGTAGACAGGACCCCGCATAACAAATTGTACAAAAAAAACCGTTAACCAGTTAAGGAATTCCTATCACAAAATTTCGCGGATTAAAACAATAATTCTGTCACAGATGCAACTAATGTCTGCAAGGATCTAAAAAATTATCAACTAGACTATATCCTTCCCCGGTCATTTCCTTCCGCCACCCATTCTGCACCGCACCCCCTCCCCATGGCAGTAAAGCAGAAGTAAATCGAATCAATTTATTGCCCTACATTTTCGCTGTGTGGTAAACAGTATGCTCTTTAAGAAGTCCTTTTTGTAATCCTGCAGCTGGAATATAATCCCGAGAAGGAGGACGAACTGCTTCTAGGCAAGCGAACAGGCAAAAAAATCAACTCCACCTAATTAAAACGCGAGAGCGGGTAGTGCGGTTTAATTTCATCGGAATATTTAATTTAATTAACCAAAAGATTGCCGTGGATGGAATTTATTGTGCGGCTGTAAATTTTGTGAAGGTTTTCGGGTAGGATACTTGCGCTTTCTTGAGGATTTGTGGTTGAGGTTGACAAATTTTAAGGCCGTTTTCTGAGGTAATATTAATTTCCTCATAGTTGTCGCTACAGGAGCCGCAAATGTGAAATTTTTCGGTAAGTGAATAGTTTGAAACAAGGGCGGCGGAGCATAATGATTGTGGGTGGGGAACAGGGGAACAGATAACCGTTAAAATTTTAATCGGTCAATTTATTTATTTGAGAATTTCGGCGTGGATATGTGAGTAATAACTGCGCCGTTGTCGAGAACTTTATATGTATTTTTAAACGCGAGTGTTGTGGTCCCCCAACTGAGAACTAATCACGTCCAATGCTGCTTGACCTTTGTGATCGAACAAGAACCGGTCTGTTGTGCATGTGGAATAACACCCTTCATGGTCACCAACATAATTTCCTGAAATGTGAAGCAATGTAACAACGAAAATTAAAGCTTTGTATGAGTAAAGCTAAACCTTAAAGGTATTAATTTAAAGCTCTTAAAAAGCTTTCTGAATTCGTAAGGCAGATGTTGGGATTGTCCCATTTAAGGCACTGATAAGGCATACCTCACTTCAGTATCGCTAATTTTTTGGCCTTCTTTTGACATGCCCAAATACCTCATGGGGTCCTCATGAGGAACCCACGGAAAAATTCTTCTATTGGCAAGCCCCTAAGACAATCTCCTTGTTAAATGTTGTTGAGGAAGTGGTCTTAATGCGAGAAGAACTTTGCTGAAGAAGGATATTATGTACAGTAATACTTAAGCTAGCGTAGCAACTGAGATGTGCAATTATGGTGGTGAAGAATTAAGGAATGAATTACACAATCTTGTAGAATCGATCTAGCGTCAGAAAAAGATCTCACTTGAATAAACGGAAGGTGTGATATGTCCCCTGTTTAAAAAAGGAGTGTTGAAGGTTTTGATGGCCCATAGATCTCGCCATGCACTGCGAACTTTGATTATCACCATAAATCGTAACTGGGACCCAGAAGTGATGAATATATCCTAATTGGCTATTCGGATGAGTCAAAGACTTACCGTTTGTGGAAAGAGGGAACCAAGACAGTAATCAAAAGTCGAGATCTCAAATTCATTGAAAATTTATCCACTACTCCTTCTACGTCAAACTCACCGTTGCCGTCGTCGGTTAAAAAATCACGTCGGGGTCACCATTTCGAAATACCAGGTTTCTTCTTTAAAATAAGGGCGCGACTACCTATTCGTCGAAAGTGACTTACAATCGGTATTCTTCCATTCCAAACTTATTCTGGGGTTTTATTTAAATTTAACGTAGCAGGACTGTGATTCCGTAAATTCGCCGCTGTATGCACTAGCTCTGCCCATAGAAATTTTGGTAAATTTACTTCAATCATGATGTAGCGAACCATTTCAACTAAGGTGCGATTCATGCGTTCCGCAACTCCATTTTGTTGTGGAGTATATTGGGTTGAAAGCTGTCGCTTAATACCATGCGTGGCTAGAAATGATGTAAAATTTGAGCTTAATAACTCAGCTGCATTATCACTTCTGACGGCTTTTTTTTACCTTTTTGGTTTTCAAAAACTTTTGAACTCCTTAAAAACTTCTAGGTATTAACTTTTACTACGTAAAAATCGGGCGAACATTTTTCTTGAATAGTGGTCTATAAATGTAACGAAGTATAAACTCCTACTAATGGATTCTACATTCATCGGTCCACAGAGATCTAGAATTAATTCTAGAATGTGGGTTTAACCCTTTTCATTTTTATTTGGGAAAGGCAGTCTTGTTTGTTTCCTCTTATACAAGCAACGCAGCCAATTATACCATCTCTCTTAAAGTTCGGGAATGCTATGACCATACGACTGCTTTTGAGCTTTAACAAAAGCTGCGTTCCATTTCTGCTTTTGAGTACTCATGAAAAGGAACGCGAAATTTGTGCTTATAAGTAAAACCGTTTGCTCATATCTTAGAGCAGGAGTAGCTGCAAGTGCTCACGAGCAAAAATAAGCAGAAAAGGAACGCAGCTAAAGAATTGACATTTAAGTGGCCATATCGCTTGTGCCATAATTCAAGATTGTTATTTTTTGTTAACATGTTATTACATTTTTCTGTTTTATTAATGCCCTAAGTAATAGCGTCCACTAAGAATAGCCCATTTCTTTTGTTGGCTTCCAATAATATTTTGGCCGTGTTCCGTAATATCACCCAGCATACTGTCCAGTGAGAAATGGTAAATTCAAGCGTTTACGCTGTGGTTAACGGTAGCATACATGAAAGTGTTACAACTTGAAACTGTTTCAGCCTCCAATATTTAATATTTTTGTTATTACCTTACCTCACACCGATTCACACAAGTAAAATATGGCACCAATTAATGACGTCATTAGCACTGGCCTGCATACTGGGTTATATTTCGGAACACAGCCTTTATTTTCTCTGACAATTAAAGCTCTGTTTTCTTCCATGATTATCTTGCAGCCATTTTCTGTTGCTTTACTCACTGAAATCAAATTACTATTTAGTTTTGGAACAAACAAAGTATTATACAAAATTATTTCCTCTTTGTCACTGGCCTTTTTAACCCACAACTTTACAAACCCCAACTTTTTGGCAAATTAAAAAAACGACCATTTTTTTTATCTGATAGTGTAAGCTCAGGTGTCAGTCTTTGGGCCTTATCATGGTTGGCGAGTTGAAAAAATGACAGCGCCGTTTATCGTTCTCATTTTTCGTACCGTAATTGGCGAATGCAGCGACATGACAGTTTTCGGCAAAACCTTATCATTGCTGTCGCTTGAAAGTTTTTAGACATTTCTGATAATTAAAAAATTTATAAAATTACATTATTTATTCAATCTATTTAAAAAATATTTATTCAATCTAGTCATTTGACAGTGAAAAACGCAGCTTTGTCTTTTCAAACGTCAACTGTGGCCGCTGTGCTGAAATTCGAGTCGCATTTCGAGAAAAGTCGTTTGAGTTGAAGAAAGTGACGTTTCAGTCGACTTTCAGCACAGAAGCCTAGAATGATGCTAAGTTGAGTTTAAGCCCCTATACTGGAAGTCGTGATTCGACTAAAACGTCACTTTCTTCAACTCGAAAGACTTGTCGTGTCGTGACGACTCGACTTTCAGCACAGGGGCCTGTGATACGCCTGAAGGCGTTTTTCCCGACAAATGCCAGTTTTTTCGAAAACTATGATTCAGTTTTACAGTCTCCGCGCCATTTCTCACTTCAAGCGCCAACCATGATCAGGCCCTTTGTACTACTAGTCCGTCATGTCATCTCGCACACGTCATAGTGCAATGTCTAGTAGTAAGCTTAGCTCGAAGGATAGAGAGAGAGATAGGATAGATTAGGGGAGTCGGGTGCAGTGTCTCCATATGTAAATCGAGAGTTACCGTGTTGCAAGGGCAAAAATACGGTGTTTCTAGCAGGGATGCGGAGTCGTCCCCAAAAAATGGCGACTCCGACTCCAATGTCTTTAAATTTTAAATCCGACTCCGACTCCGAGTGCGACTCCTATATATAGTATAACGGAAAATATTTAAAATTTGTAACGAAGAACAAAGAAGAACTAGTTTTATTTTGTAGCGTATTCTTTTAATACTTTCATCTTTCTTTATTCCGGAATTTCCATAATTTTTTAAAATAAATTTTTTAGTTGATCCGCATTAAGTCCTAACCACAATGAGTTATGGCGCGTCCACACGACACAAACATGCCTAGAACGTGCTTTTTCCCCATATGAAATTTATGTAATTTTGCACGGGCAAGCATAATGACGTAATCAAACGCACGTCCTAGAAAGGCACACGTGACGTATGAAATGCGTCCACACGACACGGCTAAAAATTCCCGACTCTGAAAAAGAACGCCCGTACTTTTTGAGGTCGTAAAAAACCCATATAAAAGCAAGTTGCAGGCGCAAACATGCTTATAAATGTCGTTTGGACGGGCCATAACCCAAATTAGGTGTAGTTCATTTTGAAATATGTACTTCAATCAATAATTAATAATTTTTATAATTTGTAGTTGTGTTATTTTACGCAAATAAAAATTTGAAAATTGTTATAAGAAAAATGTATGGCTTTTTTCCTAGTAGAAAACAAAAGCAAAAAATTACAATATGTAATTTGTAAAAATAGTCGGAGTCGACAAATTTTTTGATTGTTTTTCCGACTCCGACTCCAGTAACTAGAAAATTCCTTCCGACTCCGAGTCCGCAGCCCTGGTTTCTAGACACGGTGAATCTGCTAAAAGTGTACCGTGTAATTTTTCGTCAATTTTCTTCATAAATTCCACTTTTTTTGATAAAACGAAATTTTTTTTGTCAATACAAACAAAAAGAGGTTTATCAAAAAAAAGTAGAATTTTTGAAGAAAATTGACAAAAAAATACAAAAATTCACGATTTTCGATTCGATTTTTTCCACTTTTTTCAAGTTTAAACACTTTTTCTTGTTCACCATCATAAAGTGCATAAAAAAACCTACACTTAAATTAAAAAGGAATCTCATACTATGCAATGCACAAAAGTTATTGGCCAATCAATTTTCAGACTTGAGGTTCATTTTTGAGACTTGTGTTAGATATTTTGACTTAAAATTTTTACCAGTTATTGTCCACATTATAAAGTATAAATTCTGAAAATTTCATTAATTTTTACTTAAAACATCCGAAGTTGTAACCAAAAAATCAAAATTTAGCAGTTTCTTCAGTTTTCAATTATCTTTGAGGTTATGTGTGCAGATTAAAATTTCATTTTATAACCGCTGATAGGTAATATCATAATGAACAGCCTCAATTTTTTTCGTGTTCTTTGGACCTACACCTACATTTAGAAAGAACGACCAAAATGGTAGATTTTTCACAAAACGGCTTATAATTTACGTAGCGGCGGTTGCAAGAGAAAATGTCCATTTCGTATAATATTCGATGTAACTAACATATTGAAAACAAAATTTGAGACTGGAAACAATTCCTTTTTCACTAAAATTTGATGCTTATCTGACTCCACTATTAGTAAAATCCGTAAAAAAAAAATTTCGATTTTTTGAAAATTTGTAACCATTTAATCCACCAGAAAATTCGGTTAGTTTTGTTCGTTTTGTTAATTTTGTTTTTTAGGAGTAGAAATTTTTTCCGCCAATTTTAATTCCGTGACCCCCCCCCCAAAAGAAAATTCTAGATCCGCGTCTGCCCCTATTTCGAGTAGACGTGCACGAAGCGTGTCCATAGATGGGAACTCCTTGCTAGCATCAAATGCCGCTTTTATTTCTGCATAATCATCTGATAGGCTGTCCATTAATACTACTGCCAACAAGTCTTCATCTAATTTTGCATCTAATGGGGCTACGAAGACTAGTCATGATTACTATGTAGTAAAACCGATTTTTAAGAAGAGAGCGGTGAAGGGGCGGCATGCTCACCCCGCCCCTTCACCCCTCTCTTCTTAAAAGTCGGTTTTACTACATAGTAATCATGACTAGTCTACGTAGCCCCAATTCCTGCAACTTTGAAATAATTGAATTGAAATTAATTAAAGGCTTTTCCATTGATATTCCATCACTCATCTGAAAGGTTATAAACCTTCGAAATTCTTCCACCTTTATTCTTGTTCCCTTCCTTTCATAGGTATTTTCCAAAAATTTCCATACATCGTTAGAAGATTTTAGATTCCTAACCAATGATACCAAGGCGGGTTCCATAGCAATAACTAATTCACATCTTGCATCCATATCTTTATCATTATATTCCTCCAATTTAGCTGGATCATTTGGCATGACTATTTTACCCTGAACATATTTCAGAAGCCGGTTTTTGTGTAAAATAGCCTCCATTTGACTTTTCCATGCGGAGTAGTTCTCTCCATTTAAAGATGGTATTTTTCCTGTAAATGTAGTCATGATCCTCAAAATAACAATCACCTTTTAACATTGAAGTTTTTCTTCAACTTCTGGGCCCGTAACCTGTTGAAAGTTTTTATAGATGAAAACAAATTTATTCGATAAAACTACTATATTTCAGGTTATGTACACTGACTGATCTTGTGAATTCAAAAAGGTAAAGGAATACAATACACTGTAAAAAAATATGTAAATTCACAGTGAAAATGTACAGTAAAATTACAAATCGCGATATGAAATACTAATTTACTACACAATTATTGAAATTTTACTATAAATTTTGTAACTTCACATAATGAAATTGGAAATCTCCAATACTGCATAACGTAAATGTTGATTACATGAATGTGACGCATATTTTGTTGTTGTGTATTTTTCTAAATCGTTTATGTAGGAAAATTGCAATATTTCTTATATATTTATCAATGTTATGTACTGAAAAAATCCTAACACTTTGTACTGTACTTTTACTAAAGAGGCGCAATTTTAGAACATAAATTTTCAGTAAAATTACAAATCGGTTATTGGAATGTAAGGTTTAAATTTTTCCTCTCGTGGATATAATTCACATGTAACAATGGAACACTAAGCATATAAACCCAATTGCTTTTAAGTTAAGGCCAGACCTTTGACTTTGATCAGGGTCTGGGCAGTTCTTGTGACAGCCTCACGTACATGCTTAACAAGGCATTGTGAGCAAAATGCTAATTTTTTATCTATAGGGAGTGGGCATTAACTAAGAATAAAATTTGTCGCTTGTAAATATTTCAGGCAGGGCCAAGCACATTGGCACAGGGCGGTAATCTTCAGCTTTGGGTTTTCCCTTTTCGTCTCTCTCTGGTAAAAAATTGCAACAAGGGTTTTGGAAATTTACAAAACTATGAAGAGAAAGCTCCAAATCTGATTGTATTTTTACATCCCACAAATAATTTATATTTACTACACAGTTGGTAAAAATACGTAAAGTAGATTAGGAATATTCCTAATAATATATATTGCAAATTTACAAAACTGCTTGTGAATAAAACTTCCAGTACTTTTTTTGTAAAATTACCACAGAAATTTTTTACAGCGTATGTAAAACAAAACTAGTAGTTAGATCAAGTATAAAGTAAAATATCAGATCATCGAATTTCTGTATGTCACACATAGATGTAAGTAACATCATAGGTTGGTTAAAAGCTTATATTCAACAAGGAGATCAACTCGTATGTGAGAACTATAGAGGTATAACCCTCCTCAACTCAGCGTATAAAATACTGTCCACTATTTTGCACAAAATATTTCTACCGATCGCAGAAGGCACAATAGGTAGCTATCATGGCTTTCGACCAGGTAGGACCACTACGAACCATATTTCCACGGTAAGAAATTTTTTTGGAAAAATCATGGCAATTCAGCATCAATATTCACGAACTGTTTATACACTTCAAGCAAGCATATGACAGCGTGAAGTGCGACGAACTATTTAAAGCTATGGAGTGCTTCCGATTTCCAAAACACCTAATCGAAGTAACAAAAGCTACAATCAAGGTAGTATGATCCAGTGTAAGAGTTGAATGACACCTCTAAGAAAGTTTCACATCACAGAGGGGCCTGAGACAAGGTGACGCGCTGCCATGACTCCTATTTAACATAGTGTTGGAGAAGGTGGTAAGATACCCTGGGTAGCAACGAAGGGGTCCATCTTTAACAAGTCAATACAGACAATGGCTTACGCTGATGATGTCGCCCTAATTGGTAAGTCTTTTGCAAGTGCAAGTGTGAAAGAAGCCTTCATCAACGAAGCAAAAACTTCAAAAAGATGCACAGCCCCAAGGCAAAACATTACAATAGATGCTTATAACACAGAAACCGTTAAAGAATTTACTTAACTTTGAACAGTATTGCAAGCTGACAGTGGCGAAACAATGGAGATCAAAAGGAGAATAACCGTTGCTAACAGAAGCTATTCTGGCCTTCGATAACATCACTTACCTAACGAATCTTGTCTAGAGGAATGAAGTGTAAACTGTATACCACGCTAATCAAACCCGTTCTGATGTTTGAGTCAGAGGCATGGACTTTGAAAGCGGCTGATGAAACTCTTCTAGGCACTTTTGAAAGAAAAATACTACGTACAATATTTGGCGGTGTCTGTGAAAGCAGCCAATGGAGAAGGAGATATAATCGTGAATTATATCAAGTGTAAAGGGACCCGACATAGTCGAAAGTATAAAATTAAGTAGATTAAGATGGCAAATAACTCTCTCTCTCTCTCTCTCTCTCTGGGACAACATGTGCTTATGAAGAGATTCCTTTGGCAGCGGCATAAAAGCGATTCTTTTGTGCTTCGGTTGGAAGCACTTCTAATATTTCCCGCTGGGACGATACAATATCTTTAGTGTGTAAAAAATATTATATGATGCACGTGTGTGATTTTTACACGTACATATGTCTTTTCATCCGCATTATTTTAACACGGTTTATTCCTAAAACGCAATATTTTAACACGATTAGCCAAATTTACACGCCTATGAAGTGTGTACAATGTAAAAAAATTCTGTGGTAATTTTACAAAAAAAATACTGGAAGTTTTATTCACAAGCAGTTTTGTAAATTTGCAATATATATTATTAGGAATATTCCAATTCTACTTTACGTATTTTTACCAACTGTGTAGTAAATATACATTATTTGTGGGATGTAAAAATACAATCAGTATTGGAGCTTTCACTTCATAGTTTTGTAAATTTCCAAAACTTTTGTGTATGCCCTCTCCCTGGTCCCTACACATAAAAATAGCATTTTGTTCACCATGCAAGGGCTGATTCGCAATGAAAGCTTCAAGCTTCAAGCTGCAAGCTGCAAGCTTCAAAATACAAGCTTCAGCTGAGTTTTGCTTTATTTGAGCACTGCAGCTTGAAGCTTTTGAATGTGAATCATTGTACAAAGCCTTTTATCTTAATTTTGAAGCTTGAAGCTTACAGCTTAAAGCTTTAATTGTGCATCGGCCCTAGGCATCAAAAATTTCTTGGCTGTTACAAGAACTGCCCAGACCCTGACCAAAGTCAAATGTCTGACCTTAAATTAAGAACAATCGGGTATATATGCTTAGTATTCCATTGTTACCTGTGAATTATATCTATGAGAAGGAAAATTTAAACCTTACATTCCAATAACCAATTTGTAATTTTACTGAAAATTTATGTTCTAAAATTACGCCTCACTGTAAAATTACAGTATAAAGTGTATAAAGTATAAAGATTTTTTTAGTACGTAACATTGATAAATATACTAAGAAATATTGTAATTTTCCTACATAAACGATTTAGAAAAATACACGACATTGTGTAAAATATACGTCACATTCAACATTTACGTTATGCAGTATTGGAGATTCTCAATTTCATTATGTGAAGTTACAAAATTTATAGTAAAATTGCAATAATTGTGTAGTAAATTAGTATTTCATACCGCGACTTGTAATTTTACCATACATTTGCACTGTGAATTTACATATTTTTTTACAGTGTAGTATGTTAACTTCACACGGAAAAAATATTCTGGGGTTTGCAGTGTAAACATTCGTGACAACAAGTTTTCGTCAATTTTACCTATTGGTGATGGAATAATTATGAGCAAGGAATTTGTCGCAAAAATGAACTAAAACATCAAACTAGAAATCAAAAGAAGGTAATATGGGCAAAAAGGTTACACGCTACTACGGTATAATTTCTGTAGATTTTTGTTGACAAACAATATTATGTTCTTAAGAAATAAAGCTGTTATTATTATCTGCACTGCAAACCCCAGAATATTTTTTCCGTGTGAATTTAACACACTACACACTTCATAACCGTGTAAATTCCGCAAATCGTCTTAAAATATTGCGTTTTAGGAATAAACCTTGTTAAAAATAATGCGGATAAAAAGACATCCGTGTAAAAATTACACACATACAGCCAGGCGCGGATCTAGAATTTTGTTTTTGGGGGGGTCACGGAATTAAAAGTGGCGGAAAAAATTTCTACTCCTAAACAAACAAAAACAAATTTAACAAAACGAACAAAACTAACCGAATTTTCTGGTGGATTAAAAACAAACGTACCCTAATGTGTTTTTGAGGATGGCGCGCCCTTTATTGTGAGTGCAGCTAACTTCAGAGTTTGCAAATTAAAACATATAGAAAGAATAGATCAATCTGTTGTTGACCTTGAAGGTCATTTTTTAAGGTTGTTTTTTTAATTTGCAAAAAAGTTGGGTCGGTTTTGGGCGTTTGGTTATTTTTTGTTTTTGTTTTTTGAGCTTGGTCAATTTTGTTTTTTAAGCAGCGAGCGCTTTTGGGCAGTGTCGTTGCTGGCATATGTGCAAGGTGTGCAACTTCATAGGGCCCCGCGTGTTTGGGGCCTCGCGAGTGAAAAATTGCTTTGGCAATAAAAATCATTTGAATTCATTATTTGCATTTTTACTTCATCGAATGGGCCACATAAATTAGTATGAGCCACACAAAACAGCATATGGGCCATAATTCTATCACGAGGACGGGTCTTTGCACAGGAGAAGTCGCGAGCGAAGCGAACGAAATTTTTTTTGGGACTCTCAATTGCATAGGGCCTCTCAAATGTCTGGCCGCGGCACTGATTTTGGGGGGGGGGCGGTCATGACCCCCGTGACCCCCCCCTTAAATCCGCGCCTGCATACAGCGTATAATATTTTTTACACGCTCAAGAAATTGTAACGTTTTATCGTTTTACGTCTTAAACATGTGAAAATCAAACATTATGTGTCATTTCACACACTTCCCTAAATTAACACGCATGAGAGGATAACTTAAGGGAAAGTTCGACAGTTGTAATTCTTTATTTAAATACTCAATGACCAGAGAGCTCCACGACCTCTTTTTACAGTCAGTCGGTAACAGAAGGGCATCGAGACAAATCAGTGCCGTTTACATCAAAAATGTTAAGCTTTCGGTAACGATTTTTCTAGGTTTACTCCCTGCAAAACGACGCTCAAAAAGCTTCACTCAAAAGCTTCAAAAAAGTACATATTTGGTGTGTTTAACACACAGGCATCAAATTTACACACTTTTCGCGTATTAAAAATTAACACATTTTAAACGCGTAAACAGTGACTACATGATTTTACAGGCTAAAAGCGTTTTAAAATCACACACCTGGGTTTGCAGTGTGGCCAGAGACAAATGACGAACTGATCATGGCAGTCGCCATATTCCCTAAAAAATATTTTCCCCTCTCCTCTTATACTATGCACTGCATAAGAACTCTGAAAGAAAGGTAGAAATATTAGAAATGGAAATACGACGTGCGATAATAGGCTAAAAAAGATTTCTGAGGCCTTTAAGACATATCGTCAGGCTGAAGATGACGGGGCCTTTTATAAGTCTGACAGCTGCTAGCACTCTAGGAGACTGAGTATCCCTAAAGGTAAAAGAAGACATGAGAAAAATAAGGTGAGACGAGTCGAGGATTGCTGTAAGGGACAGATTCAGATGGAGAGAATGTTGACGGCCCTTGATGAGAAGTAGCGTCATTGTATATTATTATTTTATGTTAAACATTGTGAAGTCCATGACCTTGGAAGCGAGAAAACAGCGAGAGGGGTCTACAAAAAAATATTTTAGAGCTAACCCTACGAATTGTTATAAAATTACTGTTAGACTTACATAATAATAATTTTGATATTGCATTGCAATTTTTTCTATTCAAATTCTCATTATATTTGAGGAAGCAACACATTACAAAACGCCATAGTTGATGACAGAGCCAAGCTTGAATCAAGATGGGATTATCCAACCAAGGCTAACCAACTATGGTGAGTCTCTGCCTAATTGTATTTGTTACACTCACGCTGAGGCTTTGTTCAACAATATTTAACCAAAGCATTGCAAGAGATATAAATTCACCAGTCTCTGCATGCTAGTGCTTTTAATTTTTCGTGGACTAACTATGGAAGTTAATGACTAACTATGAACGTGCTAGTTTACTTTGATGAAACGATTAATTACATATATCTACATATTCCCGATTTCCCTGCCATGAACTCTTTTCACTCACTCAAAAGTCGTTCACTTTGTTATTGGTATTCCCGTTTTCATTTATTTTGATGAGAAGCGATGTTAAGCGATGCAATGTGCTGCTCGAACAGCTGACATAAGTTCAGGTCTTTTTTTCAAAATGATAACCAAATTTTGATAACGTTTTTTAGTAGTTGTTTCTTTTTAATACCTAATATTAATTAGTAAAATAATATGTTCTGATCAAGTGTTGAAAGTGACAGTGATAGTGATAATGGAGTACGGGAAGTTGTAATTATGAAATTACGGAAGTATTTGATGGACAGTTCAATCCTTTTGATTTGCTAAATTCTAAGTGAGTAAAATACAAAATTCCGAATTCGTTTACCTACTCATAATCTTCATTCATTACATTCACAGGTTTGTTTCCTCATTGCGACTAAAACAAGGATACATTCTAATATGTATTAGATGAGACAAATGCCAGTTTTCGAACCAGGACCGGTGCTATACCACCGATTTTGAAAATGTGTTATGGTTCTTTGCTAAAGTATCGTATGAAGAATTGGTTGGAGATGATTCCAAAATGGGTACGGCGCGGCGCACAGCGGTTCCAAATCCCGAAAAGGTGGCCAAAACATTATTGATAAAAGCTCTATACAACAATTCCAAATGCAGAGTTCTTCACAATGGAAAACTATCCGACAGCTCTGAAGTGAACTCAGGAGTACGGCAAGGATGCCTACTTTCACCATTACTATTTCTTAAAGTAATAAACGACATCCTTGTCAGAGCTCTAGATACTAGAATAGGTGGCATACAATGGGGATTGTTAGACCGCCTTAAGGACCTCGACTACGCGGATGATATCTGTTTGCTGGCCCACAGGCACCAGGACCTTAGAAACATGTTAAACAATTTGGCAACAGAAAGTAGTTCAGCAGGCTTAAGGTTAAATCCAACTAAAACCAAAGAAATGCCGATAAATGCAAACACCCTTGAACCAACAGCGCTAAATAACCGTGACGTGGAACTGGTAGACAAATTCTGTTACCTCGGTAGTATTATTACCGAAAACGGCGGTATAGAAGAAGACGTCAGTTCCAGGATAAATAAAACAAGAAGCGCATATGCATGCCTGTTTCACATATGGAGATCGACGGAGATCTCAATTAAAACCAAATTGCGGCTGTTCAACTCCAACGTTAAGGCAGTTCTTTTGTACGGTTGCGAAACATGGAAAGTCACCCAATTCATCACAGGGCGCCTACAAGTTTTCATCAACAGATGCCTACGTCGTATCCTAAAAATTCGCTGGCAAGATAGAATTTCAAATGAAGAACTATGGCGTCGTGCCGGCCAAGAAAGGATAGACAACCAAATCAGGCGAAGGAAATGGAATTGGATTGGCCACACCTTGCGACGCGAAAACGAGAATCTAGCCAAACAGGCCCTCGACTGGAATCCGCAAGGAACCCGTCGAGTCGGAAGACCTAGAACAACGTGGAGGAGAACCCTATTAGCAGAGGCCGCAACAACCGGGAGATCCTGGTCCGAGCTGAGAGCTGTCGCGCAAAACAGAGTCCGCTGGAGGGCAACTGTTTCCGCCCTATGTCCCATGAGGGATTAAAGGGGCAATTAGTTAGTTAGTCATCAGTTGCCTTGGGTTTTTGTAAGACAAATCTTTTGTTTAGTTAATGCTTGTGCAAAAATTTTCTTATTTTCAGAAATGAATACAAAATACGGGGACTTATGCGACTTGTAATAGACACTAAATTATCTACGATATTGTCTAGTTAAAAATTAATATTATTACTAATAAAATCATTTACTTTTTAGTGGTTAACTTTGAAAAATTAAAAATGACGCCAGCCACAAAAGTTCAAGGTTATTGCGTAAACCGCTAAAAATAGCGTACGCTAACAGCTGGCCGCACTTACATCAACGATCATTATCCAAAATCTTTAAAGCCACTTATTTCTGCCACCTGGCCCAATCTTGCAATCTACTAATTACTACCGCGCACGGCCGTTAATCCTAGTTAAAAACAATTTAAAATATTAACAAAAATTGACCGCTACCTCTCCGCCCCTATCACCCACCCCCATCGATGCCAAAAAACAAATTTCAACAATAACGATAACGCCCGCTGTAGAGTCAACGAGTTCTCGCACGTGTGCGCGCTCCTTACCGAATTGGTGCTGATTTGAAAAAAATCGTTCGTTAATCAGAAATCAGAAATCATCACCCGAAAACCCTAGGGAATCTCGTTTGTCCGCCACTTGCACAATCATTGCCCGATCAGCGGCGTGGCCTTGAGCTTAAATACAGTAAATTCTCGGCAATTAGACCGTCGAATTTTCCTATTTCCGGTTATCGCGCTGCATATCCACGCCTCTGACGTATTCAACTCGTCGCTTAGTGACCTTGACTCATCATCAACAACAATCACCCACCTTTCAACAATAAAATGGGTATACGCTTGCCGCTTTCCACCCGTCGCTTGCCCTTTTGTTGCTTTTGGCCGCGGCAGCCAGCGCTATGAATAAAAATGCGCCGCTGGTGTTGGCCCACACCTTTTGAACTACGGGCGGGAATCTCAGCTTGCAAGTGTGCGTGTGTTAGTAAATAAATTCGCAGACGCCTAATGGCAGCGATAATGACGTCGTAATGACGACGACGTGTGCAACAACGAAATCAGTTGCTCGTGAAATCGCAGGGGCATAGCGTAGCCGGCTTCTGGTGGATGCAAAGCGCAGATCTGGTGCTGCCAGATCCGTGATTGTCGAGCAGCCACACAAAAAGTAAAGCAAGCAAAAAAAACAAACGAAAAACGGAATTTGTGTCAGAGAAATTCATCCCGATTCCTTCTCGGCCATTGATAGAGAAAATGTTGCGATCTACCCGCTGCAAAAGGAACAAAAACAAAGATGACAGCCAAGAAGTTTCCAATTTTCTTTCAAGTTTCTTATCCACTTTGAGATGCTTGCGAGAAGGTGTGTGTGCGGATGAGAAACCTGACAGTTTTATGGGAACATAAAAACATGTATCGAACCGACCAATCATAGAAGCGGAAATGTGGAGACTTTTTCGTTGTACGACTTCATCCCGTCTTCAGGCGCACAACTAAACTAGCTTGGTACAAAAAAGTCAACAAATTCCGGCAATGCCCATGAGTGTGACGGGAAATTCTCTCACCCAAACCCCGCCTCCAGTGCGCGCATGGCTGCATGAGCTCTCGTTACGCCCTCCGTGGCAGCCAGGTAGAACTGTGCGAGCCATTTGTAATCGGTTTAGTGCGCAAAGTGCCATTGGTCAGGGAAGTTGCCACGGCAAGAAAAGTACCCAGAGGACGACGTCTTCTTATTGCGCTTGACGTTCCTTTGTTGGTGCCCAGTTGGGTCCAGGCGCGGAACGGGCGACAGAACAAAAAAAATACGTGCATTCTACCCACACTCAGCCGCGCACCGCTCAGAGGCGTGTGTAATGGGCGCTCAACTGACTGCCAGCGAAGAAAACAAGAAAAAAAATCTGGACATTACACTTGCCCACGCTGGAGCGAAGGGTGCCAGTGCCGGCCGCTAAAGTGAGGGAAAGAGAAAAGAATCTCATTTAAACATTTTTGTTGACAGTTCGGTGCGAGTGTGTGAAGTTTGAAGTTTTATAGTGTTTTATTTGTTGCTTTCCTTTTTGCCAGTAAGAAGGGAACGAAAAACAACACCGTTCAGAAAAAAAAACAAAAAAAACAACCTATAGAACATGTCTTGTGGGCTTACCCATTACGGTTCGTCCCGTATGAGTGAATATCGCTGAAACCGCCATAACACGGCCACGTTTGACCGTTTTTAGTTCAAAACTTTCAACTGAAATCGCTATACCTTGCCACCTCGAAAGCGGCGTCTTTCCTGCCAAATATAACCGTCGGGGCTTTTAGTGTAGGAATTTTTTGTTGTTGTTATTTGTTTATTGCAAAAAATTTATTTCGTTTTTCCTTCTTCTTTTTGGTTCGCACTTGTTTTATTGTGTTTCTTTCCCCAACAAAAAATATTAATAATAATAAAAAAAAAGCAATTATAGTGCTCGATTTTGTTCCCTACGAAAGAGAAATAGAGGTGGAGAAAAATAATCCTGAATTGTGCAATTTTGTGAGTTGCGTAGCGAATTTTATGAGCTGCCGCCATTTCCGAAAGTGACAAGTGCAAAAATTCGTTAGATTTGAAAATTCGAAATAAAAAAATATTTTTTCTTGTTGTTTTGTTTAGTGGAAATGATTTATGTATTTTTTTTATAATAATTATTCGAGAGGTGCGTGTGTTATGCAATAATAACTAAGTGTAAAATATTAATTTTGTTGTTTTTTTTTGTAATGATCTCTTATGGATTCAGTGGCTCTCAAGCTTTATGAAAATAAAATTGATCCTCCAGAGGTCAGCGCCTCTGTAACTGCTGCAATTGGAATACATTTATTTAAAAACCAGGTAAATGATAGTTATTTTATAGTGTAATTTTGTTGTTTACTTGTTTACATTATTTAACATTCTATTTCTAATTTAATAAATTAATTACGATTTTTTTGACGATCGTTCTACATTATCAATTATTTACCAGAGCTATGACTTAGTCGTAGTTTTTGGCCCTTTTCAAAAGCTTTTTGAAGTAAGTATTAATTGGGATAAGGGTGAATATCTAGTAGGTAACTTTACATAACCAGTGATACACTATCGACATTTTTTTGGGGTAAATGCGGATTATGCTGGAATAAAATAGAACACACTTTTGCATAATTTTAAGCCAGTTTTCGGAAAGGAAATCATTTTCAATTTTAGCAAGTTTTATAGTTTAGTTTTACTCATTTGAGCAAAATTACTGATTATTATCTACCTTTCATTTATTAAATAAAAACCTTAAGAAATAGAAAACTGCAACTACTTTCTTTATAAAAGTAAAAATTGTTATCTTTAAGCTGGGTGGGATCCAAAATGTGTATCTAATCCTCCATCCAGCACTCCTCTCCTCACGGTATTTCGTGTTATTTGTGGGGAAAGTGTTTGGTGGAAAAGCAATTAATATTCTAAACATTTGTTCTTTTATATTTTAATATATCTAAATAAAAAATTCTTTTCTGAATATCGTTTCAAAAAATAAAGTCTTCATGTCGAATGGGTTGTCATATAATAGGTACTGCCAATAAGGTACCTACTGGGTGTACCTACGTTTCAAAACTGAAAAAAAAATATTTTATGTAGCATTTCCATTCTTTAGTATGTTATCGTTGGCTAGGAAGTACAAATTTTTACTCCCTAGATAAGATCTATTCCGCCAGCAGAATTCAGCTTTAAGCATAACCATTTCACCAGCAATTCACTGCCGAAATTTTTCAATAATTTGGTAGATATCATAAAATCTCCTTTAGGTTATTGTTTTGTATATCACAGTAGCGTTCGGCAGCTAGTGGTTCACATCGACCTCTGAGATCTTACATCGCCACAGCAGCTGTTTGTTAAAAATCAGAACTTAGGCTCCTGATCAGCCATAAGATACTTCTTAAATTGTGTTCCGAAACTTCCTCCAGCGCAGCGCACAATTTCTAAGGATGTGTTCTTTTTCTACCTGACACTACTAGGCCCGCCACACAACCTTGCGAGGCCTGGGGCTAAAATTTGATTGAGGCCCTTTAAGGATATTTAAATTCCAAAAAATTTTTGACTAAAAAAAATATTTAATACTTTTTAAAATTTGTGGTCACTGCAAATCTCAGCTTTTCAAAGTGTTTTTTTATTTTTTAAACGCTTTTAAGTGTTTTAAAGTGTCGACAATGTTAATCAAATGGGTGACGTCAAAATAAAACATTTTAAGTGTTTTAAAATAAAACACTTTGAAAATCTGAGATTTACAGTGGTAAGAGTTCATAAAGATCATTAAATAAAGATATCGAACGATCGCTTCTTCACTTGCGAATGAACCTAAAGTTGCATAGTGCAGCCTAGAGTAGAACAGGTCTTACACTGTAAAAAAAATATGTAAATTCACAGTGAAAATGTACAGTAAAATTACAAATCACGATATAAAATACTAATTTAGTACACAATTATTGTAATTTTACTATAAATTTTGTAACTTCACATAATGAAATTGGAAATCTCCAATACTGCATAACGTAAATGTTGATTACATGGATGTGACGTATATTTTACACAATGTTGTGTATTTTTCTAAATCGTTTATGTAGGAAAATTACAATATTTCTTACTATTACTTATCAATGTTATGTACTGAAAAAATCCTAACACTTTGTACTGTAATTTTACTAAAGAGGCGTAAATTTTCAGTAAAATTACAAATCGGTTATTGGAATGTAAGGTTTAAATTTTTCCTCTCGTGGATATAATTCACAGGTACCTAACAATGAAATACTAAGCATATAAACCCAATTGCTTTTAAGTTAAGGCCAGACCTTTGACTTTGGCAGGGTCTGGGCAGTTCTTGTAACAGCCAAGAAATTTTGATAGGCATTGCCTCACGCCTAACAATAGCATTGTGAGCAAAATGGTAATTTTTTATGTATAAGGAGTGGGCATTAACTAAGAATAAAATTTGCCGCTTGGATATATTTCAGGCAGGGCCAAGCACATTGGCACAGGGCGGTAATCTTCAGCTTTGGGTTTTTCCCTTTTCGCCTCTCTCTTGTAAAAAGTTGCAACAACAGTTTTGGAAATTTACAAAACTATGAAGAGAGAGCTCCAGTACTGATTGTATTTTTACATCCCATAAATAATTTATATTTACTACACAGTTGGTAAAAATACGTAAAGTAGATTAGGAATATTCCTAATAATGTATATTACAAATTTACAAAACTGCTTGTGAATAAAACTTCCAGTATTTTTTTTGTAAAATTACGACAGAAATTTTTTTAAAGTGTATGTAGACAGGGTTTTGTGCTTAGTTCTGGGGTTCAGTACTCATCTTTCTTTTGACAGAATCAATCCAGAATCTATCCCAGACGGAAAAATTCGAAACGTTAATAAGGGGAGCAAATTTGGAGCGCTGTCAATATGCTTCGAAGGGAGCAATATTAGAACCATAAGGAATTGTATGGAATTAAGAAAACGGGTAAACATAAACTGGTTCTCGTTCGATGCGGTGGTCAAGTAGCATATTGCACGTAGTTGATACTTAACTGGGGGACCTCTTGGTAAAACCGCTGTCGACAGTTGCTTTTGGAAGGACGAAAAAGGAATTGCAAAAGGTGAACAAAAATATAAAGCTTTTCGATACCGCAATTGATTCACATATTCACAGGCGTTATAACATAAATTGGAGGGTTAGCAATTTGTTCTACAGCTTCAAAAATGCTTCTAAAGAAAGCAGCAGTAAAACGAGGAAGGAGGAAGCCCCAAGCTTTTTAAGGAGCATTCTAGCATTGACATTGCAACGCTCCATTTCCCACTTGTTGAGTTTTCTGTTTCTCCTAAATATTCAGTTTCAGCTTATACTACTTCAGAGGTAGTAAAGAGACTACTTAAGAGCAAGCCAAATATCCCGCACTGAGAGAAATTTCTAGTTACCACAACCAAAATTTTACTAAAATTTTTAGTTAAATACGGCATCAAATAAATATATTTAGTTGTCGTTATTAAAAAAGAAATGCTTCTCATGACCAGAAAAAATTGTTGGAGTAACAAATATTTCCACTATAGTCGTATAGTAAGATGAACATAAATATTTTATTGTTACAGATACTAAATAATAATATGCTGATAACTATATTTTTTAGTTGATGTACTCAATAAATTTTTAAAAACCGACTACAGAAAAAACCAAATGCACAAAAAAGGATGAAATAATTGTTTGTAATTCTTTACAACGGGTTTAGAAAGAAGCGAAAAAAGAAAAAAAGTCGAGCTGCCCGTCCGGGGTTTGAACCCGCAACCCTTCCTCCCTAGATCTACTCCTCTTTTGTTTTGTTTTAGATCAACGCCTTTACCAATTCATCCACATGCCTCTTATATATCTCGCGACAATAAAATAATTTGTTCGCTGCCTTTGAAAATAGTTCTATCCGTTCAAGGTGTACTAATCTTACCCGTTTTTTATGCATACCTTCGAACTCCTTCATCAGAATTTAAAAAAAATTGCACGGGACCACCGTGGGAAGCCCTTTCAAAAAACAAAATATAAATTCTTACAATTAAATAAAAACGTACCTACAGTTACATAAGAATGAGATTTTTCCTGAATCTAATGTTAAACATACGCTGTGAAGCAGAAAAGCAGTAGCAAACAATGTCCAACCCAATATTTTTTGTTACACCGACAAATATCTTTATTTCGTAGCACAATAATACTTTGTTGAAGTAACCATCAACCTATTGGTATGAAAACATAGTATCAGCTAATAAAATTTTTATTTAAACCATTTTAGTTATCACAAATAATGCTTATTTGCTGGCGATACTTTATTTATAGTATTGTGAAATATAAAAATTTGTTAGAACAACTATTTCACGTTAACTAAAATTTCTACAGTAACATTAACAGAATAGGTTTTTCAGTGCGATCTAATCTATGATAAAAGTCTTCAATCCGTTTTTCCTCAATTATCGATTTCCTTACGTCTTTTTATAATGATATCTAATGATGCTGAAACTGGTGAACGAGGTTTTAGTAAATTAAAAATGATAAAAATTTATCTAAGATTATGTGTATGAGTCTGTCACGTGCTAGTAAAAATACAGAATATGTCGATGTCGTCGACGACTTTGCGGAAATAACAGTAAGAAAAATAAAGTTTTAAATATATAAAAATTTATAACCAAATTGCTGTGTTTGCTTTTTAAATATGATGACTGATTAGTATAAAATAATCAATATTACATACATAGGTACATAACATATATTTTAGAGTGTGCATGGTTGAGTTTCAGGCTCTAGGTTACTGCTTGCTTGACAATTAGAACGCAGGGATATGGCGGTTTCGACTTTTTGGGTTTCATTCTATTTCCGCGGCCCCTAAACGATTATAACGCAGGGATATGAGGGTTTTAACTTTTTGGGTTTCACTATACTTTAGGGGCCCCCTCTGACCCTCGGCCCGGGGCAATTCATTCCAGTTGCCCTCTTGTGGCGGGTTTGGACACTATCTAGACTATGATTTCAAGTGGAGGTTTTTGCTAAAGCAAGTCCAATAGTGGCACATAATCTGGGTTTTTTTTAACAAAAATTTCTCTAAAAAACACGTAGATATGCCTATAATTTTTTTCTCAAAATTAGAAAGCTTGCAGTAATTGCTATAAATACTGCTATGCTACGGTCTTTATTTTTGAAATTATAAGCAATTTTGATGTTAAGTTCGAATTACTTACTGAAGTAATCCCTAGTGTTTGAAGTTTGACCTTTTCTCTCTTTTTGTTGAATAGAACGACGATTGGCACCAAGCATAAGCTTCTCCTTAGTCTACTATGATAAAGAGGTCATAGTAATGGAGTATCAATAAGGTTATGCTTAGATGCAGGCGTCTCCCCATGTAGGTTTCGGTCGGCCAAGACTCGGTAATTTTTATTGGGCCACGCTTGGTACAACGCTGGCAACCGTTAATGTCATATATTTTAAAATATTGATTGAGTCTACAGTTAATGCGTATTTCTTCTACTCTTCAAGAGTGGGGGGGTCTAACTAAACTATATCATATATTAAAATAAAATAGTATATTGTCTTGCTAACTTTTCGAAGCCGAACATATTGATACCTGATACTGCCACCTGATCGTGGGGGAGGCCGTAAGCAACGTTAAAACTTTGCACTATAGTATACTTCCATTACATCAAAAATCAATGTATTTCCCCTCATTTACCGTATCAACTAATTATTAATTTCAAAAAACTAAATTTTTTTTATTCTTGGCGGTCTTTGCTGGCCCAGTATCGTGAGCCGTTACAAGTGGCCAGTATTGGGCCGAAGTTATCATCCAGCAGTTTTGCTGTAATGGGCCAGTCATGGGTGGTGTTATTGCGCCATTACTGGCTAACTGGCACCCAGTACTGATCCATACATGAGAGTCAGAGGATGGCAGCTTCGTGAGGAACTCTTCAATGACTAACGGCCATAAAAGAGGTACTAGCACCCTTAACTGGGGCATCCTTCCGAGGCTCGAGCTCTGCGAGTTAAGTAGTGACGCTTTCTGGTCCTCAGTGTAAATTCCATCGTTTTTTTTAATCATACCGATGGCGTCAGATCTTTCGCTAGAGCCTATACTTCCAGAGTTTTCCAAATGCTGCGTTTTGATCTTCTCAGCTCTGTGGGCAGGCAATTCTGTCTCATTCCAGTTACCAGAACATTTAACTCTATTGATTATTTTTCTGATTATCAAAGTCGCTGTTCTACCACGACACATCTCTGTTTCTAAGTCGGTTTTTGTTGTACATCAAGCAGAAGGTGGTCAGTATAGCCTCCCATATTTCAGAGAAAGAATAGCCTACACTGTAAAAAATTTCTGTGGTAATTTTACAAAAAAAATACTGGAAGTTTTATTCACAAGCTGTTTTGTAAATTTGCAATATATATTATTAGGAATATTCCAATTCTACTTTACGAATTTTTACCAACTGGGTAGTAAATATACATTATTTGTGGGATGTAAAAATACAATCAGTATTGGAGCTTTCACTTCATAGTTTTGTAAATTTCCAAACCTTTTGTGTATGCCCTCTCCCTATACATAAAAAGAGCATAGCAAGGACCGATTCGCAATGAAAGCTTCAAGCTGCAAGCTTCAAACTACAAGCTTCAGCTGAGTTTTACTTTATTTGAGCACTGCAGCTTGAAGCTGTGAATGTGAATCATTCTACAAACCCTTTTAACCTAGTTTTTGAACCTTGAAGCTTTCAGCTTGAAGCTTTAATTGTGAATCGGCCCTAAGCATAAAAATTATCAAAAGTTTCTTGGCGGTTACAAGAACTGCCCGTGCCGAGACCCTGACCAAAGTCAAAGGTCTGACCTTAACTTAAGAACAAACGGGTATATATGCTTAGTATTCCATGTTACCTGTGAATTAGATCCATGAGAGGAAAAATTTAAACCTTACATTGGCCCCTTTTAGACGGGCGGACATCGAACAGAGACCGAACAGACAAAACGGACGAACAAACTGGGTGTATAGGGAAGAGGGTGAGAGAGAAAGATGGGGAGGGCAGACAATTTTCATGGACACTTTCAGCGAACTGTGAACGAACATTTTGACAGTTCCTGCGTTGTTGTTGTTGTTAGGACAAGAAAGCAAAAGAGAATTTCAAAAAGCAAGAACAGCAAGCCATGAAGTTTTGAAATTTTGTTTGAAATTTTTGATATTTTTCCTTCGTTTGTCCGTTCGTTGGTGTCCGCCCGTGTAAATGCTCAGCCGACACTTCACCGGGCTTCAAATGGGAATTAACGATGACAGTTAAGTTTTGTCTGTTCGGTGTGCGCTCGTCTAAAAGGGCCGATTCCAATAACCAATTTGTAATTTTACTGAAAATTTATGTTTTAAAATTACGCCTGTTACTGTAAAATTACAGTATAAAGTGTATAAAGTATAAAGATTTTTTTAGTACGTAACATTGATAAATATACTAAGAAATATTGTAATTTTCCCACATAAACGATTTAGAAAAATACGCAACATTGTGTAAAATATAGGTCACATTCATGTAATCAACATTTACATCATGCAGTATTGGAGATTCTCAATTTCTTTATGTGAAATTACAAAATTTATAGTAAAATTACAACAATTGTGTAGTAAATTAGTATTTCATATCGCGATTTGTAATTTTACTGTACATTTGCACTGTGAATTTACATATTTTTTTTACAGTGTAGTTACTGTATTATATTGCTACTACTATGCTATTCTATTTGGCTGTGCTGTGAGGGATCCTTCAGGGAATACTCAGGTGGTTTGTGGATGGCCTAGTATTCGACGGTACCAAGTCCTTAGATCCTGCTGTCACTGGTAACTGGTTTTATATTGTCATTAATTTTTCCACGCAAGGAACGCGATCCCAATCTATTTAAGTACCAGGATGATTCAGTATTCTTCTTCTTAAATGGCACTGTCCTTGTATGACTCGGGCCTCTTGAAGTCTCTTCCTACTATCGTCTTTAAATCTTGCTAGTTCTCTTCAGTTTGTTATACGAAATTTTCGTATATCATCTAGCCCGTCATGAATCCACATTTATTGGTCGTCCTATGCTTTTTTCCCTAATGGTCTACTATTGTTCTTTTTTCCGAGGGTGGTCCGAGCCATGGCAGTCTATTCAATTTTATGTATGTAACTATATCCATTTCTCCATACATTTTTTCAAGCTCTTCTCCAATCGCCATTCTTTTGGTTGCAGGTTCCTTACCCGGTGTCTACACTAGCCATCATCCATGGCAATGCCAATCAAAATGTCCTGTGTAGGCGGCTTATGTCCCATGGCAAGACATCAGATAACTTTAGGATTACGTCACGCTGACATTTGGCATGCCATGGATGATGGCTAGTGTAGATACTGCCTTAACATGTTCAAATATCCCTCCTAGAATTTTCCTTTCCAATATTTTGAGCTGATATTCTGTTTGTTTGGTTAATGTCAAAGCCTCAGACCCGTAGCATAGAATTGGGCGGATTAGTGTTTTATATATTCTCACTTTGCAATGTCTTAATATTTCTTGGTTCTTTAGAATCGGAACTAGTTGGAAATAGGTTTTATTTGCGGCTACTATGCGTCCTTTGTCTTATTTTCTGCGGTAAGCATTGTCCCTGAATATATAAAGTTATCCAAAATTTCCATTCTACGATCGCCAAGGCAGATGCTTCATCCTTATCGTTGTTCCCTTTTTGATACAATCATGTACTTGGTTTCCGTTTCAACCACTTTTTCTCCAAAAAAATACGTAATTAACTGATATTATTTTATTTTTTTTTGCAAAAACCTGTTGGCCGATTTCGATTGTCCAAAACTCATAATTTTCGCCTTTTTAAGCGCTATTACGTACTATTTTTTGTTTTCCAAAAACAAAATTTTTTCGCACCTAAAACGTTGATAAACCTGTTTTCGCTACCATTATTAGCTTTTTTCCACCTGTTCTCCTGAACCGATTTTTTCCAAAACACATTCATTGAATTCGTACGATTTTTCTCTTAATTACAGCGTCCAAAAATCGCAGGGTAGATTTATTTCAACTTTTTTTCTATCCCTCCTGGACTAATCCTTTCTCCTTTTGCTTGCTTTTGAACGTTTCGATAGCTATTTCTTTAACACGAGATCGATTTTCCCTCCTACATGGGCTCATCACAAAGCAGGCACTTGTCATTCATATCTTCCCATTGATCATCCACATCTCGATTTTCGGAACCAGCATTTATGCTTAATTGAACAATAGAATAATGAAATTAATAAAACTCAAATATATTTACCTTTCCGAGTGTGTTTTTTTCATTTACTAAGGTTACATGTCAGACTGAAGACTTGTCTTGAACTTGGACCGACAGTTCAATCCGCGGGGACAGCTTACCTACTTGAGAGCTTGACTTCAAGCTGGCTCGAAATATATTTGACACTCTAAAAAAATGCACGGACCAAGAAGAGTGTTTTTAGAAGACCGCCTTTTTTACAAAAAGGGAAATTTCAAGGAAAGTTTCAATTTTTGCAATAAAAGGTTAGGTTCGTCATTCCAAATTCAAAAAACAAAAACGCTATCCTTTTTAGAATTTTTTTGTCCCATATCACCATATTTTTTGTTTTCTGTTGGCTATTAAAGCAAAAATTACAGGGGGGTGTTGTAGATTGATTGGACTATACCATTCACATGGCTATGCCCATTACATGGTTCATTTTAAATGGTATTTTTTATTTAATAACTGTGAAGTCAATTTCTCAGACGATGATTTCGATGAAGAGAACTTACTGAACATTCAAAAACCATCTTCAGAAACTGAGGAGTCTAAGCCAGAGGAGGACCCTCCACCGCCTGCCTACACTTCAAAATACCAAAGAAGTTATTGGATGAATAAACAATCGTTTTTTAGAGGTCCTGATGTTGTGGTATTCGATTTTCCGCAACAAGTAGCAATCTGCCAAAATTATCCCAATACCTAAAATGTCAGACACACCGGAATTTTGTCATATTACATTCAAATTTATTGAGCAAAACTATTTTCTAACATGTTTTCGATCTGGATTTACATCTAAACGTAGTTAAATCTCTGCAGTGCTCAACATTATTGACGTTATTCGGCAGGCGATGGTAGATGATAAACTAACTTTGTTGGTGATGTTGAATTTCTCCTAGGACTTTGACAAAGTTAACCATATTAGGTTATTAAATAAACTGAAATCCCTGTTTAGCTTTTCGTACCACGCCTGCAAACTTATAATAATGACATCTAACAAATCGATAAGCAAGTGTATACTTCGGTGAGAAAATGTTTTACTTAAGCCGGCTCTACACAATACGGTGAACGTTTCATTCGAATGTTGGTTTCCAACGTTTGAGTCACCACCCACAACAGCCCGAACGTGTTCAAATAGGAACGTTGGACGCTTAACATTGGAGAATCGTAATTCGAGCATCGGCCACACGCGTCCTACCATCAAGCGTCCAACGTTGGTGTTCATAGCATCGTGTAGAGTCGGCTTTAGCCAATATTTTTACAGTGGCATTCCTTGGTTGTCATTTCTTGAGCCGTTATTATTTTCAATTTATACCAATGATCTGAACAGTGTTGTGACCTATTGCCGATATTATTTATGAATATACTGATGTCGTGCAATTATACGTATCTAACACTTTCAAAAATCTTGGAATTATTTTCAATTGGAGTTGTCATATGACAGCGTTATCTTCAAGACATACATGGCATTTAGGAAAATTCCCATATCTCGTGTACTTGGTGAAAATTCTTATAATTTCTTTGGATGTGAAATCTTCTACAAACTACAAATTATAAATCGATTCAGACAACACCGAATAAGTTGATTCAATTTGCGGGGGTGCATTTTATGCTGGCCACATGATTTGTCCACAGGTCAATTATATTGGAGTAAATGTCTTTAGCATTAACTAGTTTCAATTACATACTTCAACAGCAACAAGAAAGGCATTTTCATAACAATAACAGTTATGTTAGCGCAATTTGGGATGTTTCCCAGAAAATTACACCAGTTAAAGAATTTCATAGAGCGGCTTTGGATGGAATAGTAATTGAAATGATGATGCAAAAATTTTTGTACGTACCCAATAAGAAATTTCGGTAGATTGCCAGCCGTTGCAAACGGCCCAGCGCTGGCCCAGCGTAAGAACTCAACGGCTGAATATTTAACCTGGGCCAGTGCACAAATTTCGAAAGTACCAGAGCTGAACCTGCGCTTGTAACAAAGCGTGTTAGAGTGTTCATTGCCAACGCAGGGCCAGGGCACAGCCAACGCTCACCAACAGTGGAACTTTTTTGTACTGGGCTTATAAAAACTTTTACGTAAAAAATGACAATTAAAAAGGTGAATAATATTGTTGTGAAACCTATCTTCAAATTTTTTGATAAGAAAATTAATCGTACAAAAATCAAACAAGACTGAGCGCTGGGTAACGTTATCATTTCCAGGTTTGGCCCAGCGGTTGGTTACCAACCGCTGGGCCAAACCTGGAAATGATAACGTTACCCAGCGCTCAGTCTTGTTTGATTTTTGTACGATTAATTTTCTTATCAAAAAATTTGAAGATAGGTTTCACAACAATATTATTCACCTTTTTAATTGTCATTTTTTACGTAAAAGTTTTTATAAGCCCAGTACAAAAAAGTTCCACTGTTGGTGAGCGTTGGCTGTGCCCTGGCCCTGCGTTGGCAATGAACACTCTAACACGCTTTGTTACAAGCGCAGGTTCAGCTCTGGTACTTTCGAAATTTGTGCACTGGCCCAGGTTAAATATTCAGCCGTTGAGTTCTTACGCTGGGCCAGCGCTGGGCCGTTTGCAACGGCTGGCAATCTACCGAAATTTCTTATTGGGTACGTACAAAAATTTTTGCATCATCATTTCAATTACTATTCCATCCAAAGCCGCTCTATGAAATTCTTTAACTGGTGTAATTTTCTGGGAAACATCCCAAATTGCGCTAACATAACTGTTATTGTTATGAAAATGCCTTTCTTGTTGCTGTTGAAGTATGTAATTGAAACTAGTTAATGCTAAAGACATTTACTCCAATATAATTGACCTGTGGACAAATCATGTGGCCAGCATAAAATGCACCCCCGCAAATTGAATCAACTTATTCGGTGTTGTCTGAATCGATTTATAATTTGTAGTTTGTAGAAGATTTCACATCCAAAGAAATTATAAGAATTTTCACCAAGTACACGAGATATGGGAATTTTCCTAAATGCCATGTATGTCTTGAAGATAACGCTGTCATATGACAACTCCAATTGAAAATAATTCCAAGATTTTTGAAAGTGTTAGATACGTATAATTGCACGACATCAGTATATTCATAAATAATATCGGCAATAGGTCACAACACTGTTCAGATCATTGGTATAAATTGAAAATAATAACGGCTCAAGAAATGACAACCAAGGAATGCCACTGTAAAAATATTGGCTAAAGCCGACTCTACACGATGCTATGAACACCAACGTTGGACGCTTGATGGTAGGACGCGTGTGGCCGATGCTCGAATTACGATTCTCCAATGTTAAGCGTCCAACGTTCCTATTTGAACACGTTCGGGCTGTTGTGGGTGGTGACTCAAACGTTGGAAACCAACATTCGAATGAAACGTTCACCGTATTGTGTAGAGCCGGCTTAAGTAAAACATTTTCTCACCGAAGTATACACTTGCTTATCGATTTGTTAGATGTCATTATTATAAGTTTGCAGGCGTGGTACGAAAAGCTAAACAGGGATTTCAGTTTATTTAATAACCTAATATGGTTAACTTTGTCAAAGTCCTAGGAGAAATTCAACATCACCAACAAAGTTAGTTTATCATCTACCATCGCCTGCCGAATAACGTCAATAATGTTGAGCACTGCAGAGATTTAACTACGTTTAGATGTAAATCCAGATCGAAAACATGTTAGAAAATAGTTTTGCTCAATAAATTTGAATGTAATATGACAAAATTCCGGTGTGTCTGACATTTTAGGTATTGGGATAATTTTGGCAGATTGCTACTTGTTGCGGAAAATCGAATACCACAACATCAGGACCTCTAAAAAACGATTGTTTATTCATCCAATAACTTCTTTGGTATTTTGAAGTGTAGGCAGGCGGTGGAGGGTCCTCCTCTGGCTTAGACTCCTCAGTTTCTGAAGATGGTTTTTGAATGTTCAGTAAGTTCTCTTCATCGAAATCATCGTCTGAGAAATTGACTTCACAGTTATTAAATAAAAAATACCATTTAAAATGAACCATGTAATGGGCATAGCCATGTGAATGGTATAGTCCAATCAATCTACAACACCCCCCTGTAATTTTTGCTTTAATAGCCAACAGAAAACAAAAAATATGGTGATATGGGACAAAAAAATTCTAAAAAGGATAGCGTTTTTGTTTTTTGAATTTGGAATGACGAACCTAACCTTTTATTGCAAAAATTGAAACTTTCCTTGAAATTTCCCTTTTTGTAAAAAAGGCGGTCTTCTAAAAACACTCTTCTTGGTCCGTGCATTTTTTTAGAGTGTCAAATATATTTCGAGCCAGCTTGAAGTCAAGCTCTCAAGTAGGTAAGCTGTCCCCGCGGATTGAACTGTCGGTCCAAGTTCAAGACAAGTCTTCAGTCTGACATGTAACCTTAGTAAATGAAAAAAACACACTCGGAAAGGTAAATATATTTGAGTTTTATTAATTTCATTATTCTATTGTTCAATTAAGCATAAATGCTGGTTCCGAAAATCGAGATGTGGATGATCAATGGGAAGATATGAATGACAAGTGCCTGCTTTGTGATGAGCCCATGTAGGAGGGAAAATCGATCTCGTGTTAAAGAAATAGCTATCGAAACGTTCAAAAGCAAGCAAAAGGAGAAAGGATTAGTCCAGGAGGGATAGAAAAAAAGTTGAAATAAATCTACCCTGCGATTTTTGGACGCTGTAATTAAGAGAAAAATCGTACGAATTCAATGAATGTGTTTTGGAAAAAATCGGTTCAGGAGAACAGGTGGAAAAAAGCTAATAATGGTAGCGAAAACAGGTTTATCAACGTTTTAGGTGCGAAAAAATTTTGTTTTTGGAAAACAAAAAATAGTACGTAATAGCGCTTAAAAAGGCGAAAATTATGAGTTTTGGACAATCGAAATCGGCCAACAGGTTTTTGCAAAAAAAAATAAAATAATATCAGTTAATTACGTATTTTTTTGGAGAAAAAGTGGTTGAAACGGAAACCAAGTACATGATTGTATCAAAAAGGGAACAACGATAAGGATGAAGCATCTGCCTTGGCGATCGTAGAATGGAAATTTTGGATAACTTTATATATTCAGGGACAATGCTTACCGCAGAAAATAAGACAAAGGACGCATAGTAGCCGCAAATAAAACCTATTTCCAACTAGTTCCGATTCTAAAGAACCAAGAAATATTAAGACATTGCAAAGTGAGAATATATAAAACACTAATCCGCCCAATTCTATGCTACGGGTCTGAGGCTTTGACATTAACCAAACAAACAGAATATCTTCAACTTCAACAGCAACAAGAAAGGCATTTTCATAACAATAACAGTTATGTTAGCGCAATTTGGGATGTTTCCCAGAAAATTACACCAGTTAAAGAATTTCATAGAGCGGCTTTGGATGGAATAGTAATTGAAATGATGATGCAAAAATTTTTGTACGTACCCAATAAGAAATTTCGGTAGATTGCCAGCCGTTGCAAACGGCCCAGCGCTGGCCCAGCGTAAGAACTCAACGGCTGAATATTTAACCTGGGCCAGTGCACAAATTTCGAAAGTACCAGAGCTGAACCTGCGCTTGTAACAAAGCGTGTTAGAGTGTTCATTGCCAACGCAGGGCCAGGGCACAGCCAACGCTCACCAACAGTGGAACTTTTTTGTACTGGGCTTATAAAAACTTTTACGTAAAAAATGACAATTAAAAAGGTGAATAATATTGTTGTGAAACCTATCTTCAAATTTTTTGATAAGAAAATTAATCGTACAAAAATCAAACAAGACTGAGCGCTGGGTAACGTTATCATTTCCAGGTTTGGCCCAGCGGTTGGTTACCAACCGTCGAACGTCCGTAGCCTGCGCTGGGCCAGATCTGGGCCGCTTGTTAATTTCTCATTCTGTAACAATTTCAGCTTATTTCCCAAAAATCAAAATTTTTCGATGCCGCTGATTGGTTAAAAAATTATTAGGTATACTATATGTATACCAAATTTCAACTTACGAGCTAGTACTGAAATGGAATGACCACTAGTAAATTTTAAAGTAAGTGATAGAAATTATAAGGCCGTAGATGAAGAGGGTTATGTCCAAAGAAACCAGCAACACTGGATCTCGGACACAACCTGGAAAAAATTGAACGCAGAAGGGCCCTCAAAAATAACGTGAACTCTACAAGCGACCCGGAAAAACGACAACCACTTGAACGGGAATACTCCCAATTGCACCGGGAGGTAAAGAGAAGTGTCAGGCGTGATAAAAGGCGGCAGATAAATGAGCTCGCAGAGAAAGGGGAAAACGCGGCAAACACAGGCAACAGTAAGGTGCTGTACCAAATCACTAAACAGCTCTCGGGAAAGCACTCTACTAAAAAGCATGCCGTAAAGAGTGCGGATGGAAGGCTGCTGTGCAGAGACGATAGTCCATTCAAAACGCGGTTTAGGGTGTTCCAAAATAACACCGTTAAGAAAATCGAACCCTAAAAGGATTTTGGGTCGCTGATCACGAAAATCGGGGTCTCGGGGTCCTAAAATATGGGCGTCACCCTTAAAATCGCAAAAAACACCCCTTTTTAAGGGTTTTTCGCGATAATTCCAGTAATAATGACAAATAATCCAATAAAATGCACTTTTTTAAATAATTATTTGCGAAGGGGGTTGATTTATACTAAATCAAGCTAAACTTTATGATAAGGGATGATCCTAAAGGGTTAAAACCACCCCTAAATCGACTGAAAATCAAAAAATTTGTAAAAAAAATTTTTTTTCAAGTTTATGCTTCAAATTCGATTGTATGCGTATTGTCAGGCAAAAATAAATGATTTTCAACCCTTAAGGGGTTAAAATTACCCCTAAAATTTTAAAAATCAACTTAAAATAAAAAAATTTGTAAAAATTTGTTTTTTTGTGTTTTTTGCTTGAAATTGGGTTGAATAGGTATTATCTGCCAGAAATTAAATAATTTCAACCCTAAAGGGGGTAAAAACTACCCCTAGATTAAAGTTGAATTTTTTTTTTGTTTTTCGATTCCAATTGGGTTGAATAGGTATTATCTGCCAGAAATTTATTATTTTCAACACTTTAGGGGGTAAAACTACCCCTAGATTAAAGTTGAATTTTTTGCAGTGAAATTTCATTTTTGATGAAATATTATTAAAACACTTATTATAACCCCTTTTTTTAAAGGGGTTAAACCACCCCTAAATCATAAAAAAAAATTACATTGAAAAATGATTCCAATTTAAAGAAAGTCAAAATTCAGCGTAAACACCCAATCACACAATAATTGGGAAATACGTACCACATTCATTGAGGTACTTCCGAATAATGGGGTGTTACGGTTTTTTACAATGACATTTAGGCAGGTAAAAACGGAGGCAAAGTAATAAAATTAAAATATTGCACCCGAAATTGTTTTTTATTACTTGTTAATTGCAGTTACTTTGAAGTTGAAGTAATAAACTAATTTAGTGACGAATATAATGTGATGTACGCATTTTTAAAAAGGACTTTTTAAAGAAAAAGGAAGTCAGTTTAAAATGAGATACGAGAGTGTTCATAACATCCTTTTGTTATTTTTTATTTAAATGAAGATAAAATAGTGAGTCTTTATATAATTATATAATTAGCAGTGATTTAACATAATAACCAGTATTATAACATTTACCGTAACATACACATATCATGTTTATATTTTCTAATAAAGAATATTACAAATTGTTGATATTTTTTAGCCTAACTATTTTTGCCCTAGAGAACCTATTCATCCATTTAAACCCCTTTAAAAAAGGGGTTAAAATAAAAATTTCCAAATGTTTTAATAATATTTCATCAAAAATAAAATTTCACTGAAAAAAAAATTTAAATTTTTTTAAAATTCAACTTTAATCTAGGGGTAGTTTTACCCCCTTAAGTGTTGAATATAATAAATTTTTGGCGGATAATACCTATTCAACCCAATTGCAAGCGAGAAACAGAAAAAAAAATTCAACTTTAATCTAGGGTAGTTTTACCCCCTTAAGGGTTGAAAGTATTTAATTTTTGGCTGATAATACCTATTCAACCCAATTTCAAGCAAAAAACACAACAAAGCAATTTTTACAAATTTTTTTTATTTTAAGTTGATTTTTAAAATTTTAAGGGTAGTTTTAACCCCTTAAGGGTTGAAAATCATTTAATTTTGCCTGACAATACGCATACAAACGAATTTGAAGCATAAACTTGAAAAGAAATTTTTTTTACGAATTTTTTGATTTTCAGTCGATTTAGGGGTGGTTTTAACCCTTTAGGATCATCCCTTATCACAAAGTTTAGCTTGATTTAGTATAAATCAACCCCCTTCGCAAATAATTATTGAACAAAGTGCATTTTATTGGATTATTTATCATTATTACTGGAATTATCGCGAAAAACCCTTAAAAGGGGTGTTTTTTGCGATTTTAAGGGTGACGCCCATATTTTAGGACCCCGAGACCCCGATTTTCGTGATCAGCGACCCAAAATCCTTTTAGGGTTCGATTTTCTTAACGGTGTTATTTTGGAACACCCCCCCCCCCCCCCGCGTTTTGAATGGACTACGAGGAGCAACTCCAAAGATGGAGAGATTACTTCTTCGCCGCCCTGAATGGTTCATTTACACAGGAACCTCAGGAAAACAACAACAACCATGCACAGCCAATAAGAATCACCACTCGTGCCCCATCCAAGACTGAAATAGTAACCGCAATTCATGCAATGGCCAATGGTAAAGCAGCTGGAAAAGATGGTATCCCGCCAAAGTTGTTGAAAGCCGACTCAAGCCTCATAGCAGATGCGCTACAGCCAATCCTGGAAATATCATGGAACACCTGTACCTTTCCGGAGGATTGGACGGAAGGTATCATAGTCAAAATACCAAAGAAGGGGACCTAACAATATGTTACAACTGGAGAGGCATCTGTCTATTATCTACTGTGGGAAAAATCTTGTCCCACATATTACTATCAAGGATAAGAGAGGCAGGAGATCGAACGCTTAGAAGACAGCAGGCTGGATTCAGAAAAGGCCGCTCCTGCATAGACCACATTAACACCTTGAGAATCATAGTGGAGCAGTCTACTGAATTCCGATCCCCCTTTATCTTGCTTTCGTAGACTATGAGAAAGCGTTCGACTCGGTTAATAGGAGCTTTATATGGCGAGCTCTACGGCAACGGGGATTGCCTGATAAAAGCTCTATACAACAATTCCAAATGCAGAGTTCTTTACAATGGAAAACTATCCGACAGCTTTGAAGTGAGCTCAGGAGTACGGCAAGGATGCCTACTTTCACCATTACTATTTCTTATATTAATAAACGACATCCGCTCTAGATACTAGAACAGGTGGCATACAATGGGGATTGTTAGACCGCCTTAAGGAGCTCGACTACGCGGATGATATATGTTTGCTGGCCCACAGACACCAGGACCTCAAAAACGTGGTAAACAATTTGGCAACAGAAAGTAGTTCGGCAGGCTTAAGGTTAAATCCGACTAAAACCAAAGAAATGCGGATAAATGCAAACACCCTTGAACGAACAGCGCTGAATAACCGCGACGTGGAACTGGTAGATAAATTCTGTTACCTCGGTAGTATTATTACCGAAAATGGCGGTACAGAAGAAGACGTCAGTTCCAGAATAAATAAAGCAGGAAGCGCATATGCATGCCGGTTTCACATATGGAGATCGACGGAGATCTCAATTAACACCAAATTGCGGCTGTTCAACTCCAACGTTAAGGTAGTTCTTTTGTACGGTTGCGAAACATGGAAAGTCACCCAATTCATCACAGGGCGCCTACAAGTTTTCATCAACAGATGCCTACGTCGTATCCTAAAAATCCGCTGGCAAGATAGAATTTCAAATGAAGAACTATGGCGTCGTGCCGGCCAAGAAAGGATAGACGACCAAATAAGGCGAAGGAAATGGAATTGGATTGGCCACACCTTGCGACGCGAAAACGAGAATCTAGCCAAACAGGCCCTCGACTGGAATCCGCAAGGAACCCGTCGAGTCGGAAGACCTAGAACAACGTGGAGGAGAACCCTATTAGCAGAGGCCGCAACAACCGGGAGATCCTGGTCAGAGCTGAGAGCTGTCGCGCAAAACAGAGTCCGCTGGAGGGATTAAAGGAGCAATTAGTTAGTTAGTAGTAGATGAAGAGGATTAAAGACTGTAAACGATGAACGGAAGGAAATTCTGCAAAATGTATAAAAGCCCAGATTCATGTGATTGGAAACGAATCGTCATCATCGGGGTGCTGCTGTCTTGCAAAACGATTTACTACTCTCTACTGCCTATAATAGATTATTTTTAGAAAATGCGACAAGAATGGTATGATAATGGATGCATCAATCACATTTCCATAGTGCCAATGAAAGATCACACTTGTTAACCGCATACACGTTATTAAAGTCTGCTTGGTTGGGAATTCCTAATGAGTGCACCTACCTTGACCTTTCTGTATGAGGCAGTATACTTATACACAACAGATTTGCTTTCATCGCTGAAAGATGATTGTGAAAATTACCACGATCAGTTAATTAAAAACCTAGAAGTTATTCAGATGGGCCTTCCAGAAAAATTCCAAAACAAACCAAAAAAGGAACATGTTTGCGTAAATAAAGCTCAATAAAACTTGTAAAACAATCATTTAATATTTAACCTAAAAGTTTGACAAAATTTTCTCGACGATCCGAGCTCTATGCGTATGACGCGTTCGGGATTGACGTATCTTTTGATAACGAAAGGATTTTTTATGAAACCAGAAAAATTCATGGATTATTTTGATATCAAATATATCCAACCCAGGGTATAGTACAGAGATAGGTTTTAGGTGCCGGGATCGAAATGAAAGCAAGTTTAGTAAAGCTTTCGGCTTTGGCACATTAGCTACAGTCTTCCAAGCAGCGATGTAGGTACTTCTCTGGAACCGTTATCATCAGTCCGGTACTTGCTATTGGTTAAAAAAAAGTTTCTAGACAATCGCACTCTGATGAAATACACCAAACACTAGAGGTTCACACTTGAACTATTAGGGCGCAGCAGACAGAAAGGATATCAGGTTGGTACGACCTTGCTTAACCAAGAAATTTGAGTGACAAATCTACGGCGATATACGATAAGCGATATATTGCGAGCGATATGCGATACGCGACACGCCCAAACAGATACTTGAAATCTAAAGGGAGGCGATAAAGAAGGTTCACAGTCGCGCGATTGCACAACATATCGCAAGCGACATATCGGTTGAAGTGCGACTTGCCGGTCGCCTCAGCGATAAATCGACGCGTTAAAAATGTGGTGGGGAGACAATTCTTTGCCGGTCGCTTCAGCGGATCGATGCTGGCGCAGTATTTTGCATTATTGCAAGTTTATTTAAAAAAAAATACAATTCAGTATTTATATACGTATAGAAATTTATTAATACACTTTATATTAAGGGTATTCATGAAAACGTGTATCTAAGTTTACAACACGTATTTTTACGAGGTTTGTTTGATGAACGCACTTATGATAAAATGATGTACCGTAAACGATATAATTGATCAACTGTTCAAACTGGACGTGGATGTCGATATCACTAAACTGAAAAAAGGCAAAGAAGGTATGAAAATAAACTTCATACCCCATTCATCTTGCTCTTAAAATATCAAAACAGTTAATAATTTGGTTCCCATATTGGAATTTGCACGTTTTACACATATCAGTTAAGCAGTTTACACACCAAAACTTCTCAGCGGGAAATAGAGTAACGCATTCCCTAAAGAAGGTATATGGCAAGCCTTCGTTTTAAGTTACCAGTAATGCTTAAGTAAGGGATAGGTGAAAAGTATTCTGAGAGATATGTGTTTCTGTCCCTTAAGGCTCTAATAATAGGTCATATACAAATGTCTGTTTTTGAGTGCAATAAAAAGCCTACCGTTTGCATTCATAGAGAAGGCAGAGGTAATGCAAGCATGAAAGACACAGTTCCAGTATATAACAGTTCTCTGATTTTAAATTAATTTTTCACCAAATTGCGCCATTTCAAACAGATATGCGCAGGAATCAACACGCAAAAATTGTTGAATTATCTTTTGTTTTTAAAGATACTTCATATTAATAATAAAAGAAAAATAATTTATTTCCCATCTCTAGTAATGTTGCTACAATGCTTCTATTCTACTGTATCTTTTTTTTCAAGGGTTCGTGACCCTAGGCTTTTCAGAAAATGAAAGTTTTCAGGATTCATTCGATAAAACTCCTGAAATTTGATTCATGTTGTGACAGCTCTCGGAAAGATTGTAGGGATGGACCCAGTTGTTTTCTTTTTCTTCTAATTCTACGTCAGAACCAATACGCCACTACAACGTCTTCCTCACTTGAACTCATATTTGTAACTGAAGTAGTGAGAATTGTGTTCCCACCACATTTCTATCTCCCAGGTCGCGCCGCTGTTATGAACCCTCCTAGCAATATATCGCTCGCGATATGTTGCTTATCGTATATCGCCTCAGTATGAACGTCGCCTAAGAGAACAATCGTATTAGATGACTTGAACACAAAAATGATTAAGAAGACATAATTATTATCGCTACGGTGGCAAGTTATCGTTAATATAGAGAATAAAATAAAAGGTCATTTAAAGATGCAATGAAGTTGCAAATAAAACCTTGTTGGCAATAGTCTCAATGCTAAAGAAAAAGGATATTTTAAGGTAATGCAAAGTGCGAACATATAAAACAGTAAAATGCCTAATATACCATGCTACAGTTGTGAGGCTTGGGCAGTAACTAACCATAAGCCAGCTCAAAACCTTCGAAATGGAAATTTTTAGAAGAGTATCGGAAACACTAATAATTTCCCAACACGAATAGAGCATTAGCACAAACGAAAATCTCAAAGAATTGTATGATGAAAGAAACAGTTGCACATTCAAAATTGACCATGCTATAATATGGCTGGGATTTGTACAAGCTTCCAAAGAAAAAATTTTGCCAGGATTTTCAAAGGTTGACCGACAGGGAAAAGAAACAAAGAAAAAACGAGAAGGTTTTAATTGCAAAACTATTATAATTTTCTATATCAGGTCTTGCTCTGAAATGGATCATTTCATATCTGAAGGGAAAATCACAGGTGGTCAGATTTCAGGAATTTTTGTCAATATAATTAGAAATAACTTGGTATAGTCATCTACGACAGTTTTATTCAATATATTCATCTACGATCTGTCTGAACAAATTAAAAATTATCGGACATCTGTTTTACGTCGCGTCGATGACCTCAAAATATAGTGTCATAAAGTCCCAACTTGACGTGTCCATTTTTCAGTCGAGACTTAATACATCACAGGGCTGGTAAATGTCACGTAATCACCTTCGCCTGTAGAAAAATAAAGAAAGTGCTGGGCTATTATCATGTCGATCAAATTGTGGATAAACTAATTGTTCTAGACAAAAAAATAAATTTTTAGTTTGCACTATGATAATACCTATATCTGCCAAAGGTGACCAGCTTCTAGGTTTTATAAAGAGAACAGCTAAAAAACTTGAAAATGTATGGGTTACAAAACCTAATTCCCAAATAAATAGCAGCAGGATTGAATTCTAACTAAGTACCAGCAAAATAGCATAGGTGCAAAACAAATTTCTTCTATTTTGAATGATTTACACGGCGCGCACTTCTAACCTTATCATCCTACGTGTTTTTGGTGCTGCTGCTGCAGCTCATGCGGCTGTCATGTAAGAGAAGTTTGCTCATCTCATGCTTTACCTTGAATGTCTTAAACGATCATTTTAAAGTGCAGTTCCTATCACATAAAATTAAATTCAATTGCTCAAGGAATATTCACAACGCACCGAATTTGCAAGAACGAACCCGTCAACAATGTTGACGATAGTTCTTGTAGGTGCATGTAAATATAATTTTAACCGCTTCCAGATTCACGCCATGAACACCCAAATATCGCACAATAATTAAACCCTTGCATTTGAAGGGCAATAGGTTTGCGCGGATTTAAACCAAGTTAAACGCTGTTTACGGAGACTGTTCGGGAAAATGTTCAGTAGAGCCGACATTCTGTCTCCAGACACAATCCTAGGTGTTTAAGGTGATATCACAGCCCTGCATGGCCAGTCATATATCCCACTAACCTAAGCCTAAGGTTCGTCCTGTTTAAAGTGATAATGCCCCTTAAGGCAAATGATTTGATTAGTTCTTTAGCATGTCTAACTGAACTGATTCCCAATAGGCTTGGTCCAGTCCCTTAACCAAGTCCTCTATCTATGTGATGCCACAATAGGGTTCTGGGCCCTGCATTACCGTCTCAGACTGGTCCCTCGCGACCTTCTCTACAGCTTCATTGCCCTCGACATCCCAGTGTGCGGGCATCCAGCAAAGCGAGACCCTAGTTTTCCTGGTCAGGCTCTCACTGCTCCAGAGCGTGGCGTCTTTGGAAGCAGGGGATGCATTGCTTCCCTTACAATTTCCTAAAAAATAAAAATAAAAATCTTAAATTGATCAATAATTATTTTTTTGTTTTACAACAATTTTTTTTATTTTATCATTCTCAGATTAAAATTTATCTGATTGCTTGGCCATTTCTCTAGCCCAGACTGTCATCGTCTCGAAATGAAAAATTGAATGGACGCAGTATTTAATATCATCATCCATCAGCGAAAGTTCTCTTCTTCTTCTGCGTAAAGGAAAACAATTGAAATTTACCACCCAAGCGAAGTTATCTCTCTCTCTCTCGCTGATGTTCATAATATTAAATATTGCTCTCTTATAAGTTTTCATGTCGACACGATGACAGTTTGGGCTAGAAAAAATGCCAAGCAATAACATAAAAATGATAATCTAAGAATGATAAAAAAAATTGTAACACAAAAGAATAATTATTGATCGTTTTTAAGAATTAAAAATAGTGCAAGTAATTTTAAACAGTAATTTTTAAAAGAGAATTTTCATAGCATATCTAATTTGTGTCAGCTTTTTTGTTTGTTTTTGTTTTGTAAGCATTTTTGCATTATTGACGATTTACTATATTGCAGCAAATTTTAGCTCGCGTTCATTTACGGAAAATAAATCCATAATTGAAAATGGTAGACCGAAACCAAAATTACATATTTTAACTGAAAATAAAACATGCAATAGGCATTTTTCTATTAAATTATACGATAGCACGAATTGGCTTACCGGTTGTCAAAATAAGCACATATTTTTCTGTTGGCCCTATATTTTATTTTCAACTGAAAGTAGGTTTGGCAGACTTCGACCTTTAACGATTTTAAATAATTTCCAGAGTTGCTGAAAGGAATGGCAAAAATCCTCCGAACATTTCAAATCGGTTTCTGCTCTTTCTAAATTCGCCACAGGCCAAAGGATTGAAAATTTATTAGATATACTCAATATAAATATATACTATTATACAGGGTGTACACATTTAAGTTTACAGGGTGTATACATTTAACGTTTTAGCAACTAGGGCGTTTTGAAGTTTTTTTAGTAGAGGTTTACATATCACCCTGTATTTTCGTAACCCTATGAGCTATTTTCATGAATAAGGTATCAGTGTACGCAGAATACCACCTATCTAAAACTGTAAAAGTCAAAGTTCTACCCTATCAACTTCCAGCGGAATGAGTCATCAAAGTCAAAATATCGTTTTTTTAACTAAAATTTCAACTAAAACCACATTTTTCTCCAAAAAATACCTTGTTAACTTGGAAAGCTTCGACAATTTCCTATGAATAATGTCTGGACAATTTTTATCCTACGACTTTTACTTTTGAAGTTATTAGCAAGTTTGATGTTATGATCAAAACTTAAGTTCAAAATCACCACACCAATATGGCCGACGAGTTTGCCAATTGTATTCCGATTCCAATAAAAATCGGTATAGGGGAGTTTTTAAGGAAGCAAATAACGAATTTATGATCAAAATTTATAAATTCTAAATTGTGGGACCAATGTGGCGGACCAATTTTGCCAAATAAGTGTCATTTCCGGGTTAGTTGTATGTAGGTTGTTGAACAGTTGGAATATCGAAAAATCTTGACATTCTAGCTACAAATGGAGAAACATTGAACATAGTGTATCCTGAGGCTCTCTAAGCAATCGGTTCAGAATTGATCAACAAGGTTTTTTTGGTAAGATGGTAAGGAGAAGCGAAAATGTGTAATTTATACAGGTTCCAGCTAGTCCTATATAAAAGCACAGTGAATTAGTTAAAAAGAACCGGAATATTGTTAAAATCTTTATAGATGTTGTTTGAATGCCAAGTGTCAGGAGAAAGCCTTTCGATGATACCGTGAGAGTGAAGATTCTGTTATTTTGAGAAATTATGTTGAAATAAATTGGATGCATACATAGCAGCAACGAGAGGTTTTAGTAATACACACCTAGTAGATTAAATTAACATTTACATCCATGTTTACTGTAAATGTAATACTAAAAAGTTTTAATCTATTACCTTCAAGTTCAAAGCACGACACGGCACTGTTCTGGAGCACATCAAAGCACCATGTAAGGTAAAGGCATCAGTAGTTGACCACTTAAGAGCGCTTTCAAGTAAATATGTCGTTTTCACCTTTCAATTTAATCAGAGCAAAGGCTTAAGGCGTTTAGCAAATTAAGTTGTATTTCTAAATGAAGGAACAACAATTTCTATTTTAAATTTAATTGACTATTAGAATTAGGGAAAAAAATTATGCAAGTAAGTACTTGTCCCAATAATTGACCATCGGTGACAACGAGAAAATTAGTAGATGACCATGTGCTGTATTAGTAATTGACCACGTAGGAAAATAATAATATAAAGAGGATAGGCCTCTTGATAGAAATGTTTAAGAGTAATTAGGCACTTTTTTATGGAATATTAAAAAATAAAATCGTTACAATGAAAACTTCAGTAATTAAACACGGCGACACCCACATTTAAGTGGGTGACGTTTTTCCGGGTCGCTTGTAGAGCTCACTTTATTTTTGAGATCTTCTGCGTTCTATTTTTCGCCAGGTTGTGTCCGAGATCCAGTGTTGCTGGTTTCTTTGGACATAACCGATGCTTGTTTCCGCTGCTGTTATTATTACACCCTTTGTTGTGTTCCACAGCTCTTCAATATTTGTGTCGTCAGAAACGGTTTGCTGGTTTAAGATTTGTCGCAGTTTCCCAGCAAATTCTCGCCTTTTAATGCTCTCCCGCAGAAGGTCTACGATAAATGGTCTACGGTTTATGGCATCGCGTTGAACGTTTCTGATTGCTGACCAGATTTTGGGCACTTCCAGTGTCTGCTCCCCTCAAGCTTCTGACATTCTCCAGAATAGTTCTCCATCTCCAACTGACGGCCACGTAATCTATCTGATTTCTCGTTCTACCGTCGGGCGAGGTCCCAGGTCTCCATGTGTATCTTCTTGTGACAAAAGTAAGTTCGACCTACAATGAGTTGGTGGGAACTACAGAAGTCAACGAAAAGCTCACCATTGTTATTGGTATCTTGGCTTAGGCCTTGATTTCCAATTGTGTTTTCAAGTTGTTGGGGCCGAGACTGATGACCACCTAATGAGGCTGGACCTGGCTTCCTTGGTAAGTATTACGCCAACGCCATTCCTACGGTTTTCAGTTTCTTTTCTCCCAGAATATAAGGACTCACCGTTTGGGCAGACAAGTTTCCCCCGCATCGGGCCATCTGGTCTCGCTGAGTCCCATGACCTTGATTTTATAGCGGCTCATCTCGCTGAGAACTTCACCCAGCCGTCCATCTGCAAGCAGTGTTCTCACAATCCATGATCGGATTCGTGTCCTGGTTCGAAAAGCAAAGGTCGTCGTCGTGTTGTCCATCCGGTTCCGAGGCATTGTACGCCGATTCGTAGCAATTGTGTGTTTTATGGGAGCGGGTTGCTAACTCTCAACCCAACCGACTTAAAACTCTGTTTTGTGGCGCAGAGAACTCGCCATTCGACCGTCTCCGTTAGCTCCTTCCGAAGAAGTTCCCCAAGGGGCACCGCGGGGAGGTGGGATTAGGACTTGCTAACAGAGCTGCTAGGTGTTCGTCTGCAATGACTCTTCTCGGGTTTTGGTAGAAGTGACAATTCGGGTGCCACCACCTTCCAAGGCCTCTGTTAGCCGTTCGCCCTGCATTGTCTACCATCTTTAAAAGGGTTGGATCGTTTCATTTCCTTTAGGAACTTCTCTACACTAACAGCTGATCAACAGTCGCGGGAAAACCAGTCGTACCCATTTTACCAATCCATCTACATATTTCAGACTCCTCTTCTTTCGTGAGAATGGAATTGGGTCCCATTCTCCTTCCAATCAGTGATATGCCTTCAACTTTGTTCTCGGGACTTTAAATTTTTTGGTAGCTGTCCGAATTGGCGTTCGGTGGACCCGAACGTCTTCGAAAGTCATTGCATCTTCTGAGTAATTCCTAAATGATCCCTTTCTTCCAGGCATATTGTTCTTCTATATCATACGCCGATCTGAAAAGGAAATATTAACATGTAGCAATGCACTTGCAATTAAAAATCGCTTCATTTAAACTTTTTTGGAAAACAAATTTAAAATATTATAAGCCTTAAGAGCCAGCTCAAAGTATCTGTCAAGTGTGTTCCAAAAGTTGACCATAAGATGAATCAGTAATTGACCTAATGGTCAATTACTGGAATAAAGTGTACTATACTCTCACATGTAAGCGCTGTGCATTTTTATGTTACTGGCGACCATTTTAATTCGGACTCTAATTTAATTTAAATAACACTAACTTATTCAGAAATTGGCCACCCCGGTCAATCTTTAGGTCAATAGTAATAATAGCATTCGGTAGTTGACCACCCCCCATAAAGCGTCATTAAATAATTTGTTGACTTCATAACACCTGTTTTATAACTTATCACACACTAATTTAATAATACGTGAAACTTACTCAAAATCACTAGGAAACTTATTTAATATCACCCTTTGAACGAGATACCACTTCTTAAGAAAAATATTACAAAAACACATGTAAATTTTACGCCACAGAACCTCTTCACACTGCGCTTCAGTTTTTACAACACATAATGTGCTGTATTTAAGAAGCTTGACGATTTGGACGGTGGATAGTAGCGCCTGTTGACATATTTGTTCTTTTATTGAAAATGTCCAACTAAATCTCTATTTTTGGTCTTTATAAGCAAAATTGTCAATTACCAGCACACGGTCAATTACTAGTACCTTTACCTTAACTATTTTGGAAGAAAACTTCCCCTTTGAGAGTGCCGTGATAGCAGCTTGTCTGTCCGAAAAGATTCTAACTTTGGCACCTTTCAAACCTTTCTCAAGTTTGAGCCTAGCGCAGGTTTCAAGGATGTGTATTTCAGTCTGGAAAACAGAGAGCCACTTACCCCTTGCAATCGAGAGCCTGGAGCTGGGTCCTGGGACACCAGCCCTTGTACCATGTTCCATCTTTGACCCGCCGGTAAACCAGTGGAGATTTCTTTGCCCCCAGGAAGAATAAGTTCCTCCCACAAAGAGCGATCCGGAATAATTGCCCCGAATTTCTTTTGGAACCGCAGTTCACCAAGCATATGGTCGGGTACGTGTCCGATTGAAATGTTTGAGATACCGTTATCGTTGCAATCTGCTGTATACTATGCACCATTAACCACACCGACAATCACACCTCTGCGATCGCCATGGCTAAAGAATTGCACTTTGAATTGGTTGACCACCTGCCGCATTCACCAGATCTGGCCAGCGTCATTTTTATGTTTCCTAGCATTAAAGTCTGGCTTGGGCTTGGAGGATGTCGAACGAGATGGTCATAGCTTACGAAAATCCCTATTTTACAGAGCAAGAAGCCAACTATGTACTATTTAAAACGGTTACGGTTGAATATTGTCTTAACTTAAAAAGAGACTTTGTTGGAAAAAAACTAGATTTGATCGACAAAATATTTGTTTCTATGTTATGCTCAAACATTTTCCAACTATCCTCGTATTTATAACGAATATTCTTATAACTACGCAGCTATTGATTGATCGCTTTGCATACACTTGAAGCAATTTTTAATGCATATATCAGAATTTTATTACTTGAATATGGAATGTTTTCCGTTCAAAATTTCATCTAGATTGTCCTCTGATTGCAAGGAAACGAATGCACTCACCGCTGGGGTTGTAAAGTTCTACTATGTTAAATTATTCAACAAAGGTATTCAAACTGTAGATGTGGTATATAATGAAATGGGAATGGATTTTCATGTAGGCGAAATAAATATTTAAGATGTAGAAGAACTTTATCAAATGCGTATATCTGTAATTGAAATTTATAAGTACTTCTCGTGCTTCAATGATGAATAAAATAAATCAACTTAGGTTTTAGCGAGTCATAGCAAGTAAACTTGAATATATACAAAAGGTGCAAATTCAACAATTCATTAAGATCTAAGAATTCAAAAGAACGTGATTAGGCCAGTTAATTGAGATATTTAGTTCAAAAAAAATCCTGACACTGATATTTTTTTTTAATTTGTTCATTGAATAGCGTACTTTAACGTCATGAAAAGTTATCACTCGCCGGGTTGGGGGAACCCCCTAAAAAACGATTATTCAATTATCTACAAAAAAATATATTATACATTTTCCTGTACGAATTTCCATTAATGAGATATCGCGGTTTTAAAGATTTAAAATACTCATTTGCGACTTGTATAGGTCATCAGACGTTCAATAAATCCTTTGTTGGACTCCGTGGCTAATATTTTCAGGGGTGATTCCTGGATGTATTTGGAGAAAATTTTTTTTCTAGAGAGTTGGGCTATCCCCACTATCCACTAAAATACAGGGTGTTTACGAAAAAAAATTTAATGTTTTTAAAATTTACTTAAACCTCAATTACTCCTAGACTAATTATCGTAAAGCAACAAAATTAGGCTCACCTTTTAGGTAAGTGTGTATTCTTTCATTTGATATAAAGATCACAAAGTTTAGTGACTCCGTTTAGAAAATATGTAGGTTTAAAGTTAGGTGCAAAATGCTGAAAAACGAAGAATATTGGGATTTTGCTCACACTTTAAACCTACATATCTTCTAAACGGAGTCACTCAACTTTTCGATCTTTATATCAAATAAAAGAATACACATTTACCTAAAAGATGAGCCTAATTACGTTGCTCTACGATAATTAGTCTAGGAGTAATTAAAGTTTAAGTAAATTTTAATAAAATACATTTTTTTTTCGTAAACACCCTGTATTTTAGTGGGTAGTGGGGATAGCCCCCTCTCTAGAACAATTTTTTTCTCCAAATACATCCAGGAATCACCCCTGAAAATATTAGCCACGTAGTCCAACAAAGGATTTATTGAACGTCTGATGACCTATACAAGTCGCAAATGAGTATTTTAAATCTTTAAAACCGCGATATCTCATTAATGGAAATTCGTACGGGAAAATGTATAATATATTTTTTGTAGATAATTGAATAATCTACAAACTTTGTAAACACTATTTTATGATAATACTTACCGTTTAAGAGATATTAGTCAAAAACGGATTTTTTTTAGGGGGTCGTTTTTTAGGGGGTTCCCCCAACCCGGCGAGTGATAACTTTTCATGACGTTAAAGTACGCTATTCAATGAACAAATTAAAAAAAAAATATCAGTGTC